>OY744523.1:124913458-125013458 GCA_963556195.1 Sepiola atlantica
TATTTATGTGTGTATGTGTACGCCTGTATGCGCGTATGTATACGTATACATATGTACACATACATGTGTATCTGTGTGTTAATGTGTATGTGTATGGGTGTGGGTGCATATATGAATGTTTGTGTATACATGTGCATATATGTATTTATATGTGTGCACGAGTGCGTGTATGCGCTCAACATCCAGCTCACAAAACTACTTATTACCAAAACCAATTTTTAAATATTTAAATAATTATATACTGATCACTTTAATCAAAATTACTGGCCCCCACCATTTCTAATCCCCCCTTCATAGACCATAACTTGCGTTAACAATTTTAACTAGAACACCTTACCACTAATACTATAACAGGTGTTAACCCCACCATTAATAATAGGATCACAACGAATAATAAAATTTATTTATCTATACCACTGAAATTAATCGATATATAAATTCCATTAAAAATAAAAGCAATTACCAGTATGTTTTATTAATCCATCACTAACTATTATTTATAATCGAAATACATTTATTCATACTCCAAAATAATAAAAACTAAATATAATAGTATAATCCATCAATATCAATGTCATAAACTTATATACGATCCTTACCAAGAATAATTCCCAATATATTTTAACTCATTAGTACCTAGAACTAACCTACTAATATTACTGCCAATAATCCATATATGAATCTTACTAAAAATAAAGACAATTACCATTATGTTTTATTAATTAACTGATAAATATTATTTAAAATACATTTAACTATCCATCAAAATAATCAAAATTAAATGCCAATTGATCAAAATATAGCAACATAATTTATTAACAATAAGGCCATAAATCCATCAATGAGTTTAAACTAAAATATCCCCGTAAGCTGGGTGTCATGTAATTGTTATATGTCTGCATTGACAGGAAGCAGACACGACAAATTTGAAACCCCCCCTCCCCCTCTTTCTTCATCTTCTCTTTCGCTCTTGTTTAATCTCCCCCCGACCCCCCTCTTTATCCAGCCCAGCGCTGAATAAAAATAAATATGAATTTAACTCAAAACCATTCCCGCAACAAATCCTAAATGGCTATAGACATCCACCCCTAACACCCCTCAACCCCTTTCTCTTTCTTTTTCTTCCACCCCCCCCCCCCACCCTAACTAAGCGTTGGATAAAAATACAAAATAAAAATATAAATAGCTGTAAATTAAACTTTTCTGACAGCAATTGTATCTCTTTCCCCTTCTCTTTTCTTTTTCTTTTCCTCGCCCCCCCCTTTCTACCCCAGCTCAGCGTTGGATATATATATATAAAATATATAAAAGATAAAAATAAGAAAATAGTAATTTCTAACGGCAATCATATTTTAAAATCGGTCACATGACTTTTATTTCTTTCTCCTCTTCTTTTTTGCTTGACTTCATTCTCCCTGGAATTCAGCAACCAGTTGAATCAAAAAACAATTTTCTGCCTGATGAGACCTCAGCTCTTGAGAGCTGTAGATCGATAACATCGACATGCCAGTGTAGCAGACCTTGTACATGTTTGAATAAAAGCATTCACAATACAGCTCTATACTTTTATTGAGCACTCTTTTATAAACCCGGTTTGATTCCCTTTGGATTTCTACCCTGTGGATGTTTACCCTACCTGGATTACTATATATATATATATATATATATATATATATATATATATATATGGATTTACAAACAGGTGTTACGACGTTTCAAGGCAGATTAGTTCAGCTAAATGCAGCAAGCGCGCTAACTCCAGTCTTTGCCCACTGGACATTAACAATTCCTATTACGACTGTCAGACGCTATACCCTCTATATTATAATATAATGAGTGCATAATATAAATCCGAAATATATATATATATATACATATATATATATATATATACGCACACATATATATATATATATATATATATATATATATATATATATATATATAGAGAGAGAGAGAGGATATATATTATGTTAGTTTGTGTAGATGTTAATTTGTTAGAAACTCTAGTGTTTATAAAAAGTGTTCCATAAAAAGTAGAGCTGTTCTTTAGTATGCATTTTTATTTATATGAACATTATTGGTGACATCTGTGCATACATGTTTCGGTTGTACTCTTCACGGACAGTAAACCTCTTCAGACCTAGAGACGTTACATCTTTGTGAAGAGTACACCCGAAACATGTATGTACATATCTAGCCAATAATGTGTGTATGAATAAAAAAAAACAGTATAAATATACACATGCATATACATATATATATATATATATATATATATATATATATATATATATATATATATATTAATTCTAAATCAATAATATTAAATTATTATTAGCTATATATATATATTTATATATATATATATATATATATATACACACACATATCTATATATATATATAATTAGTTTTTTTTGGGGGGGGGCGGTAATATCAGCTTGATGTAAGCTTCCTAATTCTATTCAGTAACTTAAGTGTTTGAAAAAGAGTCACTTCCTTAACAGACATCATGTTATACATATATATTTAAGGATACAAATATTATCGACGGGCGCATGTTTCGCATCACACACACCCAACCCCCCCCCCCACACACACACACACACATATATATATATATATATATATATATATATATATATATATATATGTATGTATTTTGTGTATCATCGTTTTACGTAGACGTTTCGTCCTTTCAATTTGGACTTGTCAGCAAGTAATATAACTATTAACTACTGATCGCCTTATTCGAAACCCAAGGCTCCGTGTATTTTACAACTCAAATCTCGACATCTAGATCCACAAGGCCACCGCTGAATAGCCAGCTAAACAGTGATACTCGTAACACTCATGTCGGCGGGTGAACTTTATAAGAGCGTTAAACTTAATGAAATGAACAATGCATTTAAAGATAGCGACGTCATGCTGTAAATTATAGATGGGATCTATGTTGTGCGTCAGCAGCCAATGTCCCTGTAGTACTAAATAGTCATAATAGCTTTCCCTTCATTACTAATAAAGAACGTTCATTTCTTATTCATAAACCGTCTGGGGTTGAAGACAATAGGTACTATATGAAGACTGAAGACACATAGTTAATAAAGTATTATCACCGTCGAGGATTTGATCAATAAATAAAGTTACAATATATTACTCTATTCATTGTAATCATACGACTTAGATTTGTTAGATTCTATAAACAGATTACATGATATAAATATCACCAAACTTTCTTTACTCCAACACAAAATTACCAATCAAAGGACCGCTAATACATAACATAGTTCTTATCTCATGTTTTAAATGAATAATGTTGTTATTACTTTGAATTCGTAGGTTATGGCAAGGTCAGTAGTATAATGAGCCGTGGAGGAAACGTCAGCGACTATTAATAATCATAATAAGGAAACGTATAAATAAAAATATTTAATTGTATTATTCAGACCTCTATTAATATCTTGAATGTTATTCCAATAATATTTCGTCTAATGTGACCTTCGTCCTTCTTCTGGTGTATTTTGTGACCTCGTGTACCTATCTGTTGAACTTAGAAATCCGTAAAGAATTTAAGAATGGAACCCTTTATAAAACAAATGGAGGTAGCTTGCTCTTGTTTAATCAGCAATGGCTAGGTAGAAGTCGTAAATGATTCGTAATGTTATTCTTAGTATCACCCCTTCCAAAGACTGAAAGTTGAACAATCGGAAGACAGTCTCTTAGAACTACATATTCTTTAGCACGTATATTCTTTACACCACGGGTTTTTGCAGATTAAATAAAGTTTTCCATTCAGAATTTAATTCAGATTCCCAAGTTCGACAAAAGTATAAATCAGTTCAACAAGATTAACCTGAAAACACCTCGTAGTGTACATCGGCCGAAACGATGTCAGTATAAATCCAATATGTGTATAGTAGTCTAAAACTCCAAATAATACGTATTATCAATCTCCATCTAAACAATCTTGAAAGCGAGATATGTATGTTCTTTTATAAACTCAAGAGGTAAATGTGCACGATAAGGGCAAGGGAACTTGTCCTAAAGGCGATACACAATGTTCTTACATTTTTTCTTTAACAAGTTTTAATTTACAAAACCGAAACTTCAGTATCAATATGATCCCATTGTGTGCGTATTTCTCGAAACGTAACATCCACACATAAACATCGCTCTAAGTAAGGAGATAGATAATACGCTTCCTCACTTAACCACTAAACATATAATAACTATTTTACAATTTACTTTAGTTTTCATTTGTCTTAATTATTTCAAACAAGTATGTTTGCACTAAATCCAATAGTTCTTAAACGTACAATGGTGCTGACATAGAAGTGGGCACACTCCCATGATATTTATTATTAATTGCAATTCTATTCTCTGGAGGATATGGCATAACACCTACTATTAAACTGTATTGGAGGTAAACTTATTCAATAACTATTGCTGTATTTCTCTTATGCGATTCATTCTAAAATAATTTTCATTTTAAGCTTAGCAGAAATACAATAATTGCTAGGTTCCATTAATCCGACATAGATTTGTAAGTCACTATTAACAGATCACAAGCAGTGGAATATACTAAAACTGCCGATGTTTATTTACTCAAACAAACAGTATGAAACTACAAATACAAAATATATTGAATATATTTACCATCTAAAACAGACTATTAGCTTTATTACATTGAATGCTTGTTATGGCAATAAAAGACAAGAAAATATATTTAGATAATCGTCATCGATCTTGAATCAACGTAATTAAAAAATACGTTATTCAACTTTATAAAACAACGTGGGCAATAAATGTGTGCAATAAGCTGAAATGATATTATTTATTATTATTAAAGCAAGGAGTATAACTATTCCATATTTTCCTGCTTGTGATTCATTATAAAAATGATTTCAATTTATTTTTTAGTTTTGCTTCGTTAGATATAAACGTTTGTTCCCGTATGATTTCTATGTACAAGTGTGTCGTTTAATCGCCTAAAAGAAAAAAAAGTACACAGATACATTGCTTTTCTTAAAGCTTAAAATAATACGTTTCCTTAATTAGTCTAGCTACATGAATGAATATTTTACAATTTTAGACAAAAATTGTTACACCACCTTCAATAGGTTGTAAAAATTAAAGAATGCGGACGTAATAATAGATAGACACGTCTGAACTTTTATTTTTAATTGCGCTTAATGTCCGTGAAGCACATTTGCTAAAACAATAGTATGATGTATTTTTGAAACCTAATCTTATTCGTTCCACTCATATAGTTGATGATATATATGTTTCTAAAATATATACAACTACTCGTCTCTAAGCTATTAGTTTAAGAAAATGCGTGGCTATGTGAACATTATTCTAACATTCTAGGAACGGTTTGGAACAAAAAAAGAGAGTGACTACAATTTCTGTCTGCATACTTTTGTCCTGATCTCTTCCAATTTAATAATTAATTTGAATTTAAATAATAGTGACCATATCCTTAAGTACATAAACATTACAATAGTAAACCATTAACATCGTAACTAACACATCATTCACGCAAAACAATTATCACCTATAAATATATTTGTAGTATGACCTTACTTGATAAGCACCGCTTATAATGGATTCGGAAGGATCAGAAAGCACTCCTGTTAAAAACAAGTATGCCAGATACATCGGCCATATATATAAAAGCAATAAGAATTAGCTTGTAGCATTGCTGGTAAACAAATACGTATGAATGTGAAAACATGGATGAAAGAGCAATGCAATGTAAAAACTGGAAGGTGGAATATGGGATGAATGGTAAGCACTTCAATCATTCGAAGGAAACGACTTCTCTTTTTTCGAAAAGATAACAACAATTCGACGCCGAAAATATATGTATATATATATATATATATATATATATGTGTGTATATATATATGTGTATATATATATACATATATGCATATATACATATGTATGTATATGTCTATATATATATATGTTTATATATATACATATATGCATATATATACATATGTATGCATATTTCTATATATAAATATATATATATATACATATATATGTATATATACATATATATGCACATATATATATACATATATATATATATAAATATATGTATATATATAAATATATATATATGTATGAATATATTATATATATGTATATATATACATACATATATATATATATATATAAATATATTTATGTATAAATATATATATGAATATATATATATAAATAGATATACATTAAAAATGTATATATATAAATATAAATATATATATATATGTATATAAATATAAATATATATATATATATGCATATACATATATGTATACACATCTAAATATATAAATATATATATATATATATATATATATATATATAAATATATATATTATACATATATATACATATATATATATACATATGCATATATATATATTAATATACATATGTATATATATAAATATATATGTATGTCTATGATATTTATTATTCGACCATTGACTACAATATCTGCCTGTTGGACTTCATGACATCGGGTCATGAAATTCTAAAAGGATTCTTCAATAAGAAAATAAAATATACAGATGTTACATCAGATCTTCAATATTAGAAGCTGTGCAACAACGTAGATGATCTTCCTTACTTACAAACGCCTTTCAGAATTGAATCCAGCGGTATATTATGATTATAAACTTCTCTTAATAAAGTTGTTACAGTTGTTTCTCTCTGTAATTAAACTATGAAATATATTACTTATAGATTTGGAAGGCCATGTGGCAGGTTCAATACAATATGGAATATTGACTTATTAAGCCAACAGTGTCCTTGGATATATTACCCGCTAGTCTATCTTATTTCTGTGCCTATTCGTATCATCTTATTACTTAGTTTCTGACGTATAAAGTGTGGGTGTGTAAGAATAGAGAATGTGTTATCCCCTATCTGTATTTAATACACAAAATAAATTAACGAAATAACGAAACCTTTTGTTACAACAACGACGAAACGGATTTATTCAGATCGAAGTTACCTATACCGTTTGGTATAGGTGGATGATACTCTGGGCAGTTTTCGAAAGATGAAGAAGAAAATTAGCACTTAGTGCTAATATCTTCAGGCAAAGATAGCAGGCGTCGTCAGCGTCCAGTTGAAAAAGAGGCATGAGAGAGGCTGAGACAATCCTTCATGGTTGATGGCAGGGTACCGTCTGATTATCGTCTGCAATATCCTAAAGCAGCTAAAGTAGTCCTTTATGGAACTAATGATATCAATGCGCCATGCAGGCTGATTGGCCAACCCCTTCACAGGGATAATGCTACGCAATACAAAGTAAATCTAATTCATGACTTCTACAGATGAACATCACAGCTCTATAAACGAACTGATTAATTATTTGTCTTTTAAAACCCTGTGGAATACTATCATTTGCCGGGGGAAGTTTTCTGGCTGGTCCGTGTATTTTTCAGTTGATTATGTGTTTGTTACGGCTCTGATGTGATACTATCCTAGAGGACTGCCAACTGTAACTTGGTTTGCTCACGACGTAGGGACGCCTTTAAACGTGTTGTTAGCGTCCTGGCAAGTTGGTGTATATATCACGGACCGGAAGTCGAATCTGAACGCGACTATCATTAAATAAAAAATAAGATAGTCAATTATAATCCCTACTGAAGAAATATGTATGATGGTGTTAATAAATATTAATTTAAATAACAACACATTTTAAATTAAAAAAAAAAATGTATTTTTGTTTAATTCAAGAATATTTTGTAACTGAAATCGGTCTCATACGTAGAGAAGATGTACACAATAAATCACAAATAGGGATAATTGATCTATATTAAACAATACATTAATTAACAATACAATAAAAACACAGGGATATACAAATACGGCATATAATTCACATGCTATACTATAACAATATACCTTCTTTTTTTATTAAACTTAGACTTATAGTCAGAATAGATTATTAAGAATATGGATCGTTGAGACGGTGAAGGTTGTTTATGGATAGCTAACCAGGTGGAGAAGTGTGCACGTGACTTCTATTGAACGATGGCATTATGAACTTTCGATTAGACGCATGAAAAATAACTAAAAAAGGGTAGATTGAAGCCTAGAAGAAAGAAAAGAGGCAAATACCAGCACAATAACGGTTAGTTAATTAATATGTCTTATATTTGTCTGTAGTTTAAAGAGACATCTATATCGATGGCAAACGATGAAAGTGATAATGCTGGACGGTTAAGGCTCACGGGTATGATGATAACAATATGTGTAAGAAATCTGAAAGAAAAAAACGAAAAGTAAAATAGCTTATGAACTGGTATATAATGCAACTGAATATGAAAATAAATGTATGCGTAATGCAGTAGAGTGTGTTCCTGTATGGCGGGTTACCATTCATTTTATGAGCACTGACGATAGTCTGATCAAGAATAATAATGCCTCATACGTTTTGAACACTATGTATGTATTAATGGATTGTCGTAACAATTGTAATCAAATAAAATACGGAATATGTAGTTGAATTATTGAAAAGGTGTTCCCTACATTTAATGTGGTTTTTCTAATAGTAAAACTATTTAATTACAGCCTTAGTCATACATTGTCGAGCGATTGTAAGATTTTGTGTTATAAAATGCATATGAGATGAGAGTGTAGAGTCAGGGTAGTAAAGTCTCATCTCAACATAAGGCTTTACTTTTTGGTCTTTGTTTTGTTTTATTTAATGTAAACTTTTCAAAGTTAAATTTTGCTGATAGTATTTACAATTACATTGTAGGATTGTCCCTATCCTCTGATAAAAAGAGTTTATCTTTAGAAAATCCATGGATTAAGGACATGAAGCTCCTTGCTCTGAACTTCAGATGTTCTAATACATATTGTATGTTTACAATTTTTATTGTCATCATTTTTCTCTAGAATTCATTGCTCTATTCAATATATTGAACTTTATATTATCACGATAGATTATTATTAAACGATAATTAATTAATCTTTAATTTTATTCAACATTGAAATATACATTGTATATATATATATATATATATATATATATATATATATATATATAATGTGTGTGTGTGTTCAGGCAGGAGTGGTTTTGGTTCATTAGACTTTTACTATTTTTTTTCAATTTTTCCAATAATCCATTTACTGTTTCGGTCAACTTGTCTAATATAAGTTCCGTGGGTTAAGTGTTTAATTTTATTTCATGTTTTTTTAATCATACAACGATATTAGTTTTGTTGTCTTTACAACGTATTTTACTGTTGAGCTTTTCAATTGATTCTTATTTAAGACTTTAAAATAAGTGTCTGTAGTGATGGGATGTTGCTTGCAAACATGATTACGTGCAAATCGCGTCAAAACGTCATAAGATTGCGTTTAATGACTAAGTATTTGTTAATCCTAATAACTATGCTTGACATTTTGAAATGTGACTAGTTTTGTAATTAATATTATTAATCGCAATGATGACCTGTTTTAATATAAATGGTGTTAAGAAAGTTTTGATTTTGTCATCGGGGTGTATTTTTGTATAATAAACACAAATGTTGTATACATTAAGAAGACTGCAGTGATCTTTTAGGTATTCGCGAATTATGCCAGTGTCGCAGAAATGCAAGCTAAGCATAGGAGAAAGTTTGGTGGTCTTAAAACCAATGTAACAATTGTTTTATGTATCTCCGAAAATTACATTTTTTCATACGTGGCAGCATATAAAAAAGACTCCAAAGTCTAGTAAGCTGAAATATTGCCCTCCTTCCAAACCCCTTCTCACATAAGAGACGTTTCTAATATGTTGTTACTCTAATGAAGATGCCGAACGTAAGTGCAATTCTTAGTTCCTTCTGGTAAGACATTCGCAGCTAATTTCTTCTCTTCCACAGCAAAAAGGAGTTTTCTATTTCCACCTCTATGTGTGTAAGGTCAGAGGCATTTCCCTGGGTGTATGTGTTTGGCCAAGGCTCCCCAGCTGTCCAACGCTATACTACTGACCTCTGTCCCTACTGTTTACAACGTGTTCGTCTTTACGTTCAATGTAAGCTAATTATTGACACAAAACTCCACATAAGTAATCACACGCAGTTTATACCGTTGACCAATGTTAGTAATCCTATAGTATTCCCCCTGGTAATCATTTTCGTCTAATTAACACTTATCCCTGGGTGGCTCTCGCCCTTGAAAAATTGTGAATTAATAGTCAAAACTAGAGACTTATCGATATTCGCTGCCACGTGAAATTTGTATTAAGTTTCCTTATATTAAATAAACGAAACCATGAAATAATATATTGCTATTTTATGGAGATATCTTTTGAAAATATGAACCTGATTACCGTATTATTTGTCGCTTTTATTAGTCCCGTTTTTTTGGTACATAAATACTTTAATTAACTTGAATGTTTGAGTGATTTGTGTAACGAACAAGAAAGTTGTTTTTGTTAATTATAGTTCTACGCAATATATAACTTTAACCGAAAAATGTTGTGGTAATACCTTCCTAAACCATATTACCACATAATTGACCGCAATATATTAGCAACCATTTGAACTCATGATTGCTGATTCCGCAGTAACCGACGATATTACTAAAATAGATAAATTCATCTATGATCAGTGTGTTTACATTACATGAATATGTCAATTCACATTTTACCGGACTTCTACAGCTTTATAGCCGGTTCGAAGAAAAATGTTTTAATTACGATGATTGTATTTACGTACTGTTTTTATTTGAAAGAAAAATGACAAATTGTGTGTTTAAGCAACTATAATAATCTGACCTGTTTTCTAAAACCTATTAATAAAAAAATAATGTAATGTGGTTTATGTTATCATTTTTATTTATTTCAATGTATAAAAGGTATATCCAGTTAACATTTTTTAGACTTACTTGATATTCGAACTCGTGTATTGACATCATATAAAACACTGACTTGGTAATGTGCACTCTGCCTATCCATATTTTAACCAATCACATGTTTCTATTTTCGTACGAGAAAACAAACCTCCCCAAACAGCAAAACATTCTAAGAGTGTATGGATACAACAATTTTAAACATTTAATAAAATAAATTATTTCTTTATCAAACAATTTTTAAAATAGCATTTCATTTGTTGTTCTTTCCCTCGGATCTTGCGATTTTCTTGCTAAACACATACTTTAATTTGCTTGAAAGCTTTTCAGTGGGCTGATAATATTTCAAACATCTGTTTACATCGCATAGCATGTTTAATGGCTGTGTGACAAGATAATGAGTTCGGGGAACATATTTTATTATGGGTAGAAACCGCGGGTAGAGCGAGGCGTCCAAGTGTATAATCTAATGCTGTCATAGTTACTGCTAGAAAAATGTGCGCAATGATTAAACCTGTTTGCCAGCCCAATGGAAAGAGCATTTAGACCGAAAAAAATGACGACACCCGATAATCCCTTTCTGAGCATAAATAAGGTATACTGTGAGCCATACCCCGCTCAACAGAAAAGATGAGTCCCTATAAATATTTGTTGGAAAAATATTTACAGGAAACGCCTGGTAACGATTAATAGTTTCATGGTCGAATTCCACACGGACTGAAAAAAAAAACTTTACTTACATGTGATAGACATACAATTTTACAGCGTTGATGTCAGGGAAAGCACAGGCGCACACTCACAAAGATGTACCAGAGCATGTAGGGGCCTGGGCACCAGAAACGTCTTCACGAATGTTTTCGTAAGCTAATATATGTCTAGTAAACCATTCTTAAAGGTTATTGTGTAATAATCCGAGAAGAAATCAATGTAATGTGTAGTACCTTAACTATTGTGATTATCACTATTTCTCTTCGAACACACATGGTCTTCTAGTGCTCTGAATGCCTCCCTAATTATATTTGTGTGTTTCAGTAGAGTTCAGGACGCATATTAATTTTGATTTTTTTCTTTTCTTTTTTTTCTTATTTATATTTCCCTTTTTTCTTTCCTCACAAACAAGGGAGTTTCTATACAAATATAACGGAAGGATTGGATTTATAGGACTCTCTAAGCCTCTTTTATTTTAGATAGAGCGGGTATTTCATTCAAAATAAAAATCGTTAGTAAATACCGGTATCATGGGGTGTGCAGGAAGACTCTGAAAACCGCGTCTCCTTCTTTTCTTAATATATTTCTTCCTCTTTTCACCCTGCGACAATTAAAACATGTGACCTATTTGCGTTCGGTCAGATGTGGACAAATTGTGATAAATTATTTTATATTTCTCCCAGAAAAGCGTGGATGCGTCAAGCTAGTTAATTATATAATCTACAATAAGTACTTAGAAATTCCTCCAATGTGATTTATACGTTTACAAAAATTCTTTGCGGTTGGACAGACGGATATCTTAACACCATGACCAAGTATATGATCCTTATATTATAAGTTGACTTGCTAAAATAGCCTTCCTGCGACCTCTATTTAGACTGCCGCGTCAGAAATGAACGCTCACCCGTAAACCGATGGAGGCCTAGTCATATTCCTTGGGTTGTTATACATTTTCTTTGTTTTTACTTTAAAAAAAGAAAAACACATTTTTTCGAACCACTCCACCAAAACAAAAAAAAATGTAGCCTTCCCCACCGAAAGAAATATTTTTAGTTACAAAAAAAAATATTAATTTTGGACGCTCTCCCTTAAAAACAATTACCATCACCCATCCATAGAAATATTTTTCTTTCAATTATAAGCTTTTAGTCGAAGGCTAGCTTTTATTTCTGTTTATATCTGTTTATTTGTTTTTAATTCGGATTGAGAAGGAATTGCATCGAACTCTCCATTTTACGAGAAAAATAATTATATGTTGAAAATCAGTATTTGCTTCCATTCCTTGTTTTTTTTCTTTTTACTGTAACAATACTTGCTCGCTAAATATTTTTAATAGATAACATTAAACTGTTTTAACATTTTAATTAATATCTTCATTATTACAAATGAAATATTTAAAAAAATAAATGTTGTGTCTCTTACGGTAAAATAGTTATCGGCTAGGTATTATTTAAATAAATAAACGAATTTATATTTTACGTTGACGAACAAGATGACAGAATTGTATTTCTGACTTATTGGATTTTTTAACAATTAAAGTGTTTACAACCAGCGCCACCATCTACTAATCATATATCTGATGAATAGCGTACTAGCTCGTATTGTTATTGTTTTGCACCTAGTTCCTAGGTTATTAAATAATGAAGGATCTTGAACATAGATTTGTGTTAGCCCGTAAATGCTCAGATACGGTTTAGAAGAAAGTATTGCCATTTAAATAGAATACTGATGTTACAGACATACTGACTATTGGTATAATTAAAAGAAGAAAGGTTCTGCGTTATATACTGTTAAATATTGGTGTAGATGAGGTTTTTAATTTAAAATGTAGGTATGAAACTGCATTGCGGGTGTGAAAGCATTTACAATAATTCTCCACCTTGAAAAATTAACTAAATTGTACTTTATTATAATTTGAAATACTATAATTGGCATAACTTCTTAAGATGTCGTCAACAGTTAGAATATTTATGTAATTATAGTATTTTTGTAAATTTATATCGTTCTGATAGTCGCCTTCAGGCAATTTGGAGAAGCAGCTTTTGAGTATCGATCATTAGCAAAATAATACATGTATTTAACAAAATATTTCTGTTGACAATTGGAAAGACATACAGTAGGAAAACATGTTTCATATGTGTGAAGTATAGCGCGTCGGGCAGGAACGACGTCAATGCTGGCTCATCCATCAAGTAATGTATCACTTATTTACAGAAAATGCATCATCGGGTTGTTCAAAGGAATATTAGCTTGCGAATAAAATAACACATAGCGTTTCTGAGCGGGGTCAACATTATGCACTTGCTCGTTGGTCATGATTAGTTCAGGTTTCTCATACTCTTGCAGTTTTTATTGCATCTTCGTTGTTTACAGCGCATAAATACAGGCATCAAATACACGTTCATCGATAACCCCCTACAAAAACATTCTACTCTAATGTCTATCCTTACATTTCAATTCCTTCAGGAAATGCTTTAACTATTCACCAAGTCTTTAACCGGTGAGTAGCAAATAAGTACCGAGCAGATATCTAAGTGTATTTTTTTTCACATAGTTTTCGTCAAGAAATTCATCAACTTATGCCAAACAGATGAAAATAAACTCTTTTGTCGCAGTATATAAGTATTTTATATGTAGCCACAACTTATTTATCAGCTGATTTTGGCCTTCGGAATGAAAGGCGTTGCACAATTGGTCAACGGTTAATAGCCATTGTTTTATAGAGTTTTGACGCAATGTGTGTGCCAACGTCGAACCGTTTAGTATTCGTCAAACTAAAACACGAAATCCCATTCTGAATTGACCGATTATGTTTACCGCTGCACTAATAGAATATCAAACAGGGTTTAATTGATTATAACTAACGATTTGAATAATTATACTTCGTCTTTAAATGTTTAATATATACATATATATATATATATATATATATATATATTTAAATGTTGAATTAAATTAAAAACAATTGAATTATCGTTTAATAATAATCTATCGTGATAATATGAAGCTAAATATATTAAATAGAGCAATCAATTCTAGATATCAAAGAGGAGAATAAAAAAATGTAAAGATACAATATTTATTAGAACATCAAAAGTTAAGAGCAAGGAGCTTCAAATCATTAATCCATGTTTTTCAAAGAGAAAATGTTCATCAGAGGATAGAGAAAAATCGCCAATGTAATTGTAAATATTGTCAGCAGCATTTAACTTTGAAAATGTTACATAAAATGAAACTAAATAAAGACCAAAATGTTGAGATGAGAGCGTAGAGTCAGGGTGGACGCCGTCCATAAACACGTCGAAAATAAAAACAGTTGTTATATTGGAAATTAATATTTGAAAAATAATAACATTCAAATTGTTTAGGAATCCAAATGTTTTTGTTCAGAAGTTGATATTCAGACGGCAATTGGTAAGATCCAGTTTATCATGTCTGTGCAGTAGTTTGGTATTGGTTTTTATCCGTTTCACCGTGTTCAGAATGAAGTTTGTCAGTTAAAGTTCGGTATGTATCAAAGTGTGCATTAGGAAAAACTGTAGCTCACTGGTTGATCAGTGTGTCAATAGGTTCTAGATATGAATTTATATCCGATATTTTTCAAGCCTATAAACGATACATCTAACGCTCGTAGGCGGTGGCGAAAATAATTATTTGCCTGCTAGGATCGATAGCAATACATTAGTTGTTATTAGTAGGAGGAACGAATTCGGCAAGGGCTTAGGGAATCAGAACTGGGTGAGCTGGTATGCATATATATATATATATATATATATATATATATATATATATATATATATATATATATATATATATAGCACTGAATAAAGTTAAAGAATAAAATAAGGTGCGAATCAAAATTCATTAGAATTCAATGTTCAAACTTGTACTATTAAATCTATATCCAGTATATTGAGCTTCAGTTTTATCCGGATGGTCATTAATTAAAGATATAAGTTGCCTCCTATATATTTTGTTGTATTAACTTTATATATATACGTATATAAAATATACGCGTATATACTACTGTGTAAATATATGTTTTTAATATTTTCTTTTTAATTAGCTAGCAGAATGACGGCTAGGGTATGGGTGCTTAGGTGGTCATGGTCAAGCTGTATGGTATTTATGGTTCGGGAAGGGAGTTTATATTTTGCCGAAGTGAATAAATTTATATAGGGGTGGGAGTAGATTGGAAGGATATGAAGGGAACTTGAAGAAAATGAGTGCTTTTCTTGGCGTTTTAACGGTCAAATGCTAGAGTTATTCTTTTAAAGTTATCTTGAACAAATTATTAAAAACATCTTAGGGAAATCATTATTTTTGTTTTGGTGGCAACCACTCATTTGCATATACGAATAATGTTACACTATAAATGGGAAGCCTAGGTTGGCCTTAGTGTGTGTTACCTAAATGCAACCGGAAGTGACGCCGAAGAGCGTACATGTCCTCCCACAAAGACATGGTCCTCTCACCAAGACTCTCTGACTCGACACCTTCATTTGTACATACTGTAACTATACCTTTTCTTTAATACACTTATTATTGCATTCTCCTTGTTGTTTGCGTCTTCATTGTATTCCTCACTAATTATTGTTCAACCTTGCAACCACAACAGTTGGCGACGAGATATGAAGCGTCAAATATAACAGTTTGACGAAGAACTATTAAAAAAAAAAGTACAATGCAAAGTGTTGACGAGCAAACGGATTTTACGCTAAAGAAAAGTTTCAACTTAAGTGAAAAAAAACAACAAAAAACTCGAACGTGGCAAAAGCGACAATTTACGCCGTTTTCTGGGAATCCGACTTGCAAACGAATGTAAAAGTGAATTTTTGTTTTGTCGCTAAACGACAAATCTGTTTTGTATTACTAAAGGACCAACTTGCAAACGAAAAGCGGATTTTGTTCTGTCGCAAAACGACAGGTCAGACTCGTATTACGAAATGCAAGGAAGTAACCTACGAAAAAAAAAAAGTTCACCAGTGGATTCTAATTACTGCTCCCCGTTAGCAAAACAACAACTAAAGGAATCTTTTAATTAATAATTTGTTTGGCGGCGGTACTAAAAGGAAATACCATAGCTAGAAATTAAAGCTCAAGGAAAGGATTTTTTTTTTAAGTTGTCACTGGATAACGGATAATACAGTAAAACGTCACGAAAAAAAAAAAAAATGGAAGACTTATCAAAAATGTTCATGCAATTTTTACAGGCACAAGCTGACCACGAGGAAAGACAAAATGAACGTTTTGCTAAAACACTGGAACTACTAAAGAGTAATCGAGAAAATGTCGACAGTGTTAATTTCTCCCATACAACTATCTTTAATAGTATGTACACACTTAATTATGTGCCGGAGGAAGGAAAGACTTTTGAAGCATACTATACAAGATACGAGGATGTCTTTCAACTGGACTGCAAAAATTGGCAAAATAGCCAGAAAGTGAGCATCTTACTCAGGAAATTGGATACATCACAACACAGCAAATTCAAAGATTACATATTACCTAAAAAAACTGCGGAATTAGAGTTCATGGAAGCTGTGAAATTACTAAAAGAATTATTTAATCCAAATATATCTCTTTTTCATAAAAGATGGCTGTGCATGAATCTAAGAAAGATGGACAACCAAGATTATTTGACATACGCATCAGTTGTCAATAAAAACTGCGATAATTTTAAGCTTGCGGAACTAACGGTAGAAGATTTTAAATGTCTAATCTTCGCACAAGGGTTAGTTTTCACGAAAAATTCAGAAATACGCAGACGAGTGTTGTCTAAGCTGGAATCTGAGCAAGATTTAACCCTCCAGAAACTAGCAGAGGACTGTGAAAGGGCCATTACACTAAAAAAGGATTTAAAAAATATAGAAGAATCCGGAGTGGCATATGTAAGAAAAGTTAGAAAACCATACACACCAACCAAGAACTTTACAAAGAAAAGCAATCGAAATGGAACAGGATATTACAATCCTAATAACCATAAATATAGGACAGAATATTACAAGCCTCTTCCTAGATATAACTGTAAGAGATGTGCAGAAAAGCATTGGGAATCAGATTGTCCTTATAAAAAGAAAAAATGCTACATTTGTAAGAAGGTGGGACACAAAAGCGATTGCTGCAGATATAAAGAAGGAGAAGTTGGCCTTCCGATAAAATTAAAATGGATTACGAAGAAATTTAAAATATTCGTACTGAAAAATAGGGAAAATCTGTTTGGAATAGATTTAATTGAGAAATTTGGACTATGGGATAAGCCAATCAATACATTCTGTAAAAAAATAGAATGTTCTTCTCCAACCACAGTAAATATAAAAGACGATTTAAAAGAATTATTTCCTTAAGCATTCACGACTAACTTAGGTCGCTGTAATAAATTCAAGGCCTCGTTTGAACTTAAAGAAACGCAAGCCCAATTTTTAGAAAAAAGCGAAACGTTCCGTTCGCTGGGTTGGAAAAGATTAATAAAGAATTAGATAGATTGGAACAGACAGGAATTCTATCAAAAATAGAACACAGCGAGTGGGCAGCCCCCACCGTATACGTAAAGAAAAAGAATGACGGAGTTAGAGTGTGCGCAGATTTTTCGACCGGGGTCAACTCTCTATTAAAAGATCACCATTACCCTCTACCAAGCCCAGAGGAAATATTCACGAAGTTAAATGGTGGTAATATCTTTTCCAAGATAGACTTGAGCGATGCCTATTTGCAAATACCGGTCGAGGAAAATTGCTCAAAAATACTATGCATCAATACGCATAATGGATTATACAAATACAACCGATTGCCCTTTTGCATCAAAGTAGCACCTGCCATTTTTCAGCAAGCGAAGGACACCATGCTAAGTGGTATTGAGTGCGCATGTGCGTACCTGGACGACATTGTTGTCAGGAGAAAATCCCTGCAAGAACATAAGGAACATTTGAAACAAGTATTTACTCGAATACAAGAATTCGGCTTTAAAGTAAAAGTAAGTAAATGTGACTTTTGTATGAGCGAGATTAAGTATCTTGGACACATAATAAACAAACATGGACGACGTCCAGACCCAGACAGATCTGTGGCAATAAAAAATATGCCAGCACCTGATAACGTAACAACCTTGCAGAGTTTCTTAGGACTCGCAAATTATTATCAATCTTTTATTGAAGGAATGCATAACTTGCGAGCCACCTTGAATAATCTGCTTAAAAAGGATACACCTTGGAACTGGACGCAAGAATGTCAAACCGTATTTGACAAAATAAAGAGCGCACTAACATCCGAATTATTCTTAACGCACTTTGACACAAAATTAAAAATAGTCGTCGCTAGTGACGCTAGTTCCTACGGCTTAGGAGCATGCATTCAACATATTATGCCGGATGGGTCTAGAAAACCAATAGCGCACGCTTCGAGAACGCTGATACCAGCCGAGAGGGCATATTCACAAATCGAAAAAGAAGCATTGAGCATAATCTTTTCCGTGACTAAATTTCACCGATATTTATATGGTAGACAATTCTTACTTGAAACCGACCATAAACCGTTAGTCACGATCTATGGATCAAAAAAAGGATTGCCGGTATACACCGCAAATAGATTGCTGCGCTGGGGTACAATCTTACTTAATTACGATTTCCAGCTACAACATCTAGCATCAAAAAAGATTTGCCATGCGGATGGACTGTCAAGACTGATACCACAGAAACACAATCTGGAAGAATCAGTCATTGCAGCAATTCGGACAAATGTTGAAGTAAAAAATATGGTAGCAAACATCATTAAAGAACTACCCGTAACTTTGTCGGACATTAAAAGGGAAGCCGAGAAAGACGAATACATAAAGGACATAAAAGAGAAAATTATAACGGACACAAAGGTGCAGGAAGTTTTCTCCATATGTAACGATGTGTTACTGTACAGTGAGAGAGTGGTAATACCCAAAACATTGCAGAATAGGATGTTAAGAGATTTCCATACGGGACATCCGGGGATACATCGAATGAAGTCGTTAATGAGAAGCTACGTGTACTGGCGTAACATGGACACTGACATAGCAGCAACAATAAATACATGTAAAGGATGACAGTTTACAGCAAAATCCCCACCTATAGTACACAAACCTTTGCCGAAAACCGACCAACCATGGTCGAGAATCCACATGGACTTCGCTGGTCAAGTAGGAGAAAACTATTATTTAATTGTAGTGGATAGTTACACAAAATGGCCGGAGGTAATGCGTTGCAGGAATCCAACAACGAACAACTCAATAGGGTTCCTACACGAGTTGTTTGCAAGATTCGGTGTACCAGACACACTGGTCACTGACAACGGAACGCAGTTCACATCCGCAGAGTGTAAGGAATTTTGCGACACGTTCCGAGTGAAGCACATCACGACTCCGCCGTATCATCCAAGGTCGAACGGCCTTGCGGAAAGGTTCGTGGACACGCTAAAACGAGCGTTAAAGACATCCATTGGAACAACAACAGAAAAAGCTTTGCAACAATTTTTGCAAGTTTATAGGATCACACCACATCCTAGTACACCATCAAACATATCACCAGCTGATCTAATGTTTGCCAGAAAGGTACAATCAGCGTTTGATAAACTGTTGCCAAGACAGGCCATTATCCGAAACACTACACACACGAGAAGAAAGAAATATAACTCGGGAGATCGAGTATATTTTAAGTGCTACAAGAATAACACATCTTACTGGGAATGTGGAGTAGTGGATAAACGCATTGGTGATTGTACATATATGATTAAAGGTCCACAGAGTATACATAAAAGGCACATAAATCAGATAAAAAAACGTCATGTCCAAGATGATGATTATACGACAACAGTCGAAGAGGAGGAAACCATAGATGTCATATACGAATCCTTTAATTTGGAACCGACTAAATATACACCTGAACCCCGAAGATCAGGTAGGAAAAGAAAATTTAATGAACCATTGATGGTAAACCCAAAAAGAAAAAGATATTGAAATCTGTGTGACTTCAAATCTTGGGAGGGGGTGTTGTGGTGGCAACCACTCATTTGCATATACGAATAACGTTACACTATAAATGGCAAGCCTAGGTTGGCCTTGGTGTGTGTTACCTAAATGCCACCGGAAGTGACGCCGAAGAGCGTACATGTCCTCCCACCAAGACTCTCTGACTCGACACCTTCATTTGTACATACTGTAACTATACCTTTTCTTTAATACACTTATTATTGCATTCTCCTTGTTGTTTGCGTCTTCATTGTATTCCTCACTAATTATTGTTCAACCTTGCAACCACAACAATTTTCAAAAACATTTTTCTTCAAAATTTTATTTTCTAATCCTTTCAAAAACAAGTTCACTCAAAGAACATTTAATTTCCAAAGATATATAGTATTTTGGGTCTGTTCTTATTAGTTTAGGCAGGTTTACCAAAAATATCCTCTGCGGGGCAACAAGTTCAGATTATGGTGGCACTAACCGTGAATTCAAGTATTAGATGCACAAGACTGCTAAATGTTACTGGAGCGACCGATATGTAAACATCGATATACACATCTCACACGCATGCATGTGCATACATACATATGGGGCTGTCGTGCGAGATACTCTCTGACACATAGCAGTTATGCATATATACACACTCACACATATATATAGAGAGATCCACACATACACAACATATATACATCCATGTACACACACATACATACGCACATACATAGAAACATACATATATACATAGACACAACATACACACATATATATATACATATATATATATATATATCTACACATACATGTACATACATTCACATGCAATACATATTCATATATACACCTACATACAAATCCACATACTCACGCACATCGACACATATATCGGCGAAAGTCTACACATACAAATATATGAACACAAATATGCTTCACCATCAGCCGTATATCTAAGTATACAAGTATGGGGTGATTAAACTGCATTGACAGGTGGACTAGTAGAGTTGTTATCAATTAGGTGGCGAGGGTACCGGAATTATGTAATAGTTTAAGACAACGTCAGAGTACTTTGAAATGGAAAATTCTACAAATCACGTGAGTTAATTACTTTGGGGCAGAATTTACACATAAAAAACATACACATACACACATACACATATACATACACATACACATAAATATATGCATATATACACATATATACACATGTAGACACTAATATACCAATACGCAAACACATATCTTACATCTCTCATGGACATACAACAAAAATGCACACACACATAATGCATATATATATATATATATATACATATATACATATATATATATACATATATATATATAAATATATATATATATATATATATATATACATATACATACATATATACACATATATACTCATCCATTAGAGATCCAAGAGACATACATATATAATGGGTCAAAATGATAGGTTCTGTACTGGTTATAACTTGGACGTATTTAAAAAAATATGGCGACAGTATGAAATTATCTCATTTTTTTAGTTATCGATAGTCTTTTCTCTTGCAGTGGTGATTATAATTCGTGCTTCAGAAGTGCAAAGGTGGCAATGTGTTGCACCTGGCGTGTAAGATCTTAATCTTTTTATAATTTACCATTTCAGAGAGAATGGGATATAATTTAATTCAAAATATGTGACTATGTTTGTTAGGGAGGTTTTATTATTGGTGTTTTGTTGAATGAATACACGTGGGAGAAGATGCGGCATTTATTGATCGGGACATATAGCCTTCGTAGGTGTATATTGCAGGTTTAGTTGTTCTATTAGTAATCAAGTTATCTCTGTTGTTATTTGTTGTGGTGTTATGGGTATAGTGTAGGTGCGTGTTTCTGGTGTTAGATATTGGTAATTGTTGGTATGATGTAGATTCGTTCGTATTGTCGGGATAAGAGGTTTGATGGGATAATTCGGTGACAGTGTATGCATAGACCACATCTTTATGTATTCAGTTATTATTGAGTGGGCATATATGCGGGTTATGGCTATTACACACTTATTAGTGGGCCTGGAAGGGGTAGTGATTGATTGGGCCTGTCTAATTTTCTCATTGTTAGTGGTTAGTATAGTCTGGGCCAAGTTTGGCATTGTGAAGTAGGAAGTCTTAATGTTGTTTTTATTTAGGGTTGTACTATATATATGTGGGTATTTAAATTAGTTTTCAATTATTTCGAATAATTCCTTAGAGATATTACTTTTAACATTATTGTTGTATGGAGGATTAAAGCAAATACTTTTCTTCCTCCGTAGACGTTTATTTTGTAATTTGAGGTTTAACATGTGTGTCCGCGTCTATGGCAGTATTGTCTTCGTTATCTTGGATGTTATTTTTATTATATATATTATTAGTATTAGTGGCATTAGTAGTAGTTCTATTTCTGGAGGTCTGTTGGTTTGGGTCATATTGTGTGTGATGATATTGAGGGGTCGCTTTTGATGTGTGTGGTGTTCCTGCTTGTATGTTATCTTATCAGAGTAGCCTGAGTCCAATAGTGAATTATTATAAATGTTTGAGTTTTGCGCAATGTTAATTTGTTTGCTTAGAGATTCTTGTCGAGTCGGATAGAATTATTGACTTTATGATGGATTTAGGGTGGTTGGAATATTTATGCGCATGAAATAAAGTCAGGTTAGGTTTCTGATAGGGGGAGTAGGATCCAGAGTTCAGGTTTAGTGTAACGTCTAGGAAGTTGGAAGCTTTCTTCCCTTGGTGAATATTTATTGTGAACTGAAATTATTATTTAAGAAAGTGTTTACTTGATCAATAGTTTTGTTGTAAATTCTGGGGTTTTCTTTGGAAACAAAAATGGCATCATCTCTGTATACGCCTCCCTAGATATTTTTGAATGTATCTCTCAGTTCATGCGGAAGAAAAAGGCCGACCAAAATCTGTAACTTGCCCAAAGTTAGATGGCTCCATAACAACGTCGTAACTGTTAGGGATGTATTTCCTGGTCCAATATTTATTGTCAAAGCTAAGTATGGATCTTCTAGCTAGTAATATTAATTTTGTTTCTATATTAGTGAAGTCAGAATTATGTTTTGCTAGAATTAGTGCTTTATCAAGGAGGTGTGGAGATATCGATTGGTAGTAGTTATTAATATCGAAAGTTATGAAATTTAGTCTAGATGTATGTTTAAGGTTAAGAAACCAATTAATCACAGTGTCTGAAGACTGGTATAGCGAGAAGAACATTTCCCCTTTATTCCTGGTATAATCATGTCTTAGATATTTTTACTAATAATTCCTATGTTCGACTTAGAAGGGCAAACTACCCTAATTGAAGGATTGTCATGGAAGTTACTTTTGGGATCTTATAGGGAACATCTTGCGGCGGCAGGGCTGACTATTTCAGCGTGATTAGTAATATTCAAGGATGTTAGCATGAATTTAGCCGCTTTGTTTATATTGTTCAGAGTTGTTGGGGGTGTAATTTTGTAGGATGTGTTAAGTTCTTTATATATTAAATTGTTGTAAGAGTTGTAATCTAGTTTATAATAGTTTTGTTTGTTTTATTCACTGGAACTATTATATTAGGGTATGTTTTTACTTTTTTGCAAACTTGTTGATTTTCTTAACAATAGGGTTAGATATTTTTTTATGTTTTTTAATTTAATTTTCCTCGCGAAATTAAACAAGACATCATCGAATTCATCTAAATAGTCATTCTGTTTAGGGAACGATATGGTTTTCAAGGCATATTGAGTAGATAGATATAACATTTTCAAAGTTAAATGTTGTCGATAATATTTACAATTACATTATCGGGTTTTCTCCAGCCTCTGATAAAAAGAGTATATTTTTGTAAACCCATGGATTTTGGATGCGAAGCTCCTTTATCTGAACGTTTGATGTTCTAATAGATATTGTATCTTTACAGTTTGTTATTCTTATCTTTCATCTCTAGAATATATATATATATATATATATATATATATATATATTATTTTTAAGCACTTTCTCCACACTGCTCCCATGCAAAGAGTTTTCTTCACATTCTACAATTCATTTGACTTCTTTTCAACGGAAATTTACAACCTGGACAATCTGCATACATTTTTCACGGAATTTTTCTTTTCAATCACTGCGTTTTTTTAACAAAAATTACTTTAATAATAATTTCCATATTTTTCAAATATTTGAACTTTGGTTTTTCCGAAAGCCAACTTATCCATTTGTATTTCTCCTCTGATGATAAGATTTACATCTTTGAAAAGCCTTGGCTTAAGGAAAGAATAATAAACACTAGTTTATTACTGAATACACCTTGAATTGAACAATTGAAATTTGAAATAAATTTGGACAATCGTCGCATATTTATCACTCGTTTTTCTTCTATCTCTACAATTGCTCTATCTCGTATATTGAGCTAATCCTCTTCACAATAGGTTCCATCTACTAAAAGTGTTTACTTTGGTTTATATTTGATCCTATATATATAAATATATATATATGTATATATATTTATATATGTGTATATATATATATATAGAGAGAGAGAGATAGAGAGAGATAGAGAGAGATAGAGAGAGAGTAAGAGAGAGATGGCTACATAGATAGATAGATAGATAGATAGATAGATAGATAGATGGATAGATAGATAGATAGATAGATGCATTGTCTTATATTTCAGAAATCTTAAATATCTTATAGAAGTCAATTGAAACATATAGAAGTGTATGTATACTATTTTAGAGTTCGAGAACTGGAGACGATGGAAACCTGAGAAGCACCGGCATATTAGAAGATCGTCACTTGCATTCTGATAATTCGTACAGCGGAAATTATTGCTGCAGCTCAATGATCGTCGAATAACTTGAATGCCGTAAGATGAGTGGTGGAAGATTTCCACGGTGATTTGACAGCCGTGGCTAACAGGAAGGATAATAACAGGTCTTCTTAATGTGATCTATACTGAAATGTGTACATTGGAAGCATGATGATCGTCGGAGTGGCGATTGTTTCAAATAAAAAGTGTCATGAGTTAAATCACACACTGCCAAGGCCGAAGAGAATCGCCCTACAAAAGCCAACTCATTCTGTAATATGATAATATCAGGCTGGGGAAACACTTTATCTTCACTGATCTAATGACACGACGCACAAAATAATTACAGCTTACTTGCCTACAGCCCGCATCATGTCTTCTGAATCACGTAGGGTAAAACTGTAAGCCCGTTAGAGGTGTTGTCATTAAATGCCACAGTTTGCCACCTAATAACTACGAAAAGTGATCATACACACTTCAGATGTCTATATTGAGTTTCTGTCAACAGCTTGGTGGAAGGTCTGACTGTAGCAGCAAGACTCAGATCCTTGTCACAAATCCTGGAAAACCCGGAATTGTCTGTCTGACAATTTTTACAACTTTACTCGTTCCAACATCTGCCACTTCAACTCGTCTAATTCTCACACCATGTACTATTATGTATGGAGCGCAGTTAAGAAAGACACACACTCATCGCCTAGACAAGCTCTTTACCAGAATCACACTTGTGTTAAAGCGTCTCACGAACAACGCCGGTCAGTATATTAATAATACTTGGTTAATCTCCCCACAATATACAATATTTAGAACACGCACCTAACAGCGAATCGCTAAAATCCGTTCAAGAACATATATTTATTCATTCTCTTAAAAATATATATCCCTGGCATTCTTCCAGATAATTTTCCATTATTCCACTCACTAGTCAATTATCTCTGCTGAATACCACATGACCTACAGCTGTCACAGAAACAAGGTAGACACGTGAATCAGAGGACTAAGTCAATCGTGATATGTGTGCATTTCCAATCCCAAAACAAAGATTGCCTACTAGAATAAATATTACTGGCTTTATTATTCGCATGAGGTTTTTCGATTTTTGCAATACAGTTTACACATTTCACAATTGTGTCAAAAATCTATTTTCCTGCCGTTCCTAGTAATCGTTGAGTCCGTATACAGGCTTATATATATATATGATAAGCTATGGAAATATATTTATGGCAATTAAGCTACACAGAGTTACCGCGTTTTATCGCCGGGGGGGAGAATCGTCAGGATAAAATGAAAATTACGTACATGTATGTATAAATAAAAAATATACATATATATATATATATATATATATATATATATATATATATATATATATATATATATATATATATATATATATGATTATTTTTATTTATACATACATGTACATACTTTGCAACACTGGAATGTCAGCGTTATCGATCAACAGCATTTACCAACTGAGATCTCATCAGAAAGAATAATAATCAGAGCGTTCTCTTAGGTCATACTTGGAATGCCCCTTAAGTAATATTTCTATTCTCTCCAAATATGAGCTGATGAGATATCAGCTTTTAACAGCTGTTGATCGATAACATCGACATGCCAGTGTCGAAAATTATGTACATGAATATATAAATAAAAATGATCATTCATATATATATATATATATATATATATATATATATATATATATATATATATTACAATTTGGTTTCAAAGGAGCGCCAGCTTCTATTTATTTATTTGTTAAATCGTTTTTTCGATTCCTCGCACGACTGATTTGGTATTGTCGTTCATGTTGTATAAAATATCGCCATAATTTCGCTAACGTTTTCGATCGACGTCGGTTATCTTCGGGCGGATGAATGAGTATGCAAAATAAAAAATTAGTGAATGTATTAAGACTACACTTTTAAAACACATTTAAATACCACTTCAACAACACTTCAACATACCTTCGACGCCCCTCATAACAAGCATTGTTGATACTAGATTTATTTACTTGAATAAACAACGCTTCCATTATGGGGAGACGAATACTGCAATATGGAATCGCAAGATATATATATATATATATATATATATATATATATATATATATATATATATATATATATATATATATAAGAAAAAGAAGAATCCAGCGATACTATTTTTGTTTTCTCAGTAAAGGGAATTATTAGCGTTTTCCATTTGTCTTTACACTGATTGTTTCTGAATATATCTATTCGTAAAAATAAATATTCATATATAATAAAACATGTAAAACTAGATTGATTCCTCCGCAGCCACACGTGTATTTAGTCAAAAAAGAAACGACATATATATATATATATATATATATATATATATATATATATATATAATTTATTTAGATACTGTATATTACATAATTCAGCAATGTACCGCGGTTTCATTCAAAAGGGCAGATTTAGACATATTTAGTAAATCTCCGTGCCCAGTGGAATCATCGGCAAGCTGAAATTATTGTAGTCACGCCCGACAGGGAATGGCGTCAACAATAAAAGAAAACGGTGTATCTCTAAGGTGGTCCCCGAAAAAAAACAGTGTAGGATAGTGATTAACTAAGACTTAAGGGAGATCGATGTTATTTGGTGTAATAAAGGCCTTCATTTTATTCCCTAGCAAGTTTTATTTATTTATTTATTAATTTATTTATTTATCTGTTAGCAAGTTTTATTTATTTATTCATTTATTTATGTATCTGTTCTTTTTGTAATGCTATTGTTATACCTAGAACAAATTCGAAAGGTGCGGCTATATAGTTTGCCGTTTGGGTTTGTGAGATTAGGGTGATTTTTTGTTGTCGTTTTGGGGAATAAATTCATGTATCGGATTAATTGTTCGATATAGAGCTGAAAGAGTTGATTGAAATATGTGTTTATGAACTTAACGTGTTTGTTTATTTTTGTTTATTGAATTGGTGTTTTCGTATTTTCTGTTCTTTTTGTAATGTTATTGTTATGTCTAGTCTTAAAAAAAACTTGCTAGGGAATAAAATGAAGGCCTTTCGTACACGAAATAACATCGATCTCACTTAAGTCTTAGTTAATCACTATCACACACTGTTTTTCTTCGGAAACCACCTCAGAGATACACCGTTTTCTGTTATTGTTGACGCCATTCCCTGTCGGGAATGACTACAATCATTTCAGCTTGCCGATGATTCAACTGGGCACGGAGATTTACTAAATATGTCTAAATCTGCCCTTTTGGATGAAACCGCGGTACATTGCTGAATAGTGTAATATACAGTATCTACATGAATTATATTAGCTGTCTTATATTATCAGGCACTTTATTTTATTTCTTTTCATATACAACCTGACACACACACTATATATATATATATATGTATGTTACTTCCCTGCACTTATGAGAGCAATAAGCTTGAAACGCTAGCGTCTGTAGGTATAAATAATTTAATATTTATTTATAAATATTATACTAAGCCCCTTTAAGACATTAAAGTTGAGACCTCTCGGGGAAGTTAAAAATAGACTGTCAAAAAGCTCTAATGCAAAGTTCCGAATACGTTCGTCGAACCCTCTCGACTAGTCTTCTATCTGTGCCCGCTTCTACGTACATATAGATCTTAATTTCCCTAAATTACGTGACAGTTTCCGTGGGCCGAGTGGTTATGGCTGACTCTGTGTACCGGGTTCGCGCCTCCCGACCGTCTGAAATTGTTACTTCCCTGCACTGATGAGAGCAATAAGCTTGAAACGCTAGCGTCTGTAGGTATAAATAATTTAATATTTATTTATAAATATTATACTAAGCCCCTTTAAGAAATTAAAGTTGAGCACTCTCGGGGAAGTTAAAAATAGACTGTCAAAAAGCTCTAATGCAAAGTTCCGAATACGTTCGTCGAACACTCTCGACTAGTCTTCTATCTGTGCCCGCTTCTACGTACATATAGATCTTAATTTCCCTAAATTACGTGACAGTTTCCGTGGGCCGAGTGGATATGGCTGACTCTGTGTACCGGGTTCGCGCCTCCCGACCGTCTGAAATTGTTACTTCCCTGCACTGATGAGAGCAATAAGCTTGAAACGCTTACGTCTGTAGGTATAAATAATTTAATATTTATTTATAAATATATATATATATATATATATATATATATATATATATATATATATATATATATATCTGTGATATAGCGAAACGGTTTCTATGTTGATTATTATGTAAAGCTCCCTTTCCTGGGTAGAGCTTATTTGTAAGGATATCGCCAACTGTTATTAGCTTATAGGCATAGCTCGTTGGGTAAACATAATTTAAGCTCCCGGCCCTTTACAATGTTTACATTCAGATATCACTTACATTGAGTAAGTCTCTATGATAGTGGAGAGATAAGGACGCCGACTGTTCGACGGTTGGGTTTCAATTCTGGCTTTAGGCACTAACTGGTTAGCAGCACTGAAGAGCTGTAATATGGCGAAACAGTATGTATGTGGATTACTATACTAACCAAGTAGTGCCTCAAGCTGACAGTCGGCCTCTTACCCCTTCGCTACCATACGACACTTATCGAATGTAAGTCATCTCGCTCTCTCCCTCTCTTCCTATATATACACACACGTATATATATAATACAGATAATTATTTTTACAAATATTATATTGTTAGTGAAATAAATTTATACTTTATCTTCACCACGTGTGCCTTTATACACAAGTGTTGCGCCAGTCGCATGAATCGAACATCAGACTCTAGTCACCATTGAAATGTAGAATCTTTTCGTGAAATTCAAATACCTCCGAAATGTGTTAAATTTTAATAATAGGTATACATATTCCCCAGATTTTTTCAGAGTATTTAATTGTTTTTAGGCGAAAAATATCGCAACAACGTCCAACCTAACATTTTTATATTTTAGATTTGCATGTAATATTATCCATAGTCAATTGACACAACTTAATAAAGATTCCCGAATTTCAATTTCATCATGAAACGAATTAAGCTTAAACATTATGTTTAAATATTTTTTAGAATTAAAACCATGCATTAATTTTGATCGGAATAAGAGAAACATTTCTAGACATAAGGTTTAATATTATAATATATTTTTAAGCTTCGTAAATGAACATAAACATTGTGTAAAACTGTCAATTTACTGAATAAATTTTACTCATACTGAGACGGGTATTCTTCTGGCAATTCTCTCTCACCCATTATGTCTCTCTAAATGTTCGTCGAACACTCCCGACTAGTCTTATGTGTGCCCGCTTCTCTCTCTCTCTCTCTCTCTCTCTCTATATATATATATATATATATATATATATATATATATATATATATATATAGTTATAATGATATTAACTGCTTCGCTATGTCACATTTATTAAGTTTCGCTAGACCCAAACACATTTTTTCCAGCTAAGATCCAAACCAAAACGTTTTTTTAACAGTCGTATTTTCTAACCACTTGTCTATACGTAAAATCCCTGAAAAGACGCTTTATGCTTATATACCCATTATACAGTCTCTCTCTTAAAAAAATATAAATTCATTAACGTATATTCACATATTGTACATGTAATCGTATACAGAAAAAAGTGCTAAACTAATTTTAACATTTTATGAGAAAAGAATGATGTTTAACCTTGAATGAGTTTTCTTAATTAATTGTAGTCTCGTGTTTTTACTAATTATTATTTTTTTTTAATTCGGTGACGTTACTAAAACATCGATTATATTTTTAATTGATATTAATCGATATCAATCGATATTTAATACAATAACAACATGATGTATTGATTACGAATTTCCGTGGTACAGTTGATAAAACGGAATTGCATTTTTCAATTTCAAAATACAATTTTATTTTATAGATATATTGATTAGTTTTATAATAAGACCTAACTTCTCAAGTTAAAAAAAAACACTCTGGGAGAAGGGTTTGTGAGAGAAAAAACTTGTGTTATAGGTTATATAAACATTGATTAGTTATTTACAATAATTTTTTGGGGTCTCGTTTATTTCAAATAGTTATCATGAATATAAATTACTTTTTATTTTATCTAAACCTATAATAAAATGGTCGTATGCCGTTAAATGCTCAAGCAGGCCTGGAAAAGCGGATTGTCTTTTTTGTGAGTGTGCTTATTTGTATATATATATATATATATATATATATATATATATATATATATATACATATATCATATATATATAGGTGTTTTTACAAATAATATATATTAAAACACGTATAGTCTTTATAATATCTAATATGTTTCCGATTGTAATAGCAATAAAAGTGTATTACAAGGAATTAATCAAATACAATGTTTTCATTGATTTTCAAAACTGTTTTCCTTATTTTTACTTCGATGAATTTTGTTTTTATTTATTATTCCAATTTTCTACATCTTCAGATAGCTGCAGTCATTATAGTTGAATAGTAAAAAAAAAACATGGCATAACAAAAACACCGAATGATAAAAAATACGGTGAAATTGCAGATATGGATTTGGAGTAATTCACCACGCCCAATTGACAGTGTATATATATATATATATATATATATATATATATATATATATATATATATATATATATATATATATCATATATATATATATATATATATATATACATAGGTATCTATATATGTATACATATATGCATATATATATGAGTTTATATTCATATATATGTATACGTTATATGTGTATATATACATATATATATGTATATAACTCTATATATACATGTATATACATGAATATATATATATATACATGTATATATACAGACATGTATATATATACATGTATACATATATATATATATATATACGTGTATATATACATATATATATATATATATATATATATATATATATATATATATATATATATATATATATACGACGCCTGTCTAAAAAGTATCTGACCTTAGTCTAGAAAAATATTTCAATAACCTGACGGGGTTCGGACCTAAATTAATTTCAAAGTAGACCGTGTGAGATTGTACATCTTGTCCACCGATCCATCAACTGCCGGAATATATCTGGAAGTGTTCTTTTGGAATGGTGTTCATCCACGCCGTTGCGTTCTGCATGGTCTCTTTTCCAGTCTCAAAATAGGTACGTTTCGATGGTGTCTTTAATTCTCGAAAAACCAGTAGACATAAGGAGCCTTGTCTAAAGCATATGAGGGGGGGTACAACTGACTGGAATTCCATGTTTGTCCAAAACATGTTGGATTAATTTGGATGAGTATGCGGGAGCGTTGCCGTAATGCAGTTGCCGGTTTTTCGCTGTCCACATGCTTTGTCTGTATTGCCGGACTGCGTTAAAAATACGCCGGAGAACATTTTGATAGTACTCTTTTGTCACTGTGTACCATTCCGGTGCGTATTCGTGATGTGCAATTCCACGAATATCAAAGAAGACTATCAGCATCACCATGATTTTCATTCGCACCTGTCGCGCTTTTTCTGGCATTGGAGACTCGGGTTACTTCCATTGTGACGACTGTTTATTTGGTGTCTAAGTCGTACCCGTACACCCATAACTCATCTCTAGTTATCACGGTGTTCAGAATCCTATGATTAGTGTTTTCGGTTTCTTGAAGGCCATGTACAACTTAAAAACGGATGTCCTTTTTTACCTGCGACAGCAAGTTGTTCACAAATTACGCAGCCACTCTGTGCATGTTCAAATCATCACGCAAAACTGCATGTGCGGAACTTTTACTCACTCCGACTTCGTGACCGATCTTACGCACGGTCGACCGACGATGTTCCATGACCAAATTTCGCCCCCTCTTAACAACAGTTTTAATCTGAACAGTTTAGGACCTGCCAGAACGCTGGTCACTTTCCGCTGATGCGCGACCATTTTTGAATCGATTGAACCAGCTATTAATTTGTGTTACATCCATCGCGTCTTCGCATAACACCTGCTGAATCTTACGAATTATTTTGCTTTGAAAATCACAAAGCGTATGCCAGTTCACTCATTTTGACAGAATCGATAATCCGATGTACGCGTTGTGTAACACTTCACTCAGCGACCGACAGACAGCGACTAACGCGCATGAAGGCGGTGATAAAAGTCACACATGTCCATGAAGGTGTCTACCTTCATTGTGTAGAGGGTGCCGACCTATCGTCTCTATATATTTTTTGATTCTGGTAGTCTAGGTTGATGTAAAAAAGATGTCAGCAAAATTTGAACTGAAAAAGAACATTCTTTTTCAGGAAGTCAGAAATTTGACAGAAACAAAGAACTGTAGTAGACGTAACAAAATAATCCGAACCAACTAACACAAACAAAATATTAAGTATGCGACAACCTACAGGGAATAAAAACTGGAGAATTATCTCATCAATAAATTATATGTGAAACTTGTTGCTACAAATAAAGCACAAATCTTAACCACAAGAAAAATACAGCATTCCCCATGAAGACGAAGTTATGAAAAACATGTAAGACACTTTCGACATACAGATCCTCCACGAAGCCACACGAAGCAATGATCTTAAAGGAAACGAAAGTCTCCGGATCTTATCGTTACAAATCCAAAAAAGAAATGATACTGAGACTCCTGCGGAGGTAAGTGTGGAAGGGGGTGTTATGGTACCTACATTTACGTTTTACATGAACTCTGCCGCTTCGCTATAAATACCCTAACCCTAACCCTCACCCCATTTTGCTCCGTCTCTCATTAACTTGAGAACGTCGAGATGGGGTAATACCAGTCGAGGATTCGTTCTCGACAATCAGTCCGACAGGAACTGGGCCATTTACGTGGCCTTTTATCTGCCGGGCTGAGGTATATTGTCCTAGGTTTTCCTAGGAGGTGCACCCTCCAAGGCCTCGCCTTCCCTCTTTGGGGAGGAGTGAGTTTATTGCTTGCTGCCTGAGGCGCCCTTACCAGGGAATGCCAAAGGGGTTGCCCAGGCTATTTTTGTTAGGCCAGAGTGCTCCTTGTTTAGGGGCGCTGGCCTGATCTCCCCACTTTCCGACCTTGTGTCACATATTCCTGCGGTGGGAGGGAATTAAATACCTGGGTCCGCCCCATCCTGTTCAGTCTCTCATTAACTTTGGTTGAGTGAGGACGTCGGAATGGGGTAATACTAGTCTAGAATTCGTTATCGATAATCAGTTCGGCAGGAACTGGGCAACTTCGGTTGCCTTTTATCTGCTGGGCTGAGGTATACAGTCCTGGGTTTTCAGGGGAGGTGCACCCTCCAAGGTCTTGCCTTCCCTCTTTCGAAGAAGTAAGTTAATTTCTTACTGCCTGATGCGCCCTCATCGGGAAATACCGACGGGGTTGTCCAGGCTATTTTCATTAGGGCAGAGTGCTCCTTCTTTAGGGGCGCTGGAATGACCCTTCCCCCACGTTCCAACCTTGTGTCACATATTGCTGCGGTTGGGGGAAATTAAATACTTGGAACTACAACAGTGTAATACTGGTTGCTAGACAAACGTTCACTTAATTTCTGTCTATGTTGTAGTTATACTTTCTTCAATATATGTTTCACTTAATCCTGAGTCTGTCTAAGCTTTCCGGACACCTTACAGGTCCACAATAGAGAGTCACTGATAACAAGTAGATAGAGGGAGAAACAGTATATGGAAAGGCTGCTATGTATCTGTTTGGGTATTGGAGCTGTATATATATAAAAGTGGTGCAACGTAATTAGTGGTGGTAGTTGCTTGCTTGTCTCACCCATTTTAACATCTATCAGGCCACTTTAGAGCGTGCACACCATTCCAATGTCTTCCCTTTGTTAACTATTATGTACCTCTTGTCTAAGATCTGAATGAATATAAACATATCTTTGTAATTTTCTAATTTCTATAATGTTTAATGAAATAAAACGTCGTCTTTCTTGTTTATACATGTGCTGTTAAAGCGCTTACCCCACTATATAACTATCCTATAAAATTATTATCAGTATTACATTTCTCGTAATATTTTATTCGAATAAAGTTAGGTTATTTGTTTATATATGAATTTATTATTAATTGCGCTTTAGGGCAGACAGGCGGAGGGACAGAGAGTATAAACAACCTTTTTCTAAAAACAATGTATTTGTTTTTTGTTTTGTTATTTATTGAAGGCATGTGGGTTTATGTCAAAATCAATATTACAACTAATATTACCGACTTTTATTTGCTAGCATTTATATATAGATTTGTTTAGGAAGTGACATTTTTTATCATATTACGTAATTATTATGTGAGCTAAAGTGCAAGGATATATAATTTTAAAGAACATGCTAATAAAATAAGTCGGGGAAAGGGTAGTTCAGAAATACCAAATCGACGAAGAAACGACTCCCTGACTGGAAAGTTCGAATATGTTGAGATATCATTTGAAACCCCTACATTTGGGACTTTTAAAAATGCAATTATCGACATTTATTTCGTATGACTTCAGCCAATGGGCAATGAAGAAGTATAATGCGGTTATAAAATTCGTCTGTAAAGAGCACATAAGCACTTTTGATTTTTACACAACGGATCGAATATTAAAAAAACAAAGGACGGATGACGTATGGCTGACGCAGACGATCTTTTTAAAAATAGTAATAAAACAACAAAGATAATAAAAATCCAAAACATCAGGTCGCGAAGTGAAACAACAGCAAGCATGGTTAGCTCACATTAATGAGATATGCATGAAAGTATCTACGGAACAGATCATCTTTTAATATAACTGCATCAAACATCCAGTCTTTATTATGAAACGTTTGTATTTTAAAGTTTGTTTCGCTTTTTTATGTTTTACCACACACTTTTTTGTTCTACGTTATCGCTATTAGTATTCTTAATATTCTCTATTCTGTTTTCACCCTGTAATTTATACGGATAATAAAAACCGTACAATTTACCATGATCAAATCTTCTGTTGTGTGGGCAGCATTTTGTTGATCGAGGCATACTTTCCATTCATCCATTCTTCCAGATTAGTTAGGATGCAGTTCTCTGTGAAGTCACTGAAAACGTGATTCGCTACGTTTCAATCTTCATCTTACTATTATGAGTTACATCAACAATACACATCATTGAGCATGCTCCAAATCCAACCGTTCAAGTGCAAACCATGTAATTGTCGCCAACATGCTGCATAGATGAGCTAATATACTTTCAGCCATAAAAAGAAGATTTATTCCTGAAGTTATGGGCGTTTTAGTAGATAACATTTTGTATCATATGTTTATAAACCGTTGTCTTATAACTTTATTTGCATATTCGAATATGATCTGCTAATTTTTACCTCTGATAAATGTTGTGCAGCTTTTTATATGACACATATTTATGCATTCGAGAAGGGAATTCTGAAACCTTCACTCCTTCATTCACTGTAAATGCTTTTTGTATGATACCATTGATTACGGTTATGATGTTTGTTTTTATCACAGCCCACTGAATAATTTCGTCATCAACTTTTGTTGTTTTTCTTACTCCGCAAAGGTATTCAATATTTTGTGTACAGCATTTTCGTGATTAATTCTATCTCACGAAATACCGTAAAGTAGGGTTTGGTATGCATAATATTTCTACATGAGGGTAGTTGATTTTATTTATTTTTGTCAGTTTCAAACTGGCTTCTTCATCTTCATAGAGGCTCATTTGTCTTCTTGTCGACTCATTCTCACTGATAAGAACTTCAGTAGTTACAACTGGAAGACAAAGCTAAAAAAAAGAATAGTTATCTATAGCGACAGATGTACAGCCATAAAAAACCGGGTTGTAATAGCTTCCAATCGTTTTGCCCACTTGCAACATGCGGTCATTCAAGCAAGAGGTGTTCGGTTGTTTAAAATATCAAAATGGCAACGAATGAACGCTGATATTTCTAAACTCTTCTTTCACGTTAATGTGTTGCCTTTTAACCCAAATCTTTTCAGTGAATAACAATATGTAAAAAATAAGCCTGCTATTTTCAATACAATTGAACGGAACTATATATATATATATTACTGTAAAAGTGTTTCTCATATCATTCATTATGGTTATAATCTCAGCCCACTCAATTGTGTTGTCATCAAATTAATTTTCTTACGTCGCCAAGCTGTTCTATATTTTGTGTACAATATTTTTTATGATTATTTTTTACTCCAGAAATTCCTAAACGTGGCGTTAGGTATGCGTAATATTTATACTATAGTGGTTGTCGATTTGTATACTTTTAAAAGTTTCTAACTGGCTTGTCTCATCTACATATAGCCTCATTTGACTTCATGTCAACTCATTCGCTCTTATAAGAACTTCACTAATTACAGTTGTAAGACAAAGCTAACACTAAACATAGTTATCTATAGCAACAGAGTGAAACCCATAAAAACTGGGTTCAAATGAGTTCTAACAGTTTTACGCACTTGCAACATGCTAGCATTTAAGACAGGGGTGCTGGGTCGCTTAAAATATCGGAGTAGCAAAGAATGGAAGGTGAAATTCTTTACTTATTTCACATTGATATGTGACCTTCAAACCAAAATCTATTCAGTAAATAATAACCTCAACATAATTAGCCCGAGCTTTCCAATTATTTAAAGGAAACTGTTTATATATATATATATATATATATATATATATATATATATATATATATATATATATATATAAAGACACATTTTATTGAACAACACAGAATTATTCTACTTAATAAGTCTTATTTTAATGTTTTCGTTTTTGGGGCGTTCCATCAAGTATTTTTGTAAAATTCTCTGATTTAGGACCCGTAGGTTTTATGTTACATTTTTCGCGAGTACGTTCAATTGATTCATTCAATCGTCTTCAGGCTTGTTTTCATCTACTCTGTTCGTTGAACGGTGCGGCAATGTAAGACCTCATAACATTTTAGGGACCGTTCACAGGAGAACATCCGTCAATCAGTATATAAATCCTGGATCTTCCATCTATATATTCGTCAGAAACAAAAAGGTTGTGCTCCAAAGAATACATACATAGTACTGAGATAATGTAAAATTGGACGTATTTAAATCATTGTTCCATTGTATAAGGTTACCTAAATGCTAAGACGGAACACATTTATCCCTTTACCCAGTGTCATGCCTCTATATGGGAGCATATAGTTTTACAAAATATAATTATCTTCAGTGACACGTTCCGCTGTCTGCGGCTAATCTGCGTGGCGAAACCTAGCGTGATTCGATACCGGGACGCCAGTGACTGATGCCGGATGTCATACAAACAGTCGGAAGCAACTGAGGGTATATATCGCATATAAATAATAATATTGTTATTCATACATTAGTTCTTTTTGGTTTTCGCGATATATATATATATAAATATATATATATATATATATATATATATATATACATATATATATACATATATATATATATATATATTTATATATATACATATTTATATAAATATGTATGTTATATAAATATATATATATATATATATATATATATTATCGGCAATTTTTCCTGAATCATAGTTATATACGCTCGTTGGCAATATTTCATTATCGTAAAATCGAAATCTCATCTCAGCAGGTTATTCACTATTAAGGTCACTGTATATGTTTTATTTAATAAATGTGTTTATATGAGGCACACTCCTATGAGAAATGGCTTAATTCACCTCATACTTGACTTGTCCTGACCATCATCCGTGACTTTAGTCAAATTGAAATCGCCTATTGCACTGTTTGGAACATAGCCAATCGGTTGCCAAGTTAGACTATATGAAGTAATTTAGAATAATTCATCGTGGTCAAACAGACTACGGTAGACAAACCGACCAATCATTTTATTCGTGTAGACGAAATGGAGATCAAAAGCCTCGACAATTCCTCCATCATCAGCTACTACTGTCTGAGAGTTATAGCTTTATTAGATAACCGATAACATGCTATCCTCTAAACGAGCTTCATTCTAATGCATCTCTGATAACTCATAGTAAATTATTTGGTGGGACAAAATATGATAACAATGAAAATATTCCATACATATGAATTATATACAAGAAACCGTTAGCATCCAAGAAAATACTAGTCGACATTTTCGAGATCATTTTGATGTTAAATGTGTTTACCTTACATCTACATGTATAGAGGGAATAAAGATGAATGTATAGATTATTAACCTGTTGACAACCTTCAGTTGACGGTTTTTCGATATAAAGGATATCCTCTTCCTATATATATATATATATTTATTCTCTGATCTTATGGGAAACCTTATAATTTGGTGACATCATCCACTGTGCCGGGTTATTTTTCAAATAATTACCTCACGAAATTATGTCGCGATCCAATTATAATATAATGACAGGGAAAAGCAAAGACGATCCAGAATAAAGTTTATACACCCACCCCCCACACACACACACACACATATATATATATATATATATATATATATATGTATATATATATAAATATATATACGTATAGTTTGGCAGCAAATTGTTATTAAGACAGGCTCTATTAAAATCAACGAAGTTCTGCTTTTTTGAGATTTTATTGGTTAGTCGTTCGACTCTTCGAGCTATTTTACGATCGTGTGGTAGTAGCTGGTGCAGTATAGCACCCATCGCTATGGTTTGGGTCAAATCTCGAGCGCTTTCGGACGTCTCGTACATCTTCAGGAGGTTGATTTATTAGCTAAAATCAACTTCCTGAAGATGGACGAGACGTCCGAAAGCGCTCGAGATTTGACCTAAACCATAACGATGGGTGCATGTTGAACTTTAGAAAATTATGACATGTTGTTAATTCATATAATGCAATAAGAAAATTAGTATTCTTCCAAATTATAATATATATATATATATATATATATATATATATATGTATATATATATATATATATATTTTTCAAAATAGAAAATAGATTTCTGATAACGATATTCCGTTGTAACATTTATTTATGGAATATAGAATAATATTCTCCACAGAGAGTTACAAACAGACACAGCCGTTAAGGAAATATTAAAATAATAACTAATAATAACTAGATTTTTGTAGAAGGCCTTTTTATAATAACAGTTTATTTTTGATATATGAATAATTTTTTTTTTTTTTTAAAACAAATTCTGCGGGATAGGCTTTTTTCGCTTCGTTAAACAACAAAACGATAACAATTCGGCAGTTAATTAAATGAAGGATATTTTCCCAAAATGTAAAATGACGTCCCAGACACTAGATGATTAATTTCTATAAGGAATAGGTTTAATAATAAATATTTTTAGAAACAGTATTTTGAATAAATAGTTTCTATATTAAGATTTTTTCTTGATGGAAGGGAGTTTTCTGCGGGATTGACATTCAACTCGATGTGTGTTTATTTCGAAGGGTAATAAATCAACAATTGAAATAAGACTCTTTGAACTCGGACGAACATTTGTGTTGACTTTTCTTTGTGAGAAGTTGGATTTAGAATTCCCATACTATCATTGGATTGGAATGGTAACTTGTGAGCGGTATCTTGAATGATTTAGTTCTTTTGTTTTATTGTGGGGGGGGGGATTTATTCATCATTGTACCGGCTAGCGTGTAAGTGTATTATCGCACATTGTTCCGGTTTTGTGGTTTTATTGAATGTATTTGGGACCGACTACTTGCTTGTTGGCTTGGTGGAAGAAATAATGCACAAGCTACTTTTCTAAGACTTTTCTAGGACTTTCTTTTCTTACCGTTGTTCTTCCTTGCTTTTTAAGTTTGACTTTTATTTTTATTTTTATTTTTTTTCCTCTTCTTTTCTTAAGTGACCTCAACTATTACAACGCCACATTGTGTTTTGTCGGCAGTTGAAACCAGTATTCCAGACATTTAATTTCCCTGATGATCTGCCAAGCAAGTAACTGCTTGGTAGTGAAACACGTGTAGGAAAAAACATTTAATTTAAATAAATAGTATTTGTAAGAAAAATATCTTTAATGGTGATCATTGGTGTCTTGAAAGGAATGCTTTGGTAAGCCTTCATAAAATCACATATATATATATATATATATATATATATATATATATATATATATATATATATATATGTGTGTGTAAAATGATATCGTTTGGTCTTATTTTCAAAACTTTATGAAGGCGACTTCTCAACAGAAAAACAGTCAGAGGAAGATCTCAAAATACATCGTGCATCTATGATGTCAATAGAATGTTCATATTTTTTACTAGACGAAACATAGACATACAAATTTGAAATATGTTTATCATATATTTAAACAAGTTAGAACTTCATTTTAAATAAATCTCACCGAAAACCTCTTGAATAAGCACCCATTATTACCTTTTACAAATAAACAATGTTACGCTTTTAACAAGTTATTTTCTTTGTATCAGCATACTTGGGTATCTTTTACAATAGCCCTCAAACTCGCGAGTCGGGTTCAAAAAAAGTTGTAGAACGTGGTCAAAGAAATGAATATGCAACAAATAAATGCGACGTACGTCGAGACTAGAGATTTTCCTGGTTAGGTATTCCATTTGTTTGTATGTTTACGTAGGATAAATAGATTTTTATGAGACATGAAAAAAAAAATATCGGCACGTATTTTTACTGAACAAACATGGCGTCCCCCGGCTTGTTTTGCGAGCATCGCTTTGGATTCTCGTTCGGCGTGTGTGTGTGTGTTTTAACGGGAACTCATAATCAAAGCGGCGATTTTTGTTTTTTTTTGGTTTGCATTTTTGAAATTACATTCATGAAACGAACATTTTAACGTTCATTTTGGTTAGGTTTATTGTTAGGTTTAGAGTTAGGGTTAGGTTTAGAGTTAGGGTTAGGGCTGGAGTCAGGTTTAGTGTTAGGTAAGGGCTGGAGTTAATGTTAGGGCTGGGGTTAGGGTTAGTGCTGGAGTTAGGTTTACGGTTACGGCTGGAGTTAGGGTTAGGATTAGGTTTATGGTTAGGGCTGGAGTTAGGGTAAGGTTAAGGGTTAGGGCTGGGGTTAGGGTTAGGGCTGGAGTTAGGGTTAGGGTTAGGGCTGGAGTTAGGGTTAGGGTTAGGGTTAGGGTTAGGTTAGGCTTAGGGTTATGTTAGGGTAAGGTTTAGGGTTACGGTAAGAACTTTTTTAAAGAAACAACAGGAAAAAAACATTACGGTGTGACGAATAAAAATAGTATGTAAATAAAAGCACAATGACATGTAAATAAAAGAAAATGATTTCATTCCTTTTGCTTAAAATGTAGTTTTGTTTTGTTCTTTTGCCTGCTGAAAAATGAAAAATTGCGCTTTGAATATGGGTCCCAGTAAAAAAACAACTCCGAAAAAATTCGACGAAAACAAGGCTGCGAAAATGGCCGCAATTTTATTCTTCAGTCTCCGTACGATAAAAATATCGATTTATAAAAAACAGCACTTTTAACAGATTATAATCATTAATACATGTCACAGATATGTTAGAAATCCAGTATTATCGGCTACTGTAACTTTTATTTGTTGTATATTTGTTTTTTCAGCGTTTTCGTTTGAGCGCTATTGTAAAAGATGCCCGCATACTTATACTTAGCGGACAGAATTGAATTTGAATCCAGACTAAATATTAAACCTTACATTTCAAAAAGTATGTTGTACATAATATCGGTTTAAAAATAAAAATAGTAATTTTAAAAAATGTACCATATATGTTGAATTTCAACGCCTATGTTTCGATTCGAATAATAGTGAAAAAAATCATTTTTCATTACATCGGTTTATTCATTCCATAATTATATATATATATATATATATATATATATATATATATATATATATATTAATTACTTATAAACATACAGACATCGATGTTTCATGCTTACTCTATCTTCAGTGCAGAGAGTTAATTCCTGGCGATCGGTGAGCGCGAATTCCGATCACAAACCGCCACTGATTAACAGTCAATACTCTTACACGTCGGGCATTGTCAATTAGCTTGGAAGTTAAGAGAAATTTAACTTTATAAAGGCCAAGTCGGCGGGTATTTACAACGAGACGTGAATAGTGATCATCAGCAAAAACACGTGTTGGATCTCGCAATAAAGATAGTGGTACTGCTTGTTATTAAACTCGCTCAGAATGCACTGCTTTAGTAAAGGGGACAATAATAATATATGTAAATAAATATTAATTATGTATTACCTACAGACATCGATGTTCCATGCTTACACAATCTTCAATGTAGGGAGTCAATTCCCGATATATATATATATATATATATATATATATATATATATATATATATATATATATATGTATTTAGATTTTTCACTTATAAAATAGATCATTTAGTGAAGACCGGGGTTGTTCCAATAAAAACAAGCTCGATGATACTCGATTACAGAGTACAGCGCATTTATATGTGATTTTATGAAGGCTTACCAAAGCATTCCTTTCAGGACACCAATGATCACCATTAAATATATTTTTTCTTACAAATATTATTTATTCAAATTAAAAGTTTTTTCCTACACGTGTTTCACTACCAATCAGTTACTTGCTTGGCAGATCATCAGGGAAATTAAATGTCTGGAATACTGGTTTCAACTGCCGACAATACACAATTGTTCGTTTGTGAATTTGTAATATTATTCTTTCACCTAGTCTGAAAAAGTACGAAAGGGGCGTCTTTGAAGCTTGCCGTTTGGGTTTGTGAAATTAGGGTGCTTTTTTGTTGTCGTTTTTAGGTTTAAATTTACGTATCGGATTATGTATGTATGTATGTATATATATATATATATATATATATATATATATATATAGAGAGAGAGAGAGAGAGAGAGAGAGAGAGAGAGAAAATTGAAATAAGGCTACAAGAAAGGCACATCATAAGAGGTAAACTTAGTAATACGGGTGATATACATGCAACCACGCCAATGGTCAATAGCGAGAGCATTTCTGTAAATGCCTATTTTTTTTAAAAGGGGGGGGGGTAGTTAAATAGTTTTCATGAATCTTATGTGCTGAGTCTTTAAATTATGAATTAACAAGGTTAATTTTATACAAAACAGTATTTCTTTTCCAACATTTATTGATATGAAATCATACAACGCTTACAATAAGTAGTATATATAACATTTCTATAGCAAAATTATACCATTGGTCAGAATAAGTAGTATATGAAACGAAATTGTTACTTTTCTCTATTTTAGACCAACACTAGTACGAGCGATCGTTTGCTATCATCGACCTTTCACATGTTCTCCCATTCAGATATTAGTTAAAATTACGAATCCCTTCTTCGTGTTGTATAACACTTGTTCTAACCTAGATATTATTTTATTATAGAGATTTTTAAAAATAATTGCCGTTTTTTTTTAATTAACTTTTTGAATTAATAATTGTAAAACCTGTCTAATAAAATGTATAAATACTACTTTAATTATACCACCTTTCTTTTGATAAGAGTACCTATAGATATGTTGTAAATATTAACTTTTAGCATAGTTGTATTTATCTAAATTGTGCTCCTAAGTTCATTTCCTATTATGGAATTCGAAACACGGCTGCTATGCGTAACGTGTCAACATCTGGGCTATACAGTTCATATACATCTAGTTTTTGTGACATTTTAACATTAAATAGCAATTGGATATCAATTAATAAATATGACTTAAATTTCATCTTCTTTTAATCTACCCCAGAAAGTTTTAGGAAGGATACATGGGCACAGCCTTCCATTTCAAAATTGAAATATATCAGATTTGCATTGAATTCATTTAGAGACATATTAAGAAAGAGTCTCTGAAATAAAATTTCTTCTGAAGACCCATTAAGTTTAACTCTATAATTGTAGACATCTTTCAAAATCAAAATCATTTAATAGATTTTGATAAAATTTTGACCAAGGATTCTTTACATAAATAATAAAATGATGATACTAAATCGTATAATTATTTTATTATTTTATTTTTCGTAAAAAGAAATAAATGTGATACAAAACTTTCGTGCCCTGTGTATAAATGTTACTGGTTCTGGGATGGCTGAACCTCAAGTAAACTATCATAATGTAAATTTCTCCAACTCTCCTAAACAATAACCAAGTCTAATGATACTAGACCAGCAGTGAAAATAGCATATAACGTACACTTTCAATCCTATTTACTTTAAACTTACTCGCGTTTGCATCTTTTTCCTCTTCGTTATTTCTGTTGTGATTTCCCCTCACAAATCAATGTTCTCTTTGTCTGTCAAACCCATGGATGCATGTCTGTTTTAGCGTCGCTTATTTTAATCTAGATTTGATATTCTACCATTATTTGTCCCTGGATACTTTTGTTTTATTATTTTTAGAATAGACTAGTTTTCAAAATAGATATAAATTATAGATCAATTATTCTATCCATATCTATAAAAGTCTGATTGTATAATGCTACGCTTGTTAGGTGATTTATTGGGCAGGCTTAAAGGCAAATCTCCCGTCGAAGATTTCATTTATTCAATTATCATTTGTGCATGCTAATAAAACGAAATAGACAAGAGAATTTGATTGGGAAAACAATAATATATATATATATATATATTTAATGAGACTCTCATTAAAATATATTAAGTTAATATGATTTATCCGTATTTTTTACTCTCTGTAACACTGCGCGATGATACAATTGAGAACTAAAGAATTTAGCCATATAAAATACAACTTTGTATGCACAGTTTTATTAGAAATGAAATAGAGTGGTTCGTTTGTATTAAGAGCGTTTGTACGGTATCTAATCCGTATTGAACCTCCATAGAGAGAAAAGACGAAGATGTTACAGTATTTAAGTAATTCAAAAATGAAAACAACATTTTAATATGAGGTTCCGTGATGAAAGTTAGGTTTATCATACACTGCCGGAAAACGCCGCTGGTGCCAGCTATATAATAATGTAAAGTCCAACCACCCGCATTCGAACATAATGGCATCAATACAAAAACCTTCGTATGCTAATTTGTTCTGCAATCCAATTCGCCAAAGCCTCATTCGTGTTTTCAGAAAGTATTCATTCATTTATTATTCTTTCAATATTTATTATAATTTTCTCCGGATTACTGAACTTCCCAAATAAACCTTTCAAAGAGAAGGTGACAGTATTTTTACTCGCTACTATTTATCAACCCTCACAACCAGCAGATTCATCGTGCGCTAATGTTTTCTTGAATACAAATTTAAAGGTTATTCCAGACTAGTAAACAAAGGGTTTACATTTGCATTCCTGAAAAAAAAGAATTTTCAGACCAAAATATGAAATTCCGTGTATAATAAAATCTAATATGAAAGTCCGTGTATGGTAAAATTGCTCACCAAATAAAAATGTAAATATATCTATCTCCAAAGAGGTCGTAATAATAAAAATAATAAATACATCCATTGGCAGAACGAATACTATTATATTTTTGGACTTGAAATTATTACTGTTCAGACTCCTGTGATTACAATTCAATGTCCAACTGATATCTGCTTCGTCTATCTAACCCGCTTGATACTGACATCGAAACATTATGTATTTTTTTATATTTTTTATTAAAGATGGTTTTAAGGCTCATTATTTTTTGTATTTCCAAATATTTGCTAAGCTGTAATACAAAGTTTGCTGATTGTTTTCTTCTGATTTTCCTCTGATGTTAAGAGCAAATTATTTTAAATCCATGGATTAAAGAAAAGAAAATAGTTTTTTTATCAATTGTATAAACATTTGATGAATTAAATGATGCATTTAATACAATTTTTATTTTCATCATTAATTTTCTTATATATATATATATATATATATATATATATATATATATATATATATATATATATTAATCACAGTAAATGTGTTGTAATAGCTCAATGGTGTATTTTTAGATAACAAATCATATAATAATAATTTAGTAAATGTTCGAAATTAGTCTAAAAATACATCTTAATCCAACGATTGTTTGCACCCATTAAAAAAATGCTCTCTATTAAAATGTTTGCAAAGAGCTTCATCAATGGGTTCTTAAAAACAATGTTTAGCCCCAAAAATAACACCAAAACCGTCAATATAAAATTGTTCTCTTTATTTCACTTATTTGTTACTTTTCCCCATTTTTTCACAGACCAATGAAACATCTTTTTAGTTATATAAACGTCAAAAGATGTATTATAAGACACTCGAGAGAAAAAATCTTATTTTCTTTCATAATATCGGCCATTAGCTCTATTAATTAAAATAATAGACACACAAATATATAACAATCTCTTTTAAGAACACAGACTATCGTTATTTTTCCGTTACTTCTTTGTTTTCTTTATTTTTCTTTTTCTTTCTGTTCTTACTGTTTATCCATTTAATTCTCAAAATATTACAAATGCTTTCGACGCCGATCTCCTTAGCGAGTTGTGTCCGGTAATGACGGATTTTATGAAAGAATGTAAGATCATTTTTTGAAGGGTCTTATAATAGCAGTTTTAAATTTTTCACACATAAACATGTAACTGAAAGGACGTCTCATTGGTTTGTAAATAAAAGAAGAAACAAGGAGAAACATAAATTAAATGAATAGAACACATGAATGTTTACGGTCCTATTTGTGTGGTTGTTTGTTAAATTCACTTCGTTGGTAAAAAATAAACTAATAACACCTTTTGAAATCCTCTTGTGAGTTCTAAGCAATAGAATGTGAGGTTTAAAATCGGCAGAAACAATTATTTTAATGGACACCTTTTTTAACAAATTCAGAAGAGTTACTATATATATATATATATATATATATATATATATATATAGGGTGTCCGTAAAGTTGATGTGGACATAAAAAATTGTACTTTACTTGTACTTGCGATAGAGAAAATGTGTTAAAAATCTATAAAGTTTCCTGTATATAGTGTAAAGTATAGTCATTGAAATATTCCTCACTACAAAATTCTCAACAATTTTTAGATAAGTAAAAAGAATTTTCTAAATGAAGAATTTTCGTCTAAGGATTAATCCCTGGGGTACACCAGCACTAATGTCATGTTACTTAGATGAACGTCAATCGAGGAAAACCGGTATCATTCTTCTTGTTAGGAAGGATTTAATTATATTAAATATTTGTTCAATAATGCCATATAAGTGCAGTTTAAGGAGAAGCACTCCATGCAAAACGTGTCAAAGGCCTTGTATATATCGAGCGCTACCGCCATAGCTTCAGCTGCCTTGAACAATGTATGATATATGCGTTCAGAGATGACCGTTAAGATATCTGCGGTAGATCGTGCTTGTCTAAATCAGGCCATCAAGCTTTGGAGGAATTAAGGGTGTTATGATGTATTTTCCTGATATAAGGTGATGACCAGGTTATCAAGTATTGTTTCAGTACGCAATGGGAATTTAAGAAGGTGTGGTTTGCTGAGTCTGAAGTTAGAAGCGAAACGCTGGGCTAGTAGTTCAGCCTCATCAGTTGCTGTGAAAACAACATCGTTGTGATTTGATAGCGAGGGAATTTTCGATTGCCCATTGTTCACCACACTATTGTAGATTTTCCAGAAATTACGAGTACCTAGTTTATGTGACTGAATGCGTTTCTTGGTATTCTCTGTATACCTTCGCTTTGCTTCATCTATCATTACTTTGCAAAAATGTCTTCACTTAATAAATTTCTGTCTATTCGTTGTTGTCTTATGGCGGCTGAATTTTTGGAATTCCTTCTGCCTATCAGCAATGGTGGCTGCACTTGAACCATTTAGGAGTGTGGGGTTTGCCGAAGAATTTGCGCGTGGGGACATGACCATCAATACCTGCTTTGACCCATTCGGTTAGCTATTTGCACACTGATCAGCAATGAATGAGAAGGTTTCACCCCATATTTTCTCGTTGTTTTGAGAAACGGCTCTTCAGCTTTTGGACGAGTTTTTAAGGTGATAAGTTTCATTACCACAACGTGATAAGAGTTTCCGAGTGGGCTACGGGCATTCGCCATACAACCTTGTGGTAGTGAGGTCAAGAGTAGGTCGTTAAGTAAGGCTTTCTGGTTCGCACGATCAGGAAGGCGGGTCGGAAAAGTGACAGTTGGTGTGAGGTCGTGAGCTGAAGATAAATTAAACGTAGAGGTCTCAGCTGTATCAGTAACGCTGGAGAACCCCAACCAAACAAGGTGGTGTGCATTAAACTCCCAAAATACATGCATTACGGAATTCGAGTAAAGTAATACTATATGCATTACTTTTTATGAAAATACTTTTTATGAAAATACTTTTAGCTTCACCTACCTTGTACATGCGTTCAGAAAAGACCGTATTGATATCCGCAGTAGGCCGTGCTTGCCTACATCCATACTGATGATAAGAAAGAAAGAAGTTTAGCATCAACCCCTGTATATATATATATATATATATATATATATATATATATATATATATATATATATATATATATATATATATATATAAGATATACATAACATATACTGGGTTAAACTCGTTATTTCTTACTTAAAAAAGTGTTCTCGATATATATGGTGTGTGAGTCAATCAGAAATAAAAAAATATTTTTCTTAAGATATCCATTTTCTATTCATCTGAAGGTTTGCCACCTGTACTATAGAAAGATGTTATAAGTATGGTGGACGACAGTCACATAGCGAATTCTCATTTAGAGGTAAATTGATAACAATGCGATTATCGTCGACTCCATAATCACAATCATAATTCCAAACGAAGATCATATTTACCGCCATTTTAAACATCATTGCAAGAACTGATAGACAAAGAAACCACGCTCACCAGTATATTCCAGAAACTAACACACTTATCAATATATCCGTTAATATTTCTATAGATAACCAAGAATTATCTGCATTCACTTCCCGTTCCATATACGCAAGTTCTTCAAAAGTTTGATTTGCCTTTCAATAATAATCGACGTCGTCCATTCCACAGACACATTTGATTAAATCTAGCTGCATCAAAGAATTGCAGCTGCCCCTTTCCCATCAGTCGGTCTTAACTTATTTGTTTTTCTGGCAGCATTTTTAATAAAAGAATAAAGTTTGCAACATTACCCTGGATGTTTTTAATAATGCAGCTTGGCGCGACATATCGTCTCGGATTCTATTTGTTTTAACAACTTTTGCATATAATAGAGAATATGTGTATGCACGTCTGTAATTGACACAACGTTACTATTTGGATCAAGATTTCCAAATCTTATTTCAAATGATATTATTTGTAAATATTCAATTACCAAGAAATACGTTTCAGAGTTTTTCAAATTAGGATTGATTATTTGAATTATTTAGATTATTCAGATTTCTGTTCTCACATTCGATGTTATTCTCAAAACGTCTCGGCTGATGAACTCTAAGATCTTCTTCATGGGCATTCTGTCCAACTCGGAAATAATAATGTCGAACTTTGGATTATGAAGGGAATTTAGACCGGAACCCTTTATGTAGTGAATCTTGTTCCGTAAGCATTGACCCGGTAGAAGTTTTACGTAATTCTGTGATTGTATACTTAGTATCGTATGCACTGAATATTGAGTCTTCGACCTCTAGAAGACTGTATATGCTACAGGTACTTGTAATTACGAATTGTTTTAGACTTCTACCTGATAATGGCCGACGAACGAGAGAAAACTACCTGGAATAAGTAAAGAGTTCATTTCGAAATTCGGTAGAGATTCCCGAGTTCGACAGAACGATAATGGAGTTCGACAACATTCGTCTGAATAGGGTCGGAGGTTACATTGGACACAACGTTGTGATAATAATATCCAATATAAGAAGAGTTTAGATAGTTAAAATACTACAAATGAAGAAATACATATTTTATATCATATATTATGTTTACTCTATCTGATTACCGTTATTCCTAATTCAATTTATATATCAATAAAAATCGTGGTTCACAGATTTAATGGCATAGCTTAGTTATTTTTAATATTTTAAGAAATAAGTATTTAGGATTTGTAAATTCTCCTACGTTATTAACAATTTCGTGGATAAATCTTAAAAGAAAACAATGAAAAAATAAAAACTGTAATTTGTATTACATACTTTCTAAAGTTACTAAGTTAAATTCAATAAATATCAATAAAATGAGAATAAAAGTGCAATAATCTATTGTTTGTTTAAATCGAATAAAGTTATTAGAAGTGCCGGAGTGTACTGATTAGTTGGACTGTTGTAGCTAGTTATTAAGCATTATATTTATTTAAGACAATTGCTCCATTAGAACATATTTTGTAGATATGTTTCAGTATTTATGTTTTATTATTTATATTGGAATCTTTTTTCAGTGTAAATGAATAAAATTATGCACATTAAATTCGTACGTATACAAGACGACAAGAATGTGCTGTATAAAAAAGGTTACAACATTTATTTTGAATTTCTATCTATATATATTTTTAATTCTTAACTATTATTCGATCATTATACTTTTTAAGGAGAAAATATGTTAGCGAAAAGCGATAGGAGTTCTTGAAAACTGGTACAACTAAGGACATTTTCTGGCTAAATAAAAATCAAGTTTCTGAAAGGTTGTTAGAGAGTTGGAAGAAGATACGAAACAGCCTATCATAGTATTTCTTTATAACTGTAGAAATGGTTAAAAACCTGTTGACCATAATATCGGGGAAAGACACAAAGGTGAATTTACGCCCAACGCCAGACTAAAATTTAGTTACCGATTTTGTTATCTAGGAATACTAGAATTAAACACCAAACTTTCATATGCACTTTTTCCAGTTTTTAGCAAGAAGTTCCAGTTTCCTGTATGGTTTTTAACAAAAATAACACGCCACTGCATTGATATTTTTCAAGGATCGATTAACTACCGAATACTTTTATCGTATTAATTACATTTTTTAATAAAATCCCTCAGATTAATGTATCTATTGACAAGAAATAAACGAGTCCAACTCTATTTTTTGTCATTTGATAAATATAAAAGTGTAGTATTTGTTCCCATAGTAAACTTTTTCTGCTGTGTCCTCGCTCAGTGAATAAGAAATATTTATAGACTGTGACACTTTACAGTTTTGTTCTAGTCCAGAGTTAATTTTTTGGGGGAACTGGATTTTCTTTACTATTAAAAACAAACTGGGTGTCGAAGTCTGACAAGTAAATAGGGGCTTCTGTGTGCTCAATATCTGTAAACCAGATTGTAAACATTTTTTTAAAATAACTTTTTAAAATCCATCGAAGAATATTCTCTTTATTCTTTTTCATTTTTACTGTTTTTCCATTGTTTAAATTTAATAAACGCGAAAAGTTGACTTTGTCCAGAAACAACAGTTGGCCGTCGTTTACGACGCAAACACATCGTCGTCTAAAAATTAAATAAATACAAATGTAAGAACGGATAATATATATTTTGGAGATGGCAGAAGCAGACCAAGCAGTCTATTTTAAACTTGAAAAGCAAAACATTTCTAAAAATAACAAAGTAATTAATTCTTAATTAGTTAAAAGAAAATATTTAATGAATCTGAGCCTAATATTTTTAATGTGATTTTCTAAATTATACGAATATAAATCGATTTTTAATTTTACTTCGAATTATAACTGCATATTACAACACACGAAAGACCCGTGGTACGGCGAAGTAACAGATGACTAAACTTGCCCCCCATTGATCGATTTAACATTTTTGCAATGCATATGTTTTTCTTTTACTTTACGTACACTATTCGGGCAAATACAGAGTCACGATCATATACGAGCTATTTTAAGAAATACATGTCGACACGTGTAACTGCCCCGTCTCCTAAAACAGTTGTGGTCGATATCAGCATGGTAATTGGGGTAGCAGCACCTTTCTGCTGTTTTTGGTGTTCGCCCACTGTTTCCAATGTATACGTTGTTCAAATTGTCAACGCTCGACAAAGTACTATGTGTCTCCGTCCTATTCAAGGCCACCTAAATATAAAAGAAAAGTGAAGATCTGAAGCGATTAAATAAACATCTTAAGAAAGGCACCACTTTTTAAGGAAACTTCTGGTTTCGTTTTCTTGGACATTTGAGTAAAGGAAGGTAGATCATATGTCCGTGGCCAGATCGTCGACATGGATCATTATAATACAGAGAGGCTAATGTAGCATAGCTTGAGTGTTCACCAATTCCCTTAGTGCACTACTACTTGGTAATCAACTGATCGTATTCCTATCGTTATGCGGCTTTCAAAGTTTTCATCTTTTTACATTCTGGAATTGTCTTCTTTTCCCCAATAATAGTTTTGATAAACATTATTAATAAAGATAGATCGCATATACCTTTTACTTAAAATATCTCGTTTGGGTTTTATTCATTTTACAGAGTATACATGTACAGCTATAAAACTACGACCCCCATACTCAGCTATTGGGGCAGCAGCCAGCCTAAAGAACAACTGCACACTGTGTTTGTTCAGACAAATGAAACATATTCTCATTTCTTCTCAACGTCAGTTTAACCTCGTCACGCGCCTGTTTCGTCACAGGCGTTGCATGTGACTTATATACATATGTATCTGAATATTCATGTTGTATACACTTTTAAAATACCAATAAAAATACGATAATTTTTATTACTAGTTCTGAGAAATTAAAATAATGAAAAAGGAAATGGGTCGTTAAGCGGTTTTCTACGTTGCACGACAAAGCTAGATCGACACGAATAAAATAACATGGGAAATATCATGGACGAGTTATACGTGAAGATAGAGGAGATAACAATAAATAAATAGAAACTACATAAAGTTCGAGAAGAAATTATTTCTGTTTACAAAGTTAAAGTCGTCTGGCTTTCTAGTGTCTACTTTTTAATGTGATATGCTAGGGACTTACTAAGAATGGAGAAACACACAACACTTATATTAGAGGCACATCTATGGATGTTCGTTAACATGTTCTGAAATTGTAGGCCTGCATATATTATTTACAACGTGTGAATATATATATATATATATATATATATATATATATATATATATATATATGATGCAGACATTTGTGTTTCTATCGCATATCTCTTTATTATAGAGCGTAGGATATGTTAGCTTATTAAAATAATGGTTATTTTCGGTATGGTCATATGACGAGATATTCCCTGGCATGGTTAAAAGCCATATCAGTTATAAACGTAAGAACACAATAAAAAGAAGAAAACTGGATAAAGAATTAAATTATAAGACAAAAGCTAATTGTTTGATAAACTGTAGATCAGTTACCGAATGGAAGCGAAAAGGATAACGTGAATTAAGATAGGTGATTGAACCAGAAGAACTTGAATTTCCCCTTCAGCTGAACGCACCGTGTCTGCTGTACAGAGGACTTTAAATAAAGCGCGAACTGTGCAGTTACAAATGATCTAGAAGTATCATTGATTCTGAAGTACGCTTGAGTTTATTTCAGCCTGTTTAATAGAACTGTGAGAAGTGTATATATTTCCGCCCTTCACAAATGAAACAGCGCAAAATAAAAGAAATAGAAAACAGAAGTGCCTTACCATTGTGCATTATACGTATGTTCGTTGTGTGTAATACAATCGAACCTTTACATACGAATGCAATTAGTACTGGGACCGAGGCAGAACTGTGACCATCTTTGATTGGGCAATCGATAAAAACATGTTATATATATATATATATATATATATATATATATATATATATATATATATATATATATATTGGTACAGAAAAAATAGTACAACATTAGTACCGTCGGTTTCAAGCTCAGAAGGACTTAACCATCCGGCTCTCTTCAGCTTATGTTGCCACCTGTTTCAGAAATGTGAATTCACGTGTGACTCTCGTTTAAATGCGTTATTTGCTTTATAGTGTTATGTATATTTGTTTAAAAATAGTTTTATGGAGGTTTAATACAGTTTCAAAAAAGGGAAGTGAAATGTAACAGTTGACATTTAAAAATGGAAAAAAATTTAAAATATAAAATAAATTGAAAATATATCTATACAAGTCTCGTGAGTAAATGTTTATAAGGAGCGTATATTTTGCTGTTACTGTTTTGACGGTGTATTATGTGTCTTCTAGAGAATGTTTAGGAAAGAAAATGGGGTGTGTAAGGAGTATACTTACAAATACATTAAAAGGTTAAAAAACATACATTCAATAAAATTCAAGGTCTGGGTTAAACGACTATGAATTAATTCAAAAATAATTTAAACAAAGATTTAACTCGGGTCGGTCTTGGCAGCTTGTCAATCGGTCCAAGGTCAGTAAGTCTACAGGGTTCTTGAATTATTCTGTATTCGGGGTTAAACATTATTAACTAAGGTATAGAGAAGACCTATGGTAGTAATAATATTGGTATACTGATTGAGTCTAGTTTAGAGGTAAGAGCGAGGATCAGGTCGGCAAAATTGAACCTGTTTAGAAGATATAGGAGGTTAAACATTTCAAACTAAGATATAATGAATACTTATGGGAGTAATAATAATGTGAAATGGGAGTGTTTCACTCTTAATAAACAAGAAACATTATTGGAAAAGTTATTATTTCATGTTTACGTGGTGTAAATAATTGATTTTAAGTAGTGGTGTGGATATGGGCCGATTAAAATATTTATTCCTATTTTCGTATTTATATATATATGAGGGGTGACAGTATGGAGGATTTTCCGGAGTGGAAGTCAGTATTTAGTGGGGCAATTATAAGTGTATGTATTAGGCAGAGGAGGGGCGTTGCTAGGCCCTTATGTGTATAAGTAAGTTCGATGTATGTGTAGTGCTTGTTTTCTGGGGATGCATTCTTTAAATATTTGATCTCTAATGTTAAAACATATTGTATTTGGGTCAATACTGGCCCTTACTATATGGTATTTTTCTGCATCACACAGAATACATCTATGTATGTCTGGAGAAAGGATGGTATCATCTCTATTACTTTCCATTTGATGGTGAAGGGTGTTTTTTCATATTGAAGTTGCCATATCCGGGTCGCAAGTGTTGTATTTGCCTTGTTTTTGTATTTGAAGGTTTTTTTTCTGTGCATACAATCTTTGGTTTAAGCTTCCCTTGTCATGCCTATATATTTTTCTGCTCTGCCGCTCGTCTGGTGCAATTCACCTCTAGGAGGAAATTGTTTTAGTCCTGGCATGAGCAGTCTGCGTTTAGTATTGCTTTTGGTTCTGCAGAGATGAGTATACTTAGAAACAGGGTAGTGGAATAGCCAAACTTAATTGAATTTCTGATAAACAGTGTGTGCAGGTGGTGTTTATGCGATTGTGTTTGTCGAGTAAGTTGAGGAAAATTGGCCTACCCTTGTGTTGGTATTGATAGAAAAAGGTAGAGAAACCAAGATCACCGACCTCCTTCTATTGTGACTTCTCTTGCCTGGTCTCGGGTGGGGATGTATGAGATCTTTTCTCTGAACCCGTTGTCGCGGAGCGCTTTATGTTAATAGGGTTCTGCCTGATTGAAAATTACGGGACTGGATGAGAGGTTTGAGATAATTGGCTCATATTATTTGCCAATTTTTTTATGGACAGTGGTGTCGCAGAATCTCTTGTGTATGTATTGAAGTTTCTCATTGGGTTTGTGGAAAGGTGTGTGTGTGTAAGGTTAAGTGTGGTATCCAGAAAATATACTTGGTCTTAATTTGTTTTAATGGTTATTTTGTATCCGAGTTTTTGAAAGGTTTTTGTTGCGTCTTTACAAAATCTGTCTAGTGTGTTCGGATTGTGGTTGCGCGCCAAGAAAAGTCCGTCATCTTTGTAAAGACCAAAGAAATGGTATGTGTACTTATTTTGGAGTGTATCAAATATGGGTAGGCCGGCTCAAAGCTATAGTAAACGCAGGCTGCTCGGGAGACAGCTTTCTCTTCGCCAGTGGTAAATTGTATAGTATATTTCTGACTGTTCTTAATTTTGTCATCACTCAAGCGCTTTCGACCCTCATGGTCGTCATCATGAGTATGTTATTCTTAATTTATATAAGGCATTAGTAATTTTGGTTTGTGTACTTTTCTTGTAGGTTTTTTAGTAGGAGGGGATGGAAAATTAATCAGAATAAAGGTGGTGTGATTTAGTCCATTATTTTTTTAATTTGTGTGTATTTATTACTTTGATTTATTATATGTAAATATATTATTTTATTTATTTATTCATATTTCTATATGTATTACTTTATTATTTTTAATTATGGATACGGTCGCTCAGGCTTCAATTTGAAACTAAATTTCGGTGGTGTGTCACTATTTCATTTAGTCTCTCAGACGAAGGTTAAAAATTGCATTTCAGTTAATGTTTAACACTTCAGACTGAAACCCAATTCTAATCGATAAACGTATCCGTTCTTGTCGAATACATATAGTATCAGTCTAATATATCTGGGTGATATTTTGAATCGTATAAGATTACTTTATATTATCGAGTGACATAACCGGTAAAATAGAGCTATGATAAATCGGTCTGCTTCCCCATAGACCCAGTAAGTAGTTTATGTATTATAAGAAACCAACAACGAGTAAAATTAAATTCACCCAGCTGAATGACTTGGTATCAGTTGTATGTTTCAATACGAATATTACATGCAATATACACTCCCCCATATATATATATATATATATAGAGAGAGAGAGAGAGAGAGAGAGAGAGAGAGAAAGACAGACAGACAGACAGACAGACATACACAGACAGACAGACAGACAGACAGACAGACAGACAGATACAACAACCTTCTGTATAAAATCTATATTTCAATTATGATCAAAATGGATTACATGATTTTAATTGTAGAAAATGTCTAAATATAAAGGGTTTAGCTTAAGGGATATTAAGACGAACTTAAAGTTTAGAGAATCAACGCAATTAGTGCTTGAGAAATATGAGTCAAATTTAAATACAAATCTGAAATATTTACATTTCCAAATGGGCTGTTCTGCCTCCTTACATTTAGTTAAGTAACTATAATTTGTGAAATATTAATTAATTGATGTCTAATTCGGATTGATAAATTTTTACAAAAATCGAAAGTATCTGAATGTTTACGAACAATTTTCGCCAACTTTTTACTTTGATTTTATAAAAGTACACGTCCGTTCGTATGCAGAGGATATGATTAAATATCATTATATATATATATATATATATATATATATATATATATATATGATGGTATTTAATCATAACCTCTGCATACGAACGGACATGGATTTCATGAATTAAGCGTGGCAGACATACGGATATACCATTTCTAACATATGATTTAAAAACTTACCGACTGATAAAGGCTTTCATAGAGAATCCTTGACGTATCTGAAATGAGATGGGTTCATTTACTCGGTCCGTTTAGAATTATAAGTGTAAAATCAAACATATGCGTAACAGACAAACCGACAAAGATTCTTCTAGCGATGTTATATACAACAGTTTTCTTTATACGTACATCAACTGTATTTAATGGTACAACTAAGTCGATATTATTTGACAGTATTTCTGCAAGCAGTATTATACTTTTTCTTCTGAAGAATCTGGAAATCTTGGTTAGCGTATATGGTTTAATTGGATGACTTAAAATACAAATAAACGGAAGCATGTGCATAACGATTTTCTGTGTCTCGAATTTAAGATCTTCAAAACAAAAGTTGACAAACTTGACACAAGAATATGTGGAGCGTAGCGAGATCTGTCTAGCTTTATGTTATTGATATTCTGCTTGCGATTCATTTTCATATTATGTTATGCTTTTCCTTAAAACAGGTTTGACACATACCGGGCGTTGCGAATGAAAATAGAAGAAGGCAAGTTATGTATGCCACCACATTTGAACACCATTTGTACATTGTCAGTCAAGTGTTTATGTAGTTATAAATAGTACTTGTAAAATTCTGATGTAGTAAATTTATAAGTTATGATAAACATTTAAGCCTTCATTAAGTATGAAAAAGAAACTTCGATATTTTGTGTAATTTAAACTGTATGTATGAGGCATCAATAGACCAGGACCCTCCAGGTTTCGTTTCTTTTAGTATTTTACAGAATTTTAAGTATGTAAAATATAAGCACATCCTTCAAGTTGATTTACATTTAAGATTTACATTAAATATTATCCATGTCATTAGAGTCCAATTAAGATAAACTCCCTGGTTTTCAATTTTTGCTTAAGACCCTTTAAGTTTACCCCAAAATCATGTAATAGAATTGGATCACAATTGGAATAAAGATACTAGACATGAATAGTAGTACATTATATATCATGGTATAAGTTCATCTCCTTATTTCGACAATAAGTGAACTTACTTAGACACAATACAGTTGCGACTAAGCTCAGTGGCATTTATTAATGACAGTCATGGCCAAAGAATCACATGCATACGTTCTGCACAATACTTTTGTTAATACACTTTTGTTATGTATACCCTTGTATTTGTCTTGATAATTAACGACCTTTCAAAGCCACAACACTGCCGACGAGCCTTCGAGACCTACATCTCATCATACTGGCGTTGAAGATTATTCGAACGTTACCGAACCTGGATCGCACAACACTGGAAGTAAGGATTCAAATCTACATTCCACAACACTGGAAGTAAGGATTCAAATCTACATTCCACAACACTGGAAGTAAGGATTAAAATCTACATTCCACAACACTGGAAACAAGGTACTCGAACTTATTCGGTCCAACATTTTTCTTAGAACGTATATAAAAAACTCTGACGATAAGAACACTTGAATTTACGTCTACAATTGAAATGGTAGAGTTTAGAGAAAACATGCCTTAAGTGGAATGGTCAAGTGATATGTTAGAAATAGAGAAATAAGTTGAAATCATGTTGAATTTAAACAAGCATCGTGTAAAATCCTGAATAGAATGATAAATCCATGTTGTCGTCACCTAAGTAGAACGAAATAGTTTTTTTTTTAAGTCTTAAAAATTAAATTCCGTTTACCTCGAAAGAAATGGCGGGATAAACCAACAAAAAGCCTGTCAATTTTCTTCCGTTAATCAGAAACAAGATGAATACGTTTAGTACCAGCTTATTTTTTTCTTTCCGGTGTAAGGTTACCAACTTATATCTTAGTAAGACCAAATGACTACAAACTGTTTGAATATATATATATATATATATATATATATATATATATATATATATATATATATATATATATATATATATATATATACCGAAATGTTAGTTATTTGAAGTGATGGAATTACAATGGAGGGTTTCAAAAACGTAACCTCATTGATTTACAGGCGTGACAAATATGCATCTTCAATTACAAGAAGAACATGTTTCATATATGAAAGAAAATGGAAGCAAACATATTTAATTACATAATTAACAACTGGCAACATACCGGATGTTTGAGAGCATGTTCATTCAGCCAACACATAACAGAAGATAGTATTCGAATTATCAAATTGCCGGCAAAATGGTACAGAACTAAAGCGCGTTTTCTTAGAATCCAATGTATACATCATTTCTCATTTTAGCTACGATCAAAGCTACAAGATTACTTTTACTTCGTATTTAAGACGCAATGAAGACGGTGAAAACTGGAACGATGTTAAAAAAGCACTGGTTGCTGTTAAGGGAATAGGGCACAGTGCAACGTCCGAAATTTATACATTACATTTTACCTAAAAAGAACAGCGATCTAAAATTTAATAAAGCAATCGAATTGTAGACTAAATTATTTAGTCGCAATACATCTCTCGTCCACCAAAAGTTGAAGTGCATAGACTTTACGAGAAAAGATGATGAGGACTAACCGACTTTTGCAAGCGTAGTAAATTACCATGGTGATATGACATCAAGTTATCGGGATTTAGTGCTAATCACTTCAAATGTCTCATATTTTCAAAAGTATTGGTGTAGAACACTAATGCAGAAATTATAAAGAGTAGTCATTAACAAACTGGTAGATGTAACTCTCAAGAAAATAATCGAGGAATGGGAATGGTTTTTTAGAATTCGGCAAGATTCAAAAGATATCGAACAGAGTAGGGTGTCCCATTTCGGAAAAAAATCCGCAACAAGAAAATGGATTCATCGGTAGAATTCGATGGTCAAAAGATCAGTAATTTTCCCGTGGCAGATGCATTCGTATAGCAATTACCCCTATAAAATGATGAATGGATTAACATGCGATCGCGTAAGGCATAAAAGTACGAATAGCAGCATAAAATAATACTAATCAGACTTTTATCAGAATCGCCAAATGTGAAGAAATTAGAAATAGGAAGTTTGCTCGCAGTCAATATAGTAAATACAAATATAAAAATGCAGCTCGACCAAGGCTCCGGTTCGGCAATTATAAATATGCAGGCATTGCAGAAAATCAGCAAACTAACTTTATGGAGGACTAACATACATACCAAAAGCGTTACCGGAAGGCAAATCAACTTCGAATGCGAACAGTCACACTACAACGAAAAACGCTAAAAAGTATTTGTGATGGATAATTCCAGTTACTCAGGAGAAGCTGCAAGTATGGAATTTATTGATAAATTCTTCCTGTCAGAATATAACATTAAAAGATGCCGCGGAATAAAATGTTTAAAAGAATTGAAAGAGAATTTGTCACATATTATGTTTCTTCTGGTGTTCTTGGTAGATGCTACAGAGTAATTGAAACTTAATATACTAACGATCTCCAAAATAAATCGAAATGTTCCGTTTGCGTCAGAATAAAATCTCGAAATGGAACTGGATAGACTCGAGCACATTTGAGTGCTATCAAGGGTGTATATAGCGTTTGAACTGCGCCAACAGTTTACGTGATTTTTTAAAATTGTGTATGTGTACACTTTTCCACGGGTTTGAACGTGGAATTGAGAGATTATCATTATCCGTTGCTTAGTCCGGAGCAAATATAATCGAAGCTTAATGGAGGAAAGTTATTTTTACATTGATTTAAGCCACGCATATTAGCAGATACGGGTTGACAAAATATGCTCGAAGTTATTGTGTATAGAACAACATACAAGGGTTTTACAAATTTAAAAGACAACTGTTTGGAGTAAAGGTGGCGCTGGTTATCTTACAGCAGGTAATGGACGCATTACGTAGTTATCTAGAGCCTATATGGATGATATTATACTAAGTAGGGCAGCTATAGAGCATCACAAATCGCAAATAAATGAATTTGTTTTAATTAAATATAAGATGACGGTTCGAAACTAACAGAAGTGAAATGTGAATTCCTTATGAAACACATTAAATATCTGCGACAATACTAGGAGAAAGCCTGACACAGTTACAGCAAAGCAATAAAGAATATGCCAACACTTACAAAATATATATTCTTTGCAGATTGGCTTTGCTTTGGCGAATTACTATAACGTATTTATCTCAAGGAGGCACAACCTTCGGTCGTATTTAAACTAACTATTGCAAAAAAGAACAGAGTGACTAATAACGACAGAATGACAGGAGGCGTTTGATAAAACAAATAACATTCTTATGCCTGATTTATTTTAAACACATCATGATCTAAAACACAAGATGTTTGTAGCAAGCGATGGGAGTTCATACGGCATAAGAGCTTGTCTTTTACACAGAATAGACAACGGTTCGCAAAATCCAATAGCGCATGCGTCACGTAAATTTTACCAGCAAAAAATGCTACTCACGAATACAAAAAGAACCGCTGGACATCTTTTCTGATGTAACAAGGTTTAGCCGTATATTACACGGCAGGGGATTGTTTTATTACAAAGCGACAATGAACCTTTATTAACAATTTATGGATCGAGGAAAGACGTACTTATACATACAGCGAAAAGATTACATTGATGAGGAATAACCCTCTTAAATTATAACTACAAGATGAGGTGTTACCCATCTTCAATGATTAGTCATCTGTTGAGCCGTTTGAGGACACGATAATTGCCTTTCCACAAGCAGAAGTTGAGATAAACCCACGTTGTGCATTATTGTAAGAAATCTTTGAGTGACACTTTGAGAAATAAAGTATAAGGCGATGCACGAGGTTTCATGAAACATATATAAAAGGGTATACTAGAAAAGGACGAAGAAATTCCGGAAGCATATTCTGTCTGCAATAATGTATACATATACATTGATCAGGTGGTCATTGCGGCGACATTGCAAAAACGTATTCTCATAGAGTTTCATGTTGCGCATTAAGGCATATAACAAATAGAGAGTTTTGCGAACTACTAGACGAAAATGGATCGAGATCATGAGAATACAGCTAATCACGAAAAGGGTGTGTGTTAGCAACCCCCCCCCCCTGAATTTCAAACTCTAACCCAAAACCGATCCTCCGAGGTCGAGAATTAAGATTGATTGTGTTGGGATATTGGTCTGTTTTTTTTATCTGGTTACAACCAGATAATAAAACCAAGCCAATAGCTTCACTAAATAGCTTCACAAAATAGCCAACTATACTTAAACAACAGAAATAACAATTCGGTTTCTGCATGAATAGTACGCACGTTTCGGAGTTGTTTTGTATCGGATTAAGGTATTTAATTGACGTCCAGTGAATTCAAAATGTGTTGTCAGTCGTGTTTAGTTGAACACTTAACAATCGTGCCGTATCATGAGAGAAGCAATCGTCAACCGGATACATGTTTTGGATAATTTTCAAAGGGCGCTAAAATAACAAGAGGTACTCTGACGGAGAAAGCCGCACAGGATTTTCTGCAAATGTATAGAATGACTTTGAATAATAACGTTCCACTTTGCATGTCACCAGCGAAAGCTATGTTCGCAAAGAAAAACGAACACGGTTTTTGACGGACACTTAGCGATTATAAGATACCATAAGGAAAAATAAATGTCGAAAAAGAACATTTGAAAATTGGAGAAAAGTTGTTTATTTTCGAATGTTTAAGAACATTGAGGAAATCGGGGCATAAAGTAATTGCAAATAAGGTATGTATGGTAAAAAGGGGCAAACATTATCAACATGTTTTTCCAATTATAATATGTAGTTGTACACATCGAAAACTATGCCCATTAGATAGCAAAATAGTTGGATACTTTGCTTTTATAACGCTAACATAGGACTAAATAGAGTTATTTTTTTTAGCTACGCAAGAATAATTTTTGAACAGATGTGTCACACATAATTAACTTTCAAATGAAATAGTGGAACAAATACTGGTAATCTAGTAAATTTATATAACTCCTAACACATATTGTCAGTTTCGAATTGGACAAACATAAATGTTTACAAAGACGGCATGCACCAAACCATAGATGAATCTACCCGCAAAATGCTTCGATATATTATGTACATGAGTTAATAGATACCTAATTTTATCACTGCGAAATATCCTACACATGTGTTCACTTACAGAACAAGTGTAAATAGAAGCCATCTCTTTAATATTAAGTAGTTTTAAAGTATACTTATATGATAGACCAGTTGTAAATGTGTAGCTTTACGGATATTAGAAATGAATACATTATAAAAAACATCACGTTTAGAGACGAGTGATTAATTCCTACATTTATTAACCTTCTTAAGGTGTATCTATTAATATGTTGTTCTTATAAAGGTGGGCACATCTGCTAGAATATATTCTACCACAAACTGTACACAATTGAGCAAAGAATACCTACTTTTACCTGGCTTAACGGCTGAAATAAAAATGTAGTATATATTCGGTCATCGAAGAGCATCTCCTTAGATATTATCCCCTTTTTCGGAGGGGCTGGATATATTGACTGTCTCTTAATGGGCCCTTGGTTATTATTAGGGGCAGATCTCGTATTACCTATCCAGAGTAGCCCATTTCAATAGCGACATTTTTCTCACATTATAATCCAAATTTGTATCCAACTGTATACTGATTAGAAAACCAGTAAACAGAGAAATACATATATATATTCGTAAAATTTAAGAAAATTAAAAACATTTTAAACCTAAAAACAAATATACCATCGTCATTTATTAGCCCATAACTTCAGTAGTATAAGCTATATATACGCACATGATTAACAGTAGTCGTATCTTTTGCTAGCATTAAATTATTTTTTACTTATTCAAATATTGAAGGATATCGCAATATCAAGAACCCACCCGAGAACGAGTATTTTAGTCAGAGTCTAATAAACAAACACATTTTATAAACAAACTGATCATACTCCATTCGATTTAACACATAATATGTCTGTGAACTATACAGTTTGATTAATCACCAGGCCATGTTAACGCTAAAGTCTGCGCAATACAAAATAATTGGTTTAGAACCAAAACCCATAAATTAAGCGAGAAATGTAATTTTAAATCTAATGTAAAGGACCTTTCAAAATTGCAATTTATTTGTTTAGTGTTTTTATCAGTTGATTTTGTAGACATGATATATTTTTAAAACGATATATATATATATATATATATATATATATATATATATGTGTGTATGTATACATGTATATATAGGCAGCATCTTTTCTTGCAGGCAAGTATTGTTGAATATAAGAGACAACTCATGTCTAGATATCCTTTGGTAGATCCTTACAACAGCCCGAATAAAATATATATAAAGTAAGTTGAGATGGATAAATTTAGCACAAATACACACACACACGCACAAAACATGTATATATATATATATATATATATATATATATATATATATATATATATATATATATATATATATATATATACCTGCCCTATGATAGGTGAAATGAATCCCCAAAACAGAACATTTTAGCACCACGTTATGTCCTCTTACGAAGGGTAAATCAAAATATAATGCTAATAAACATTTTATCTAGAATCCTTATTTAAATTCTAAGGAACATCCATTAAATGATATAATAATAAACGTTTGAAGTGTTACTCTTAATCTTGAGGGTTTTAAACAGATATGAAATTCAGGGAATATTTCTTTATTTCTCATATGCTCATATTATGTCCCGTCAAATCTATTTACAATAAGCCAGAGAAACTGAAATTGAGGCAATATTTATTAATTGATATCTAGAACCTATTATTCAATTTTAACAAACACTGGAGGTATCTGAATTATCACGAATAAATCCCACCGATTTCCATGAAATTACTTAACCAAATGATCGCTCACATTACTACACTGACGCGTAGCTCATTTGCTTTAATATTAATAATGATCAGTTAATTAGTTAAAGAGTTTCACACTCCCTCACTCTTTGAGGCATGTGATATTACGTTTGTTTCTTGTATACAGCAAGTCGAGGTGACATCTTAGTACATACCCCGAACCCTGGCTCTAATTCCATGTGTATGTGTCAACGCTGCATGCGAATTTAAATAACCAGATATGTATTAGCGAAAGTACCCTAACTAATTATTATTTAACCCCTTTTCTTATCCTAAATTATCCCTAGATATTTTCCAGCCCTACAGTCCATCGCCAAAATATAGCTCGACCCCAAACACCAAAATGGCCACACAGCGTCAACAGTCTTCGTGTTTTTCTTTTCTCAAATAATCGTGTTATCCCAAGGTCCGAGAACGTCCGCGAGCTTTCATCTGACGCACTCTTGGGGTGTAAAATAAAATCACTTACAATTTACTTCATCTTTCTTTATCACTCCTTCCAAAATATAACAGTGACGACACCCTTCACCGTCAAGTCCCATGGGAACGCACAGAATTGTCCTTGCAATTCGCATCCCATTGGAAATATTCCGGAGCGACCTCTGCCCATCAAAGATACTTTCGCATTTGTCGTGCGGGCGTCAGATTTAGTATGTCCACATTTTTATTTTGACCCCTCGGTTCTAATGACCACCACCCTAGGCTCCAGAATGCACTTCACACCCTTAAGCACCCACCGATGCAACGACACCTTAAATCAGTAGTGAATTAATCAAGTAAATCTATATGCTATTATCACTCCAGTTCCGTTAAAATGAACCAATGTCTTGAAGTTACATGACTTCTCTTCACGTTGATTTTTGTTACGCCTCATCCTATGTAATACCAGGAACTATTAGTAAAAGCCGTAACCTCCGTACTCACCATACTTCGTCACAAGCGAACGAGTAAAAATACGATTAAAAATCATCAACGAAATTAAAACAAAAAATCTACAATTTTCTTTGACCAAATTCAAAACAATGAAAACAGTCTGTTTGTCAATCTCTCGCTTTATTTACCAGCATAAGTTTATTTTTCTATTCATGTATTTTGTGTCGCGTGTATGCGATTTTCCTTTTTACAATGATTTTCTCTCTTTTTCTCCTTAAGTTATCTAGTATAGTGTTAATATGGTACCTGTTTATCCTTTTTTATCACTCCCTTTTTTCTCTTTCTCTTTCTTTTTCTCTCTCTCTCTCTCTCTCTCTCTATATATATATATATATATATATATATATATACAGAGAGAGAGAGAGAGAGAGAGAAAGAGAGAGAGAGAGAAAGAAAGTGAGAAGGAGCAATTTAATGCAGTGTGCGTACTATATTTTAACAATCATATTTGTTTCCTTTTTCTTATGCGTGTGTATTTACTTTTTCATTTCATTTTTGTATTTTTTCCTCTTTTCACTTGTCCATATCTGATTTCTCTATATTTGTACTCATGTATATTTTAATTGTATTTAATTATAAACATACAAACGGTACTTTCATCCTATTTTTATCTTTAATGATATTTCATTATCTTTCTATTTCTCTTCCTTATCCCTCTATCGATCTTTTATAATTTCCTGTGTACCTCTTACATCACCGTATACATTTTAATCATCAGATATGTACTAGCAAACGTGTCCTTAGTATTAAAAAAACAACATATGTGTTTTTAAGGATTTTGGTTAACAAAAAAAGAGACTACGGTTATCTTAATGACTAAACATCAAATTCTGTTCTTAAGTACAACTTTTAGCTAGATAGAGACTAAAGTAACTAAAACATATTAGCTAGCGCAGTACGTTGGAGCTAAATAAGTCTCCTTTGATATTTTAAATCATTGTATATATATATATATATATATAAATATATATATATATATATATATATATATATTAAGCCTTCGCGTAGCTTAATTTTCATAAATATATTTTCATAGCTTGCTACCTAGCTCTACTAACGTATCGAGTACTGTCGAAGTAGATACTGAAAATTGATACATAAAAAATGTATATCTTATTTTATGTGGATACAGGAAATAGTAATATATATATATATATATATATATATATATATATATATGTATATATATATGGAAAGTGAAAAAAGACAAAACCAAAATTATTTATGTATTAATCAATATTCTTTCTTTTATTTCAAGACTTCATAGGAGTCAGTGATTTGAAGATATGAAATAAAAGTAAAATATTGACAAATATTTGTTGTGATGTACTAAAAATCTGTTTGTTCTTTTTCGAACGAACCATAGCTGTTAGAATTCAAAATTTGTAATGTATATATTACATTGAATGCTTTTCAGTGTTTTTAACGACACATACTCGTTAAAATTCAAAACTCTGGTGCGCTTATGACGTAAAAATAATGTGTGTGTTCTCTAAAAGAAAAAAATAATAAATGAATTTTTCATTTAAAATTGCACGATTGTGGATTTTCAAAATATTTCACTTTAATACATTCTAATCCGTGCGTCAAAGATGGTGATTTCCTAACTTAAAAAAGCGCCAATCTGCGCATAACATCGCCAGGACTAAACATATAACGTCGTAAGAATTTGACGTATATTCGACCCCTCAGGGTTAATACCAGAAAAAAAACTATGAGACAGTTTCGCCTGACAAGGTTGTATTACAACGAAAATTCGCGAAAAAAATGTAAATAAATAGATGTTTCATTTAAAATTGCACGATTGCAGATTTTCAAAATATTTCACTTTAATACATTTTAATCCGTGCTTCAAAGATGTTGATTTCCTTATATATATATATATATATATATATATATATATGTATATACATATATATATATATATATATATATATATATATATATATATATATATATATTATAATATAAAATGAAGTAATAAAATAAGGTGTCAATCAAATTTTATTAGAATTCAAAGTTCATGCAAAGCATCCTTAAGTCCTTAGCTCATGAGTTTTATAAAGTTAATTCTTCTCTTCAGAGGACCATTACCGCAGTTATACTACTACAGGCAATAAAATTACGCTTTGAAAATATATAAAATTATATACACAAATATATAAAAGTACATAACATCAAACATATCAATCCAAAAACATACTTTTGTTGAATCCATACAGTCCATCCATTTCAACTTGTATGACCTGGATGGACTGTATGGATTCAACAAAAGTATGTTTTTGGATTGATATGTTTGATGTTATGTTTTTTTATATATTTGTGTATATAATTTTATATATTTTCAAAGCCTAATTTTATTGCCTGTAGTAGTATAACTGCGGTAATGGTCCTCTGAAGAGAAGAATTATCTTTGAAAACTCATGAGCTAAGGACTTAAGGATGCTTTGCATGAACTTTGAATTCTAACAAAATTTGATTGACACCTTATTTTATTACTTCATTTTATATTATAATATTAATGCTCTATCCAGTATATTGAGCTTTAGTTTTTTATCCGGATGTTTCACTAATTATAAGATATTAGTTGACGCTTATATCTTTTGTTGGATTGCTTCATATATATATATATATATATATATATATATATATATATATATATATATATATATATATATATATATATATATATATATATATATATTAATATACACCTAATAGATAACAAAAAGAAACATTTGTGATGCCGTAAGTAAATAATTTAAAACATGTCATTCGTATTATATCGTAGGAAAACTGTATGTATTTTAAGAGCTAGACTTAGACCTTTGTTATTTAGCATGGCGTTTAAGTAAATGGAGACTAGTCTTACTAAAAGATTGGGATAGTAGCGCGAGGCTCGAGTACAAAAAATAAGCTTCTTTCGTATTTAAAATGATTCTTTCATTACTCTATATTTATCCCCCTCTCTATCTCTCTCTGTTTCTAACTCTCCTTCTTTCCAGCCATAAATAGATGTTCGCTGTGTGGCGCAAACAAATACTATATATTAAGGACCACCATTGACCCAAATACAGTCTGTTTGAATACCGATATGTAATCTTTAAAGGATGCATCCACAGATTAAAAGCACTACTCATAAATCGGATTTACTGATACACATAAAGGCTTAGCTACACACCGTCTGCTAAATACATAACCCCATAATTGCCCCACTTAATACCGACTTCCACTTCCGAAAATTCTCCCAACTATCACCCCTCATGAATATAAATAAAATGCAAAAATACGAACAAATACATTAATCAGCTTATATACACACCACTATTCAAGAGCAATAATTATAACTTTCCCCAAAATAGTTCTCCATTCATATAGAGGGTAACACCCCCATTTAACACATTAGTATTACTACCATAAGTCCCTACTTTTTCTCGGTCACAATACAAATCTCCCATATCTCCCAAACAGATCCAATCTTGCCGACTTAATGCTTACTCTTAGCTCTAAACCAGTCTGTATCAGTATACCAATATTATTACCCTCATAAGCCTTCACTATACCTTAGTTTCCAATGTTAAATTCCGAATACAAATCATTCAAAAACCCTGAAAGGTTACTGCCCTTAGACCGCCCGAAAGATATTTTTATTTAAATTCCCTTGGGGATTGATTTAAAGTACTTTAATTCAGAATTTAAATTTGAATTCATTGTCGTTTCTTTAACTCTTCATAAGTATTATCTTTAAACCCATTTTTCTCCATAATTTCTTTAAAAGACACAACATTAACCCCCTAAAACAGTAACGGCCAAATAATCGCTACTAATAAATACTGGTTTACGGGATTTATATATACTATGTTTTTATTCTATTTTATTGTTTATATCTTTTCAAATCTTCTTCAGTTTTAAATCTCAATTGTTACTTCCCCCCCCCTTTTTGTCAAACTTTATTAAACCTTTCTTACACTAAATTTAAACAAACATACATAACACTCTAAGCAAATAACGCATTCAAACAAGAGTGACACGTGACTTCACATTTCCGAAACAGATGACAACATATGCTGAAGAGAGCCGGATGGCTAAGTTCTTCTGTTCTTGAAACTGACGGTACGGAGGTTTTACTAATTTTTCTGTAATTATATATATATATATATATATATATATATATATATATATATATATATATATATATATATATATACATAAGCATTATTTAAGAATTCCAATTTGAAAATAAGCAAAACGCCTTTGAAACCACGTTTAAGATGCAAATATTATTGAGAATAATTCTTTATTTTCTACACTGTTATATTTAAATTTTCAGATAACATGTAATCTAGGCTGTGCACTTTAGTGAGTAGTATTATCACATACGTAATAGTAGCTTACACGTGTGTTCCTTCAGTAGTTGAACACTCTTGACGACAGCTGCTTATAACAGGTTTAAACTCTCGCTGATTTCATCATATTGTTCATGGTTGCCGAGTCAGTTAAGGCGTCGGAATTTCGGTTTGAACATGACTCGTGTTCCGGGTTTTCGAACTCTGTGACCAATATTTATTATTTTCTCTACACTAAAGATTCCCAACAGGATGAAACGAATACGTATGTAGATAAAGACAAATATTTATAACTATATACATAATTTTTATTTTATCAATTTTAAATCATTTGTTTTTAGATTTTAATTTTGTAAATCTTCCAACGCCTGAAATAAAGAAGGGCCGATCGGAAGTCAGCATAACATCGACTCTAATACACAGATCAAAGAAAACAAACTATTTCTGATTGTCCACTACGTAAATATTTGCGGGTAGAAATCCAAAGTTAGTAAAAATAATGAAGGATGAAAATAAATTGGATTGAAATATCGTCAATTAATCACACAACGCACAGGCCATACTTTCCAGAGAGGTTGATATAAATAGAAGCTTACCAGAAAAGAGACCAATCATAAGTCTTTTTTTGATCATATTTGAAAATTACGTTTTTATTGTTAATGTTTCTTAATAATTGACCATTCCGCTGTTGGGATCTGCATCTCTCGTCAGTATTTCTATCTTCCTAGACACGCGGCACTCACTTTCCATTGTACCAACTAATGTTGGCGCAACTGATTTTTTGACTGGGTTTGTAGAGGGTTACGTATCTTCAGACTTAAGTAGTGATAATCTCCGTTGGCCTTGTTCTAAAAAGTTCACTCCCTTATACGATGTGGCTTAAGTGCCATTGACATTTTTTATTATTATTATTATTATTATTATTATTATTATTATTATTATTATTATTATTATTTCTTGTTGTTGTAGCCTTTTTGTTTTTACTTTTTGTAGTTGTCGTAGGTGTAGTTGTCTATTTTTAGATTGCGGCATTCTCTTATCATATAGTTCCTAATTTCCCCTCTTTAACACATAGTTTACGTGTTTGTTTTATATTATAATAGTAATAACTAACATTCACAGGTTACATGAATTTGAACAAATACATAGAAGACATTGCCAAGGCTGCTGCAAAGAAAGGAGGCTTCCTCTACCGTGCTAGAAAACTTATCACAACTGACAGTATCCTATATCTCTACAAATACACCATCCGACCATAAATAGAATATTATTTTCACATCAGGGCTGCTGCATTATATACCAGTCTCTCCCCTTAGACAAGGTCCAAAAAAGTGTATACACTCTATAGGTCCCTTACTATCTACTAGAATCTTATCCCTATTCCATTGTTGCAATGTTGAATGATTAGGCTTGTTTTACAAGTACTTCAAGGAAATGTGCTCCGATGAACTTGCTGCTCGGGTTCCCCCTCGATGTAAATACACTCGACAAACCCGACAATCAGCTAAAACCCATCAATCACTGTAGAGATCCTCAGATGCTGGAGAGACGTCTACTCTAATAGCATCTTACATCGAGCTGTCGGCCTTTGGAACTCCCTTCCTGCTCCGTGTTCCCCGATTGTATCGACATGCAGAAATGTACAACTAATGTAAATTAGTATCTCGCTGCACAGCTCTCAATGTAAGATGATGTCCAAAACTTTCACTCTAATTCTCAGTAGCCCTTTACGTCTACAGTTGCAACTTGCTTTGTTTGGAGTGAACTAAGTATAAAAAAAGTAATAGCATTGGTATCAGCTTGACTCGTGTATGTTGCACGGTATTTATTAAAGTGCATAAACTCGGATTATTGACTTATTTAATAAAAACCGAAACATAAAATACTTCCTTTGTTTGAATCGAATTAATGATTCATATTTTGTTTGTTATACTTTAACTAGGATTAACTTAAAAAGGGTATGATTAATTTGCGTTTAAAGAAAAATGTATGGTCTTGGCTATAGTTATTGAAAAAATTAGAAATATAAAAATATTTGTAAAAATTATATATAATATTATCACTTCTATTTATATAACAGTAGTGATTATATTAGTGACAATAGTATTACCCGTTCTACTCCTTGGACGACGTCTTGAAACTATCTATTTTCTTAAGATTGCTGCCAAAATAAACTTAAACAATATGTCTGCAGATTTTACGATTTCATGTAGTGATATCATCGGACAGCATTTTATTTTGTACATCCCTCTTGCCTTAAGCTATTCCATGCTGGGTGATCACCGAATATTGTTACATCGTCGTACAATTTTAGTTTCCTTTTATTCTCTGTGATAACTTATAATTAAAATAAGTTAAATGTTGTTTGATGGGCTCTGGAATGCACTAAGGGTTTTCACGGCGTCTCTTATCCTCCGGTTCCACGACTCACATGTATAAAAGAAGACTGAAAGTATCTGCGTGGGAATCAGCGTCAGTTTGAAGTTAAGAATTACGTTTTTCTATCTCCATATTGCCTTTACTTTTGTGAATGATGTTTGTGCTGCTCGCTATGAGTTCACTCTTAGAAGTCCTATTAATGATAGCCTCAATTAACCATTTTAATTTCTGTCCACTGATTGTGATCTTTGTTTTAATGAGAGCTGTTAGTTCTTAGCTTATTTATTTTTCGTTTATATCAGTTCAATATCTTTTAAAAAGTATGCTATCCGATTTTCGCACATGTTCTGGCTTATTATTTATCGCTAACAGCTAGCCAATCGATGTAATCACCGAACCGGAGTTTTTGTTAGTCAAATACGTTCCAAAATAGATTGCTGTTTCTAAATCTAGGGAGGAGGATAGAAAAACACTTTGCAATCTAGTCGGGTGATCTGTCTATAGCCCCTTTCATACAAAAGAGACGTTGCTAGTTTTTCATCAATCTATATTTATTTCAATGGAAACTTTCCGTTCGGTCTCAGTGTGTCTAGAATCAAGCAGACTTTTCATGAGGAACATGTATTACTAAAAAAACTTCTTTTCTACGGAACACATTACCACATAACTACTTCTCTGTAAGCTACGAGATAGTCCTTTTCAAATCCAATGCAAATAAAAACTTGTCATAAACAGCTTCCATTGGTAATCAAACTGTTTTCATTCTAATAATTATATTCAATCTTTTCATATTATAATTCATCATTCAACTAGCAATCTATCCATCTCCTTGACAGATATCTTCGGTTTTATTTTTTGCCTTGCTGAGTAGTGACACATAAGTAAAGAAAACAATTTCCTCAAAGTTTGATTGTGGAAGAATAGTCTTAAAAACACATGATATTATGTGTTTAAATAAGCAAGTAAACAGCGGGGTGATCTCTATATTAGTGAACTCGTTTGCCAACTTCCGGTGTGCATGTATGCTTTGTTCTCGCGACTACGTACTTAAATATAATTACTATTATTATTATTATTAGTAGTAGTAGTAGTAGTAGTAGTAGTAGTAGTGGTAGTAGTAGTGGTTGTAGTAGTATGTATTTATTTATTATTAATTGATTATTTAGCTTCATTCTGTAAACTGGCGGGAAGTTTAAATTTGTTTTTTTGAAGTCATCATGTCCGGTTTTCTTTGCTTTCAAAGTGTGTACTTCGATGTTCTAAAAAATGCTATTCATATAATGTTACAATACTCTTTGCAAGTAGGTTACATTCGACACCCAATGATGTCTAGTATCCATTAGGGGTAGTGATAGCTGGTAGCATCACCTAATGATGGAGTTATTATTTCGTCCCCTTGCGTCATAGCGTTTACATTTTGTATTTAACAGTCTAAAATTATTTATTTATGTATTTATTAATTAGTCATCATGATCACCATCACCATCACCATAATCATCATCATTATTATTATTATTATTATTATTATTATTATTATTATTATTATTATTATTATTATTATCATTATTATGATTATTATTATTATTATTATTATTATTATTATTATTATTATTATACGATCATCTTTAGTTATCTTAATTTTCTATTTTTTAAGTTATTCTCTGACATACAGGCGCAACACCTTCACCGGTATGTGCGTTTCACAATGAATCAAGCCAATTTTTTCACAATAATGTAGAGTAGATTTAATTTTCAATGGTTGGTCTTCCGTTATTTTTAATATTCCCAATACTCCAATTAAGCTTGACATCACAGTGATTTTTCTTGGTGTTTGACAGTGATACCCAGTAAGATTGACGCATTTGGGACCTTCTATACCGAACACAAGAACATGATATTCACCATAGATACCTGATATTATAGAAGGGCACAATCGTCAAAAATCCCTGGAGCAACTTACATATTGCAGAAAAAGTAGCGTTTTACTCTACTAATATTTTTTTTCTTTTTCTTTTTCTTTTTTTTTCCTTTTCTTTTTCTTTTCCGTCTTTTTCTTCTTCCTCTTCTCCTTCTTCTTATTTTCCTTAGTATCATTATTAGTTGGTGTAGTATGGCCTTTTTCTTGTTACGCTGATGTTTTATTTTTTAGTTGTCACAGGTAGTAATTTTATTAGAAGATAATTGGCTTGATAAAAAATATATATCTCCAATGACTTGAATTCTAAAAGAAACACGAGTAGATAAAAGTGTTGACACGACGCTAGCTGCATTGTGTATCTTATTTTTCGGAGAGCGGAGCACTGATCTAAGATGATTTAATTATCGATAAACAAATAAGCGGTTCTTGTAGATTTGACTACGACTCGCAAAATAAAACACTTATCTAACACTAATAAAGATGATCTAAATGGAATTGCTAATAAAAAAATAATTGTAAAATTTTAATGAAAAAAAAATTATACTTAGTAATGTCAGTATTGACATTCATTGATAAATTAATTGAGTTTAATAATCAACGACGCGGATAGTTGTTGTATGTCTTCCCTAATCCTTTGACAACCTATTCCAAAATTATGGAGTAATACCTAACATACCTTACATACCTAACAGTACCCAGAAGTATTAGATCATGAAAACAAAGGTTTATTACACTATAGCGTTAATGGAGATGTCTTCGTTAATGACATCTTGACAACAGGACACCTTCTCCACTACCTCAAAGCGAGAAGTAATACCTAGGAGGATGGGCTCATGACAACAGAAAAGATACAACACTGCCCTCTCAAATGTTGTATAACCCTTTACAAAGAATGTGATGTCTTGAAGATTAATAACATATTTCATTTTAATCGTACAATTGTTTTTAATTTCATTTTCTCATTGTGAATATTTACATAGAAAACTTCAATATTGTTTAATATAAGGTTAATTAAACATAGCATGTTCAAAACTCTCAGACAGAATTACTACATTTTTAAAATGCCAGTCGTGCTTGTTCCGTAGAAGAAGACAGACAACAGCATCATTTTAAAGTTGATGGTTATATTCAAATATTAGGGCAAGGTTATGTGGGACTGAGCAACGGAAGTAGACTGCTGTGTAGATACGAGGACTCCATCAATAAATAAACGGCTATTATAAGATTCTCGGTATGTGCGCAATCAAGTGTAAACTTCAGAGACATAGAAAAGGTAGGTAATTTCACAAGTGAAGAGTACAAAACGAACTCTTCTATTTATATACGTGTCAAATATATTTTATGTTCAATGTCTTGAGGACAAAGTTACTTACAAATTTGAAATCGTGGAAAGTGTACGAGAAATAAAATAATAATAATAATAATAATAATAATAATAATAATAATAATGATAATGATAATGATAATGATAATGATAATAATAATAATAATAATAATAATATTTATGATAATAATAATAATAATAATAAAAAAAATATAACTAATAATAATAATAATGATAATAATAATAATGATAAAAATAATAATAATAAAAATAATAATAATAATAATAATAATAATAATAAAAATATAACTAATAATAATAATGATAATGCTAATAATAATAATAATAATAATAATAATAATAATAATAATAATAATAATAAAATATAACTAATAATAATAACGGTTCTCTCCAAAAGAACACAAAGAAATTGCATCTACCTCAGCTGATACGACACACAATAGTAACAAAGGGTCAAGGAAGATGGAAAGACCGAAGTAGGAGATGAGTAAATTGATTTCAAGTGGAAGGTGCGGAAGAGAGTGGGGCCTTGTGTAAGCGAAATCCAAGATGAGACAAATGATCGTTGTCAGCTAAAAATCAATAGTCAGCGACTGTTGCGATAACGCACAATCATTTACAATGGTTATCGGAAAAAGTGGAGAGAACTAGAATCTTAGGTGGACGTGCTGTTTCTCAAACACCAGGGAAAACGCTCAATTATAGTCGGTGAGCAATCACTCATTACCTGTGTAAGAACTTTTAGTGAGTAAACAACAAGAAGAACAACAACGTCGACGACGACGACAAAAACAGCAACAACAATAATAATAACAACAATAATAATAATAATAGTGTAGACACGTGACTATGCCTCGTGGTTTTCACACCTCCCAAAGATAAGAAGCGACAGAAATTAGTTAAGTATATTTTTGTTTCTCTTGCTAAAAAACGCTAACATATAACTCCTTGTTTTTAATATTTTAATCGAGTCAGATATGATTTATTGCCCAAAGTCTGACAGAAAAATAATTTTCACTTATGGAATTTTTGAAAATTATTGTCCAAAATATAAAGACTTGTATGTGTTTTACAATCCGGCGTAAATTAATCAGAGAAAAATTGTCTAAGATTAGCCTATAAAAAGTATACTATGTAGTTAAGTAACACACATATATATATATATATATATATATATATATATATATATATATATATAAAGTATAAAGGTATACTCAAAAAAGAATAAAGAGGAAATACCAGCAGAGTGCTCAATCAAATTAAATTAAGTGCGTAATATTTTTTTATTTTTAAATACAGATGTTATTCAGACATGGACCAGTGGTTTCTGACAAGAAAAGGGTTTAATTCCCGATTCCGTCTACGTCAGCATAGTCTGAAATAGTATATCTATTTTATATATTGATTTTTATTTATATATCAAATTTTTATTTATATATTGATGATTTTTTATTTATATATTGATATTTTTTTATTTACATATTGATATTTTAATTATATGTTGATTTTTTATTTTTTATTTATATATTGATTTTTTATTTATATATTTATTTATATTTATATGTTTATTTTAATTTGATATTTATTAATTGAAACCATCGTGAAATATATACACATATATATTTTTTATAATATAATAATAAATAGTTACCTCCCCTTTTTTAGATAATTTTATTAATTAGAGTTACGTACCTTTAACCGTTTTCTACATATAAATATTTTTTTATTTTCTCTTAATTAATTTTTTTATTATTATAAATTTCATTTTATTTTATTTTATTTTCCCTGTTTCTTTCTTTCTTCTTTTTCTTTCTTTCTTTCTTTCTCACTTCTAAATATAGAATCTCTTACTTAACGGCTATGTTTCTGATTTAAGCGTCTCATTGGCCCTTCATTTCAAATTCTTTGTGCATAGCGTTTTATAACGGTTATAAATGTTTTTTGAAGAAATTCCATCATTTACTATTTCAGACTATGCTTACGAAGACGGAATCGGGAATTAAACCCTTTTTTTGTCAGAAACCACTGGTCCATGTCTGAATAAAATCTGTATTTAAATACATATATATATATATATTTATATATATATATATATATGTGTGTGTGTGTGTGTGTGTGAAGGTATATTTATATATATATATATATATATATATATATATATATTATTTTTCTGTGACAGTGCACGTTTCACTTTATTAAAAATAAGATAAACACTATCCCTGTGACAGGATCACAGGCAAACTAAACCTGGGCCTGGTGTAGCCACACCCACCAACATATGAGTAATGCACAATACTAACAATAAAACTCGAGGGGCTGAGAAGAATGATCTGAGAGTCATGATGGGTAGGTGCTTCCTCGATGACCAACATGGGTTACCCGGTCTGCATCCTGCGAATGTTGGCTCCTTTGATTTCAGGAACAAAACTACAGACAAAAAACAGGTACGTAAGTCCAGGTATGACAAAAACACAGACCAAACGCAAAAGGGCAGGAATGAAAAAAAACCTAAAAAATATAAAAAGAAATAGACCACAAAGGAGAACAGACTAGTAATGCTACGCTACTACAAAAGTCGCCACCCCACAGAAAGAGGCTACTGAAAGCGATTGACACATGTTTGGAACACTGCTACTGGCTAATATATCGCAGAACAAATGATAGCAGACAAAGCAAAACACATCCATAGAGAGGGTGGTTCTCGGAGATAGAACTGACGAAAATCAAACAAAAGAGCAAGAAACACCGCCCGACGAAACACCCCAGGAAGAAGACAGACAAAATATAAACCCAGTAACGGAAGAGGTCGAAGACTACAAATCACAGAATTCACCGAAGTAGAACTCACAGAGGAAGATGCAAGAGTAGTTGAAAACATCAAACGATACATCCCTGAGAACAAAAAAATCTCCTATATCTAAAAAACGAAGATTGAAAGAAGTTAAAAGTTGAAATAGAGACAGTAAACAACGTACTCGCGTACATCCCAACAGATGTACATACCTAAACAACTTGATATATGCGGAGGCAAAATCAGTAACTATGAAACTAAAAAAAGAAAAAAAGCCTAGCCAAAAGAATAGACCGACAAAAACTAGATGGGAAATCAGACTGGAAACCCAGATAACCAAACTCTGGAAAAAAGCTAACACCATAAACAGTATGAAAGAGAATAAGACCAGATGGAAGAGCAGAAGTCCGGTTCAGAGGGAAAAACTGAATAAGAAACATGAAGAATTAAAACAATACATAGCAGCAATAGAGGAAAGATAAATACGATAGAGATACAAATCAGAACAGTAAAAACAGTAAAACAGAACAGGACCTTTGAAAACAATGAAAGCCAGTTTTACAAAAACGTAAACGGTGAACGAATAACATCAGAACAAATTTACGCGACAGAGAAAAAACACTTCTAGAGCAATATATGGGGAAATACTAAAACACAAACAAAAATGTCAAGTGGTTGAAACACATGAAAAATGAACTACAGAAAATAGAAGAAGGAACAGAAACGGAGATTACTAAAGAAACCATTAAGGACACGTTAAGGAAAATAGCAAACTGGAAAGGACTAGCCAATGATGAAATACATGCATATTAGTTTTATAAAATCACGACCCTGCATGAAAGACTGGCGCAAAACCTGAGAGGATGTATCTACAGAACAGACATACCAGCGTGGATGACCAAAGGAAAGAGAACGTTCATACAAAAGGATGCCAAACAAAGAACGGTCCCAAGCTACTACAGACCAACAACCTGTTTACCAACAATTGGGTAAATCCTGACGGCACAACTGAGAGAACAAATCTACCAGTCCCTAAACAAACGTGGACTACTCCCCGAAGAACATGGATTGACTACAAAAAAGCTTACGACAGAATCCCTCAAGCATGGATTATTGAAGGTTTTAAAATATACAACATAACCGAAAGGATGATTAATCTTATTAAAAAAGCAATGGGAACAGGGAGAATGGAATTGACAGCCGGAGGACAACACCTGACTGAGATAAAAATACAGAGAGGCATCTCTCAAGGAGACTCCTTATTACCCCTATTGTTCATAATAGATATGATGCAACTTAACAATATACTCAGAAAATGTGGTGCCGGATAAAAGTTTACAGACACACCACTAACAATAAACCACCTTATGTACATGGATGAACTGAAACTATTTGCAAAACGCAAAAATGAACTGGAAAACCTGATAAATACGACTAGAATCTTCAGCCAGGACATCCAAATGGAATTCGGAATGGAAAAGTGTGCACTACTAGAAATACAAAAAATGGAAAACTTTAGACAACAGAGGGCATAGAACTCCCCAACCCAGAAGCAATGAGGGCGCTAGGCGAACAGGATGGCTACAGATATCTTGAAGTTATAGAAGGAGACAGCATCAAATCTACAAAAATGAAAGAGAAGATTGGAAAAGGATATTGACGAAGACCAAGAAAACTCCTAAAACGAAATTATATAGCAGGAATCTAGTAACCGGAATAAACACCTGTGCAGTAGAACTTATAAGACACTCTGGACAATTCATAGGCTTGACCGAAGAGGAACTCAGACACGTTGACCAAAAGACTAGAAAAGTAATGACAATGCACAACGCACTATATCCAAAAGACGATAGGGAGAGACTCTACATGAAAAGAAACGAAGGGGGAAGAAGACTGCTAAGTATAGAAAATTGTGTGGAATACTCAGAAAAAGAGCTGGAAAAATACATAACTCAACACTTGGAAACCATTATCACTGCAACAAGAGACACCGTTTCAACGAACAACTCGGTAAGCACTGAAACCAGAAACAAAACGACAAGAAAAGAATAGTGGGAAGAAAAACAACTACATGGACGCTTCAGAAGACTGACAATAGAAGAAACGAACGGAATGTAATTAGGCCAAACTACATTTAAGCTAAAATAGATAAAACCCAGGAAAACAGTACATGCAGACTGTGTGGACAAAGAGACGAAACAGTAAATCATATAATAAGTGAATGTAGCAAACTAGCCCAAATAGAATACAAGAACATACATGGCTGTGTGGGGGAAGCAGTACACCGGGAACTGTGCAAACAATTGAATTTCGAATACGCTGAAAGATAGAACAAACATAAACCAGAAATAGTACTGGAACACCAAAATCACAAAATAATCTGGGATATTGATATACACACAGACAAACACATACAAGCAAGGAGATCGGATGTTATAATAATAAACAAAAAGGAAAAATCTTGCAAAATCGTACACTTCGCCGTTCCACCGGACCACAGAGTGAGAATCAAAGACACGGAAAAACGAAGTAAATACACAGAACTAGCCAAGGAACTGAAAGGAATATGGAGCATAAAGACAATCAGTATAATACCAATAATCGTAGGAGCACTAAGAATAATCCCCAAAAACCTGGAGAAAAGACTGGGAGAAATTAGAATCAAACGGACCACCGAAACAATACAAATGACAGCAATGATCAAAACAGCTGCAATCTTAAGGAACATCCTCGAATGCGGAAACCAACCAGCTAAGCTACGAAGAGTCACACAGAATATACCGCAGGAAGAAAACAAAACCACAGAAAGAACACATCACAAACAAAAAAACAGAAAATGCAGGAAACATCACTTTATAAGCTTCCCCCAATGAATTACACCGGCCTCAACTGACACGACACAAAAAATGGACCAATGAACAGAAATAGCAAGAAACAATATCAGCTCGCCATCCCCAAAAATAGTACCAGCCTAACCTGACACCACACAAAATATTTGCATAGGGTCAAGGAGGATGAGAAGTCCGAGGAGGGACAGCACAAACCAGACCTCTACTGGAAGTGCAGAGACTGCTGGGACCAAATCACAGAGAAGACCAATCGTTCTTATCAGCGAGAAATCAATGGTAAACGGCTGTTGTGATACTGCAAGCTTATTTGCTGTGGCTATTGTAAAGACGATGATAATACTAAAAATCTGGGGGTCTTGTTGTCACTCAGAATCCTGGGTATACCACCGGTTGTCGGTGAACAATATCTGATGACCTGTGTTAGAACTCCTAGTCAGTAAATAATAATAATGTAGATATAAACTACTTATATAAATATATATAGAGAATGAGAATAACACAGGGGATAGTTAAAGAAAATCTTATACCCACTTTTTCCTCACAAAAACTCCAAAAATTATACGGTGGCATCACCAACAGGAAATGGACGTAAATTGTATGTGAGGATAGAGACATGTATGATGGAAAAAACTCTGTCTAGACTTTTGCTGGAATCTCCCACATCTTCTTGTTAAAATTCCGGAGATAGCCATCTGCCGTTATTAAAGAGAAATTAATCGTTAACGTGTGTTGCAAGGAAACCAAATGATTTTCGCTGATGATTGAGAGAAGAATAGAGCACTTAGAATCTTGGAATATGTATTGCCATTCAGACTCAAGGGAACGTCACCTGTTTTTGTCACTGAGATATTACTGGTAATGATTGGTGTGGGGTATATTCTGTATCAAATAATGTTAACTGTCTATCTATCGGTCATGTATAGGTCCTCTTAAAAACTACCCGACAGAATTTAACGAAATTGACATGAAGCATTCTCAGCTGCTGGATGTGTCATAAGGGAAAAATGACACTGCTAATGTTCCTTCTTCTTTTTCCTCATCCTCCTTATCCTACACGTACTACTAATATAACTATTACTAGTACCAAAATTATAAGCATGAATATACTCCGAAATTATTAGTTCGAATTGCAAAAAAATATATTTAAAAAAGCACTTTATGCATACTAGTCACTTCTTGCCGGAAGTGTGGTCAACAGTCTATTACAAATTACACCAACTGAGTGATGAGTAACTCTTGTCATAGATGTGTGCAATCAAAGGCTGAAACATTTGCTGATACTATTTGTAGTCCTCCTACCAATAATGCTAATACTAGAAGCAGAAAACCTGATAGCAATACACATGTTATTGTGCAAAGCTATTGAATATGACTTCACAGAATGCAGTATAAAGTGTTATTTGAAGTCAACATTTATTGCGCTAATTTGATGCATATTAAAATCTACATAGGGGCTAAAAAAAACGGGCTTTTATGCGATTGGTGTGCGAGCAATAAGAACTACACCCCTTTGTAAATAAATATATATTTAGATGTTCAATACATGTTATGCAGAACTTTTAAATATGAATAAAGTAATATTTTCTTAAATCAAAACCATGAAATAGTTTTGATCTACATTCGAACAACGATCCTAGATGTGAAGTTAAATAGGATTATTTCTTTATGTTACCCTTTGTAAATGGACATATTAGTGCAGAACTGTTTTGTCTAAGGAATCAATTCTACCCGTTCTTGGACGGGTAATCTTCACACACGCAAACATATATATATATATATATATATATATATATATATATATATATATATATATATATATATATATATGTATATATATATATATATATATATATATACGCATAGATATATATTTATGTGTGTGTGTTTTTTTAAGTGGTTTTGTATATGTACATGGATACATACAAACACTTTTATGTTTTGTTTGATTGGATGTAATTACATTTTAAGCGAAGTACGTTGTTCCAGATTTAACAGGGTTTGTAATATTGAGAAGGAATAGATGTCTACTGTATTAAGTACACATGCACACAGAAATATTGTTGCATAGCCCCTCTCTTACGCGGTGGTACTCGTTTTATACACTCGTCCCGGAACGGGCCGTGGCAGTTCTCGTTTAATCACTCGTCATTTGTAAAACATAAATCATATAGTTTGCATACCTTTAAATGTCTCCCTCGCCGCGTAGAGGGTGTGTGTCGTTCAGTGGTTGTCTTCCTTCTTCTTTTCTGTACTGCCGTGAACATCGCCTCTACAGCAAAAACTTCATGACCGACTCCAAAGAAAACAATTTTTAAATTTAATTTCTGTTTTATTCCAAGCGTTAGATATCCGTCAGCTGGGAGATATCCACTAACGTCGAGAGAGTAAGAGAGAGAGAGAGAAAGAGAGAGAGAGGGAGAGAGAGAGAGCAAATTACTGCTTTCATAATTACTTATCAATTATTTCCTTAACCATTCGTGGAAAAGGGAAAAGAGATATTTCGCATGTATTTTCTTAGGAAATTAATTCTCTTAATCAAATTGCGAACTATATCCTAAATCACGTCTGATAAGTTCGCCTCCAAAACCCAGACTGATAAAACTCGCTGCTCACGAAGAACGAATGACGTCACGGATCCCTCTGCTTCACATGCAAAAGCCCGTGACGAAACCGAGCCTCTACCGCAAGTACACATTGACGCTTGATCTGAGGTTTCGTCGCGCGGTGACCCCGCCACGTTTGTGAGCTCCGACTGTGAGAACAGACCATATGCTTCACTCGACCGCACGGCCAACCCGCACCAATTCGCGCATGTCAAACCAACGACTTCCAACAGATACGTCCATTCCAATAGGGCCATTATCAAACAGTATTTTGGTGGAGTATTTTAGCTTTTTCTATGATAGTCATTATTATTATCATTATTTCTACTCACAAAGAGTTCTCACACATATCATCTTCAGTGATTGCTCACCGACCACAATTAGTGGTATTTTCTGAAGTCTGAGTGACAACACGCCTCCCCAGATTTCCAGTATTCTTCACCTCTTTTCGATAACGATGCGGTATCGCAAAAGCCTCTTACTATTAATTTCTCGCTGGTAAGGACAATTGGACTTCTCTGGGATTTGGGTGGCAATAAGCCTCCCCAAAGTTCCAGCATTCTTTGCACTTTTCCAGTAGAGGTCTGGTTTGTGCTGTCCCTGCTCAGTCTTCTCATCCTCCTCGACCCTCAACTAATATTTTGTCTGGTGTCAGCTTAAGCCGGCACAATTTAAAAAATATATAATTTAAAAAAAAATCATTTTTTTCTTTTTCAATTTTTTTCCTTTTTGGGGGGGGGGGCGGGGTGGGGTGGGGTTGGGAGTGAGAGGGGTTTGTTGTGTTTCATGTAATTTATGTTTCTTGGTTCATTTTAGTGTAGTGATAGCTGAGGCCGGTGTAATTTATTGGAGGGGAGATTATAAAGTGATGTTTCTTGCAGTTTATGTTCCTTGGTTCGTGTTGTGGTGTTCTTCGTGTGGTTTTGTTTTCTCCCTGTTGTAAATACCTTATGAATGGTTACCCTGTGTAGCTTATTCGTTTTGATTTCCGCATTCAAGGATATTCGTTAAGATTGCAGCTGTTTCGATCATTGCCGTATTTTGTATGGTTTCGGTGGTCCCTTTGATTCCAATTTCTCCCAGTCTTTTCTCCAGTTTTTAGGATTGTTCCTAGTGCTCCTACGATTATTGGTATTATACTGACTTTATGCTCCATATTCTTTTCAGTTCCTTGGTTAGTTATGTGTATTTACTTCGTTTTTCCGTGTCTTTGAATCTCACTCTGTGGTCCTCTGGAACGGTGAAGTGTACGATTTTGCAAGATTTTTCCTTCTTGTCAATTATAATAACTTCAGGTCTCATGCTTGTATGACTTTATCTTTTGTACATCTATATACCAGATGATTTTGTGTTTTTCGTATTTCAAATTATTATTATTATTGTTATTTATATATTTATTATTATTATTGTTATTGTTATTATTAGTAGTAGTATTATTATTAGTAGTAGTATTATTTAAACTCATTAGGGGTTATCACACAGGCCGTCGTCAGTGATTGCTTACCGACAATGACTGGTGGTGTTCCCTGGAGTCTGTGTGACAACAAGCATTCACAGATTCACTGTACTCCCTACCTCTTTTCGATAGCCACCGCAAATTACTCGGTGTGTGCTGTATTTCCTCAGTCTTATCATCGCCTTGACCCTCTACAAATATTTTGTATTGTGTCAGTCAAAGTCGGTGCTGTTTTTTTATTAAAAGGAGGCGATTATTATTATTATTATTATTATTATTATTATTATTATTATTGTTATTATTATTATTATTGTGGTTGTTATGATGATACTTTGGAATGCCAGTAGTTTTGGAATCTTTCAGGATAAGTTTATTTTTAATTGCCAACTTTTTTGTTTTTTCCGGGAGTTCGGAATTTCTTTTTACACAGATACTTAAATCCGGTGTAAACTTTAATTAGGAATAAATTTACATCGGAATGACTTAAGAGACTTTCAAACAGACACTACGCTTATAATAACACTTTCAAATATCCAGGAAAGAGAGGAAACACCTCCCAAGCAACGACAATACTCGCTAAGAAATTAAATGGAGGATAATAGATATGGAAATACCATATAGGAGTGATTCATACCATATAGAAGTGACTCACTATGCATCACTGAAAACCCGAAAGTATTATTGGCGATTAATAAGCCTTCAGTAAACTGTATGGACATGAAAACTGAGATGTAAAACTATGTTTAACAGAATAACATTTCTACTAAGCTAATAACCAAAACACATAACTCACTGAAAGCCTTCATCCCTACCCGTATAAATACACCCGTCCAACGATATTTCCAATAATACCTCCATTTTCGTCAGAATAAATTATTTACATGCAATATAACAACATCTTCACGAAAATCATCTCTACCACCTCAAATATAACCTACATTCACATTTACTTGAACCAGAAGAATAACAAATAACATGAATTAGTATATACCTCTTCGTATTCTAATTTGTTAGGTTTTTAAATATATTTAAAAAAACACACTTGCCAGTTAAATATACCTCAAAATATATGTATGCCCAATATATAAACCAATCCGATACACGCAAAAGCTCTGATAGACCCATACACGTAATTAGGTAAAAGTTAACAGAATTAATTAAAATACAAGGACCCTACATAATCCCATACACTCATATCTTACGGTGACAGTAATTTTACAATAGCCCATCCGTTTCATTCAATACCCATTAGGACAGGATTTTTAACTAATAAGGATTACCGTTTCCTCTATGAGACACCAAGCTTTTCCTTAGCTAGTAAACTACAATTATGAAAGCAAGTGTATACTCAATCATAAGTCCCTCTAAAATAATATATATATATGTATATATATATATATATATATAATATAACACAAATACTATTTAAAAAACTTAAATACACCCATACCTGAAAAAATGAATAGCAATCAGCGGCACAAGAATGTAACGACGCTCCGATCGATAAATTACACTAAACGCTATAATACAATAATAAAAATACACTATAGATATAGACAAACATACAACATCTGTAATCAAGTAAATAATTAATTTTAAAATAATACCAAGTAAGGATTAGGTCCAATAGAGCAAAACAGACCTTCCAGTACACAAGGTGCATTCCTTAAAAAGTACATTGCAAGGAATTCAGCTGACAATGAAACCGGTGACCGTCGAATTCCATTATTCAAACAATTTCATTTGGTGACTTGTCGAAGATTTGGCATGGATAATAGGCTTTCCTAAACAGTAACGGTTCATCAATGTCAATGCCCTTATGGTAGCTTCTAGAAAATGTAAAGTAAAGTATTTAATGAATAATTTGTACTTCAGTCCTCACATTCTTACAATCGACTACTTTATTGTTTTCTTTTCAACATACTCCGATTCACCAATATATATATATATATATATATATATATATATATATATATATATATATATATAGTTTCCTGTCTAATAAAATGCGCAAAACATTTATAATTTCGTTATTTTTGCAAAGCTTATTTCCGGGTTTCCAGTGCAATTTCTTTCGGGAGTTTTGTTTGGGTCCATCTAATATGTGTTCGATCTTCGCGATCGTCTATAGAGTCCGTATTATTTATATATCGCACTAAATATCCGAGCAATAAACTGCAAGATCAATACGATATGAATTAACACCTAACTAGCTCACCAAGTCTAGATAACGATTAAGAACATACCGAAGAGAAAACTTCAGTCTTCTTTAATCGGATATATATATATATATATGTGTGTGTGTGTGTGTGTGTATTGAGTGCTTTCATTTTGACAGGTCAGATCAGCGAGTTAATATACATACTATTTTCGAGCCCCTGGCTCTCAATGGCGAAGTGAAGCGAAAAATCTTAAAGAAAGTCAGACAGCCACCCCCAAACTTACCAAATCTCGTTAAATGAATTCGGAAATAAATCTACCACTTTATAATAAAAATGTCAACAACGGGGTTTTCACTAGGTCATAAAAAAATGTTGATAGTATTTCATATATAAAAATGTAAATTGAATATGTAATTCTAGGATGGTATTCATATATATATATATATATATATATATATATATATATGTATATATATATGTATATATATATATATAGAGAGAGAGAGAGAGAGATAGTGAGAGAGAGAGAGAGAGAGAGAAGAAAAAAAAGAGTGATACATATTCGACGATTGTCCAAATTTATTTCAAATTTCAATTGTTCAATGCAAGGTGTATTCAGTCATAAACTAGTGTTTAATATTCTTTCCTTAAGCCAAGGCTTTTCAAAGATCGAGATCTTATCATCAGAGGAGAAATACAGATGGATAAGTTGGCTTTCGAAAAAAACAAAGTTCAAATATTTGAAAAATATGTAAATTATTTTTAAAAGAATTTTTGTTAAAAAAACGCAGTGAATCAAAAGAAAAGTTCCGTAAAAAAAATATGCAGATTGTCCGAGTCGTAAATTTCCGTTGAAAAGAAGTCCGATGAATTGTAGAACGTGAAAAAAAAATCTTTGCGTGGGAGCAGTGTGGAGAAAGTTCTTAAAATTACAAGTAAATCCAAACGCACTTAAAAAGGATTGAAAAGAGAAAAGCTGGCCATTTTTTATATACTTCCTGGACCAAACAAGGCAGATGACACCTCGTTCATGGTTTAAATCCAAATGAAACAAATAAAGCAAAGCGTTTAAAGATTTGGGGTTAGGGGGAAGGTTTAAAGCGCGAGGGGTTATGAAGTACGGAATTGTTAAAATAGCCGCTGTATGAGTTGGAAGTAATAAAAAAGAAGGAAAAAAGAAAAAAAAGAAAGGGTTGGTATGGGGATGAAGTTAAAGTGACAGGGTGGTTGAGGGTGTAGGCGGGCGGTGGTCAAGGTTAGGATATATGTTTTGGAGGGTGGGATTAATCTGAAGCGGAATGGGAGTATAGAGATTGCCGATTCCAAAAAATTGAAGTCTAATGAGTGAGCTTCTAACATTTCAGAGGTAACAAGTAAGGCAGCTAAAAGCAAAATAAATTGTAGGTACTGGTTAGGGTGTCTGGGGGTTTAAAAAGGGTTAAAATAGAATTAGTTAAAAGCATGGTTAAATAAATAGAGTTATGTGGGAGAGTGAATGATTAAAATTCAAAATTCAAAATTAAAATCTAAAAGGAGCTAGAGAATAGTTAATTAAAAAAATTATTTTAAAACCAAATTAAGGGTTAGATGAATAATTAGAAGGGACATTAAATGACAAAGGAGAAAAAGGGGGAAAATAAATTAAGGAAAAGAGTTAGTAATATTAAAGATCAAGTCTGTCCTACTCAGTTATATTGAAATTAAGGAGAGGGGAACAGTATAAGGGATAAGGATAGATTGTTTGAAACAATTTGTTTCGATTATACGTAATAGGGGGTGGAATTGGGTTAGTTCAATTAACACTTAAGTGCAGTGACAGTGTTATAATCTATAGTTTAAATGGTAAGTGAGTCGTTACAGGGTAAACATTAACAATTACAGTTTAAAATTAAATTAGATTTATAAGGGAAGCTTGCAAGGTGTTTCCAAGTAGTTTGAAAATATGATTAGAGGGGATAGGGGTGAAATTGGTCAAAGATCAGATAAGGTGAGCAAAAGAGAATGGACCGATAGAAAATGGCTCGCGAGTTGATAGAGGGATTAGGATTATTCAAAAAAGGCCAAAATATGTAGTAATGCAACTAGCCTGAAACAATCAATTTGTTAAAAACTTTTCTAGGGAGGTATAGAGGCTATTAAGGAGATAGGGTAGAAATGCTAGTGACAATTGAATTAATATAAGTGTTATGGGCCAGGGTTTGATTGAAAATCAAGCAAAGTTACATTTTAATGCTAGTGTGTACGAGATCTAATAAGAATTACAGGGGGATATAAATGGACCTAATTGGAGGGGAAATCAAAGATCATAGTTAAAAAGAGGACAAAAAGAAGTTACAGGGGAAGATGTTGCTATTAGGAGGAGTCCAATATAAGGACGATATAGTGGATGTGTGGGAGATAATAAGGAAGTGAGAATAAGAGGCCATGGATGAGTGTGTCGGTAGGTTTACGGACAGAAGAAAAAGTGATAAATATAAGAGGTTAGGAGTAGAGCTGAAGTAAAAGGATAGTAGGAGTTATATTGCAGAGGAGGTACAAATGTCTAGATATTAGATATGTTAATGATCTGTGGGTAGTAGGAGGAATAATGTTAGTTCAATCTACTATAGGTGTTACGGGTATATATAGTTATTAGGTGCACTGGGGTGGAAGAACATTTATTGGGAAAGTTAATTGGTGAGATTAGGGGCGTTAAGAATAGAAGTTACAAGATTACCCTGGGATATAGTTTAGAGATTTGTCAGATGCTAAAAAAGGGGGGAGTTATTGGCTGGGAGGAGAAGTGTCAGAGGGAGTAATGAAATTAATGTATTTAAATTTACGCTTGTGTCTGCAATTTGAAATAAGTTCATTTTTGGAGTTAATAACATTTAAGTTCTTGGGTGCAGTAGCTATCATATAAGTTTTCAAGGTACATAGTTGGCAGAAGGTAGAACCAGGAGTATATCAGTTTGACTTTTTTAATATAGACCAACTTAGCGAGTAGAGGGTCTTTTTGATGTTAAAGCTTTTCATTAGGTTGGAAAGAGAAGTGCTAGTGGTACTATTATTATTGTGTTTAAAAGAGTATATATGGTTAGAGATGCGAGTCTTAATGGGGAAAGCACTAGCACCAATATAGGTATGAATTTTGTGGGGGGTTGTTGTTATATTATTTGTGTTGTTTATATTATTGGGGATGTTTACGGTTTGTATGCGCGGATTCTGGTCGAAATTTAAGTTAGGGTTATTGGTTGGGGAAAATGGGGTATCTTGGGGGATGAGATCGGATCCATTATAAGTTAGCGGTAGTTGTTGGTCAGTGTGAAGGGTGCTATTTAGTGGAGGGAGTTGCTGATGGGGATGGTTGAGGAGAAAGGGGGGAGATTTTATGTTGGTATTATTGTGCATATTGGTATTATTTTGTGTAATGGTGTATTGTTTAACAGTACATGAAATATATAACGTTACTTTGTATGCTATCACCGTTTCATGGGCATTCTCTAGATTTTTGGCAGTTGCAGTTATTAGTGGGGTGCATGGTAGGTGCTGTTTGTTGGGCAGATTTAATTTTTTTATTGTTAGATGTGATGATGGTTTGTGCTATATTGGGCATTGTGGAGTAAGAAATTTTAATAGAGTTCTTATTTAAAATAGTGCTGTATTTATGTGGGTGCTTGAACGAGTTATCTAAAATTTTGAAAAATTCCTTAGTGATATTAGTTTTTACATTGCAATTATAGGGTGGGTTAAACCAAATATTATTCTTTCTTCTAATTTTTGTATTTTCATTTTCGCTGTGTTCTAGAGGGTTAGCCATTTTAACTATATTAATAGTTTTAGTGTGTCTATTTACATATTTCCTGGGTTTCCTGACTATCGTGGTGCTAGTTGGTTGTCTATCCTGTGTAGCTATTTTGTAAGTAATAACATTTCAAGGTTTATTCCCCTCGAGAGGGGGAGTATTTTCATATTTAATTTTATCAGTGTATCCCGAGTTAAGGAGTGCGTTATTATAAAAACTAGAATTTGGTTCGAAGATGGGTTTATTAGCTGAAAGTCTTGAAATTCTATTTGAAATTGAAGGGACTATTGACTTAATGATGTATTTAGGGTGGTTAGAATGATTATGTACGTAAAATAGGGTTAGATTAGGTTTGTGGTAAGGGCTTAATGATTCGGAGTTAAGATCTAGTGTTAGGTCAAGGAAATTAGATATTCTTTTCTCGGGTTCTATAGTTATGGTTAATCCGAAGTTTTTAAAGAAATTGTGTAGGTTTTTTTTGGTGTTGTTGTATTGTCTAGGTCCCTCTCTAGAAATAAAAAGCGCATCGTCTCTGTAAAGTCCACCGTGTAAGTGTCCGAATTCAAGCTTTAATTGTCTCAATAAATATAGTCCCACTAGGTCAGTAACTTAAGCAGAGTCTGAGGCTCCCATGGTGATATCAAAATTGTTAGGGTTAGGGTTTCCTTCTTAATCCAACATTTATTGTCGAATTCTAAAAGGGATCTCCTGGCTAAAATTATTAGATCAGTTTCAGAGTCTGTGATATCCGAATTATTCTTAGCGAAAATAAGAGCTTTGTTTAGTAGGATAGGGGAAATGGACTGATAATAATTGTCAATGCCAAAGGTGATGAAGTTCAAGTTAGAATTAGATTTATCTTTGAGGTTTAAGAACCAGTTGGAAAACGCTCCAGATGATGTCCAGAGGGAATATGTAATTTTAGCTTTTAATATAGGGATGATTTTATCTAGGATATTTTTGCTTATAATGCCTATGTCTGATTTGGATGGACAGATTAGTTTAATTTTCTTTTCAACGGAAGTTTACCACCCGGACAATCTGCACATCTTTTTTACGGAACTTTTCTTTTCATTCACTGCGTTTTTTTAACAATAATTTTTTTAAAAATAATTTTTTATATTTTTAAAATATTTGAACTTTGGTTTTTTCGAAAGCCAACTTATCCATCTGTATTTCTCCTCTGCTGATTAGATTTCGATCTTGGAAATGCCTTGGCTTAAGGAAATAATATTAAACACTAGTTTATTACTGAATACACCTTACATTGAACAATTGAAATTTGAAATAAATTTAGACAATCGTCGCATATTTATCACTCTTTTTTTCTTCTATCTCTACAATTACTCTATATCGTATATTGAGCTAATCTTCTTCACAATAGGTTCCATCTACTAACAGTTTTACTTTGGTTTATATTTGATCCTATATATATATATATATATATATATATATATATATATATATATATATATATATATATATTATATAAACATAGTTTGAGTATCCGACAATTGTTTCAGAACCTTCCCGGTTCCTTTTCAGGAATATACTGATTAGCAAAGATTATACCCGCCTATACACAATCGTAAGAAATAAAATAAAAAGAAAAAACAAGCAGAAAAATTACATTTGTAAACTTTTCAGACGAGAACCCCTTTCAACCAGATGACAACTTTGACACATTATCTATGCATAAGAAATTCGGTCATGCTCAAACTTTTAGCATGAACGACTAGACTCGACAGTCTTCTCTTCCTTCACCACACGCACACACACTGAGACACACCCACACATACACACACCCACGCTTATACGTACACATTTATATACTCACAAACACACATACACACTTATATATAGACGTAAAATTAAAAACATATATACATATATACACATACACATACACCTATATATATATATATATATACATACATATATATGTATATATATATACATATACATATATATATATATATATATATATATATATATATATATATATATATACATAGACACACACGCTTATAGATATATTTATCTATTTTGCTCAAACTTTTGGCAGGACAGACGTATATAATGGTATTTTGAAATATTTATTTATTCAGATTATTTACTTAAAATAAGATAGTGGTAAGAAAATGTTTCTGCAGGTAATACACTAGTTATTGACTTAATATAACATGACATTTATGTCAAATATTACCACTAGACATTATTAGACTTGAATTAGGGTTTAACTATAGATTATCAAATTAATCTAAAATATAAATAAGGTAAGACTAATTTGTAGAACTCATATTGTATCAGTAAGAATATAGAGCGTTATGTAAATATTGTGTGTAGGTCTGTGGATATATATGTATGTGTGTGTATGTATATATGTGTATATATGCGTATATGTATATGTATGTGTGTATGTATATGTATGTATATGTTTACATGTGTGAGTAACTACATGCGTTGTCATTTGGTCAATATTTCAAATAGATTCAGGGATATATATATATATATATATATGTATATATATATGTATATATATATATCTATATATATATATATATATATATGTATATGTATATATATGCATATATGTAGGTGTGTGTGTGTGTGTGCATATATGTATGTGTGTGTGCGTATGGATTTGTATGTATACATATATGTATGTGCGTATAATTTTATTTCAATTAGATTCTCTTTCTTGGAATCCAGACGGACTGGGAATCTATGACACGCGGTTTGTATATTTCTTCTCTGTGCCTGGCTGCTTGTTTGTTTCTTTCTTTTCTCCTACCGAGTTTGAGAACACGAGTTTCGCCGGACGCATTTTGTCTCGGCTAGAGATGTATGAATAAAAGTTGTGTATGTGATTATGCTTAGTTATGGTAATGTGCGAGTGAGATTATGTATGTGCGTGCGCATAGGATGTGTGCGTATTTAGTTTTGTGTATGCGCGTGAGTAAAGTTGTCTATATGTATGATATCGTCCAGTCGTATGTGTTATAATTTTGACACGGCAGTTTTTAGTTGATTAACTTAAAGACCCCTCACCTTCGACCGCCATAGTTTAATATAAGTTTTAAATTTCCCCCTCTCTATAAAAGATGTATCAAATTGGTTGCTACCACCACTCTCTCTGGTTGTGTTTGAATTGTCGTAGGGAAATTCAATTTTCTATCAGTCTCAAAAATGTAATTGTCTGGGTGATGCTTGAAAAAACCGCACGGTTGAAATAAATTATTGCATCGACAATTATGTGATTTCGTGTTATTATATTTTATATATATATATATATATGTATATATATATATATATATATATATATATATATATATATATATATATATATATATATATATGTAGCAAATACCCGAGATGTGATCATCAGAATGTCTGTGACTATCTGATATGTAGGTGATCATTCATAAGATATTCTACGTTTCTAGTACCTATTTTCAAATAATTACTTCGCATATAAACATAAAATCAATGGTACATGACGATAACTATTTTCTAATAATATGTTGTAGCAGTTCAATGTGAATAAGAATTATTGGTGTTGTGTGTTGGATTTTTCGACATATGAATCGTTTTGGCGTTAGTAATGCAAACACTTTATTATATTTTGAACATTATATACAATAATTTGAACACGGGTGTTTATTTTAGCCACATATAGAGAGATTGCTTTTGAGTTTATACTATTTTCAATAGTATTAAAAAATAATGAAATACAATAAATCAGATACGAATGTAATTGCCATGATCGATTCTATATTTATTGAAAAAAACAGAGTAGTTTAAAGTTCAAAATCGTATTATTTCAACAGGGGATTTGCAGTGTTGCACTCATCGCATTTTTTTAAAGTTTGATTGTATGTTATGTCTTATTGCCCCCGAAACATTTATATACGAGTAGATATGAAACGCGTTGTATGTGAAATTTGCTGGCAGAAATCATGATATTCAATGACCTTTATTACGATGCATAAGCTTGATTAACTCAAAACAATCGTATGATCAAAACTTCAATATGATTTTGCAAAAAACGGCAAGCCTTATACTATTTGATTCAGGCAAGGTGCAGTAACCTCGCATAAAATGTTGCATGAGAAAAACAGTAAGTTTGATTTAAAATTGAAGAGGCGCAGTCAAATACCATATTTATATGCATATTAATAAAAGATAAAATGAAAAAGGCCTACCTCCCAACACGATTCAATCAAAATAACTGATATGGCGTCCTTTAGTAGTTCGTCTTTACTATTCAAATTTGGTTGTAATATCTTATATGTTGTTTTATATTTATAATGTAAATACACACGAGATAGAGATAACACGGGTATAGTGGGGGAAAAAGGAAATGAATACAGATTTTAAAAAGAAAGTGTGTAATGGCGAAAAGAATGAGGAAAATAAATAATATTAAAAGAGTTAGAGGAATATAGTTGGATAAAAGCATGATTAATGGTGGAGGTGACTTTCAAATTGTGCATATTAAAGAGGGTTAGCTATGTTCTAACTTAATGTTGTTTCCCTACACTACTGGTATTTCTGCGTATATTATCACGTCCAACTCTCGCAGAAATTCATCGTCTCCACCTTCTCCTCTAGAACATATCTCCCCTAGTTATTTATATATAAATAATTTATTTTGTATGTAACATGTTTTACTTACAGAGGAAGCCTTAGTTCATAGAAGACGAAATATCGATGTATTTTTTCTTTTTAATTTTGCTGAAACATATTTTATATGTTGGTATAAAGTCAGCTATGTGAATATTTGTATATAGAGAATTCACATCTAAAATAATTACTCAATCATTGTGAATTTAGATCAACTTTGTTTGGTCTAGGGGGGGTAGATTGGCTATATTTAGTTTATTATTGGATAGATGTTAACTTGAAATTTCCAAAAATAACGTAGCCGTTTTGCAAAAAAATGATAAAGTAGAAAAAAAGTGCATGTAAAAACACTGGAAACAGAGTAAAAGAGTTGCTAACAAAATTGTCGAAAACATATCGTACGTCGTCGAAAAGTATTCTTCTTTTTGTTTAGTCTTTCTTTTCTTTTTTTCTTCACTTCTTCTCTATCGCCTCATTAAAATGTCTAAATTCTAAAGTTACATGATCTCCATACTGCTTTTTTTCATCTGTCTTTTTTCTCTCGTTTCCTTCTCTTCGTCAAACCTGTACGCCATATTTGTGAATTTGAAAATAAGTCAAATTTCACACATTATTTGATGAAGAATTTGATAAAATGATGAGGCAATATGAAATCACACAGTGAAGTTGATTTGATTATTTTGTTGGTTCTATTAATTTTAGAAACTGATTTCCTTATTTGGTCTGATTTTATTGAAATTCTTCTTCATTACACTGGATAGATACAATACGACAACACTGTTTGTGGATGACTATGTATCTAGTTGTCCTTTACTATCCCAGCTTGAGTAAGTGCTGTTTGTATTACTCGCGGATAAGTCAGTCCGTGTAAGTCAGTCCGACTATGGATTTGTCGCTGTAAGGCTAGGGTATAATTTTGTATCACTCCTAACATGTAAACCCTCCCGGGATGTACCTGCTCTGTGAGAAGTGATTAGTCTATTGCTACTTACCTGAGACGTCCCTACTGGGAATTATTTTGGAGACCTAAGAGCAGTTAACTTAGTGCTCTAGCTTTTAAAACCTAACCTGTTCTTGTGGTTAACCACCTAGAGAGAGGGAAAATAAACATATATCTCTTTTTCATCTACATACACTCATTTTGTCGTCTGCAAATATCCATTGTGACCATAAACAAACTAGTGCACATACTATGATATAAATTCTGATCACTTTATCAGCATTTCTAACAACTAAGCACTTCGGCAAGCCGAGTGTAAGAGAAACGAATAACATCATATATTGCTTACTATCGATTACCTAACGAGTTCAATACTCGACAGCTCGACCGACGAGTGATGCCTGAACATTTATAAATTCAGCAACAAACAGTTATTTCCTCGTATCACGTTACTTTAATGGGACTTACAACAGACGGGTACTTAAAGACTTGATTCGAAATTCGATTCTCTTTTCAGTCTTCGAGAGTCGTATTATCAAAAACAACATATATAAAAGTATATGTTTGTTTGTGTGTTATACAAATTGATATGTTAACAGAACATTCAAATCATATTCTATAACGGTTAAACTTTTCAAAGAATCTAATGACACCTTATAAATATTTATTCGGTGCTCTCCGAAGTCTCTCAGGACAATAATCAGGGATGTATATAAAATAACAGATGTATATATATTGGAACGTATTGAAAGAATATGTATCAATTAAAATAAATGTTCTCGTTTCATAAAAGAAAAAGGAAATTAAACAAAGCATATCTCAGTGTAAAATGTATTCAAAAATGGTTTACACATTTAAAATGATTTAATTTATTTTAATTTTTTAGATTAAAAATAAGAAATGAAAACCAAATATTCATAATTTATAAAATATATTTCGCGTTTACCAGCTACATTATTTTTACAGGTTAGACGCGTTAATTGTTAAAGTAATACTTGACGTTCGCAGGAATTAATATTTCGAAATAAGACTTTAAACACGTTCATTATGGGGTCACTAAAAGCAATTACCGTTACTTAAATGTACGAGAAGATAAAGAAACTGAATTTTTTTTTTAATAGCTTTGATTCGTTATATTTTAGTTTTTTACTTTAACTCATATCGGAAATGTTCTTAAAAACTTATCTTTAAAAGCACAAATTGTAAATACGAAGATATTTAAAATTATTTTTCTAAGATTCTATTTTTCTAACATATATCACCCCGCGCAACGGCGGAATTACCACTAATATATATATATATATATATTTTTCGTGGTACAAAATGTAATTACGGCGAGGAATACAGACGTTTGGGACATTTTTTTGGGGGGGGGGTAGAATGAAATTGAAAAAGTATAAAAATGTAAGGAAATAATTTTTAAAAAATTAAGAATATACTGAGCCGGCTTTTGTCCACACTCATCAGACTATTTACGTGGAAGTAATTCAATACGACTAAAACTTTAAAACGTATAATGAAAACTAGTGACAAGTTTAGGAGAAAAAATGGGGAGGTGGGTAACAAGTTGAT
>OY744523.1:125018458-125025958 GCA_963556195.1 Sepiola atlantica
TAAAACCTAATGGTCACAGATTAACAGAAATGTTGCTTAAAACCTAACAGTCAAACATTAACGAAACTGTCACTTAAAACATAATAGTCACGCATTAAGGAAAATGTGACGGAAAACCTAATAGTCACCCATTAATGAAAATGCTACTTAAATTCTAATAGTCACACACTGACGAAAATGTTACTTAAAAACTTATAGTCACACATTAACGAAAATGTTACTTAAAATCTAATAGTAACACATTAACAAAAATGTTACTTAAAATCTAATAGTCACACATTAACAGAAATGTTGCTTAAAACTTAATAGTCAAACATTAACGAAACTGTTACATATCAAATTTAATCTTACTTTAAACCTAATAGTAACACATAAAGAAAAATGTTACTTAAAACCTTACAGTCATACATTAATGAAAATTCTACTTAAATCCTAATAGTCACACACTAACGAAAATTTTACTTAAAACCTTATAGTCACACATTAACGAAAATGTTACTTAAAACCTAATAGTCACACATTAACGAAAATGTTACGTAAAACCTAATAGTCACACATTAATGTAAAGGCTTCTTAAATCCTAATAGTCACACACTAACGAAAATGTTACTTAAAACATAATAGTAACAAATTAACAGAAATGTTACTTACAACCTAATAGTCTCACATTAACGAAAATGTTACTAAAATGGACAGATTTACCACGTCTTTACCATCTTGCATCACTATTATTACTTCATCAGTATTTTGTGTAGTACCAAGCAATGTTGCTACAGACCCGTATTTTGTAGTGCCAGTGTTGGTATCTCTATATACTTACTTCCCCAGATGACAAATGTAAAGACATAGTCGGTGTTTAATGTGAGGTACATACAGTTTTCTCAAGAGGGTCACTTTGAATTATGACAAAGAAATTCCCTCAATCTAAAAGGATGTATCGTTCACTGAACAAGGGTGAAAATATGGCGGGTTGTTTCAAAACAGATAATACACTTTGATCTTAGCCACCAAATAAATTATTTTGGTGTCTTATGATAGGATCTTATCATGGTATGTTTCTTACTTTTGGCGTTCGTCTTTATATGTTTTTGGTATATTTCTAGCTGTTAATGTAGAGTATTCTATTTAAACTTACATGTAAATGGTCGGCCTACCGTGGCTAGCTGGTCAAATATAAGCTTTTAGGCAACACTTGATCAGGACAATTAAAATGAAATGTTTTTTAAAGATAACGTTTTCCCGAATATATCATTTTAGCATGACTATAGTGTGATTAAATATATAGGAAAACTGTATTGGGATTTTACACAGCATCTTAAGGATAATATATATATATATATATATATATATATATATATATATATATATATATATATATATATATATGTGTGTGTGTGTGTATATATACACATATATATATATACATATATATATATTTATATATATAAATGAATATATATACATGTATATAAATATATATAGTGAAAAATGTATATATATATATGTATATATATATATATATATATATATATATATATATTAATATATATATATATATATATATTTATATATACTTATTTATATAATTTATACTTCTATTAATAATGGAGTTTATGTATCAATCTGTATGTCTGTCTTTCTGTCTGTATGGCTCTCTGTCTGAAGCCGAAACTCCATCAGAGTGTATGACTATTTACTAAGTCCTTCACCTTTATCATAAACTATGAAAAAACCGTCGTAAACACTATGCGCGTTTCTCAATTCACATCATCAATCGCTTCATAACTTCTAATTAGTTACTATTCGCAAATATACACTCATGATTGCTTTATTAAGATTTCCACATGTATTTACGCTATTTTCCTTGCTAATAATCTTACTTATAAATTATAATTATTTATTTTATTATTTATATATATACATACATGAAATGCGTTACATAGTTTACATAACATGACGAAACTGATTAAACGGCCAAGGTTAATCCATTGAATATCTTCCCTCCCTCCGTTAATTAAGTATGGACGCAAGACGACTCGTTAACGTTCTGAGTTAGTTTCTTTTCTTAATCTTATCAGCCATTATGTTTTAAAACACAAATTCACAGAATCAAATTATTTAATTAAAATAATAATTGATTTAAAAATTACTATTTAAAAACACGCACACACACACATTATAACGAATTTAGTTACAGTAAACTTTTCTTTCCGAGGATTATACAACTATTCGTGTTTACTGTATTTGATTTTTTAATACTTTCATATCCAATATTATCATTTTTCCACGACATCAACTGAATTTATGATTACACCTTATACGCGATTAAGTTTTTTTTAATTACAAACTGTTTTTATGATTTCATGTTTTATTTATCAAAAAAAAAGATGTGATTATTTTTAACTGTCAACAAAAAACTAACACATTGTACTGGAAAACTATACAACTGATTTTACATTTAATTTTTTAGTTAAAAAAGGGCATAAAACACCCCCACACATCGTGTTCACTGTATTTGATTTGTTGGTGCTTTTCACTTTAGGACCCGCACTAACTTTGACCTTGTCGTTAGGGTTAGGGTCAAGGTAAAAGTGGAGGTTAGAGTTAGGGTTAGTTTTTTTTTCCTTTCTAATTAAAATATTAATATGTATGTGGGGAGGATACAAAACAATTGGAGAAAGGCAGTCCAAAAACATTTTTTTTTTCTTAACTAAAAATATTTCTATGTTGGGGTAGGGTAATTTTTTTTAAAAATGGAGGTGAGTAGCAAAAAATTGTTTTCTTTCTTTTTAAACTAAAAATATTTCTATTTATGGGAAAGGGTAAAACAAAAATCGGGGTAGGGTCGTTTTTATTTCTTTATTTTAAACTAAAAATATGCTTGGTCATAAACAAAGAAAATCAATGTCTAACAACCCAAGAAATATGACTGGGGCTCCATCGGTTTACACGTGAGTGTTCATTTCTCACGCGGCAGCCTAGCAAAAATATGCGACAGGGGGAAGCATTTATTGGCTAGTATTCATATAATGTCTCTATCTCGTGTATCGAACAGTAACTATTTATGATAGAAGTTATTTTACAATTGTTTGTATATATATATATATATATATATATATATATATATATATATATATATATATATATTAGTACTTCATGTATCCACATAAAATATTATAAGGAGATATAATTTTTTATGTATCAGTTTTCAGTATTTACTTCAACAGTGCTCGATACGTAAGTAGAGCTAGGTAGTAAGCAATGAAAATATATATGGCAATCAAGCTACACAGAGGCTCCCGTGTTTCATCCCCGGGGGGAATCGTCAAGCTAAATGCATTTAGCCTGACGATTTCCCCCGGGGATGAAACACGGGAGCCTCTGTGTAGCTTGATTAGCCTGACGATTCCCCCCGGGGATGAAACACGGGAGCCTCTGTGTAGCTTGATTGCCATATATATTTTCATTGCTTACTATATATATATATATATATAAAAGCAAATGTTGTTTAAAACAACGGTATTCGTCTGTTCAATTATACTTTCTCTTTAGTTTTTCAATTTTTCCGATGGTCATTTTGTATTAAAATAAAAAAATGTACGAATTCTCTTTGGGTTTCACAGGTTTCGCGAATGTTTTCGATTCTGGGTCGAATCATCCTGATATATATATATATATATATATATATATATATATATATATATATATAAAATTGAAATAAAAGCCAAATTAGCAATACAAGATTAATTTATTCTTTTTTGTTTCTTACATTAATCCTATCGATTACGGAATAAAATTCCTTCTTCAGGGGTGACCAGTATTGAGTCATTTTTTTTTTTTTTTTTTTTAGCAAACAGCTATAGAAGTAGACGAACCCTGTATTTTGCCTCGCCCGATTTTGTGATTATTTCCTTCCGTTGCTGCTCTATCCGAAATTGATGGAAATGTTGATGCATGCGTTTTCTTAAGGATAGGATTGGACTGACAATCGTCTACTTAATTTCCGCTATTTGCCTCTTTAAGCGGAATGGTGCGCATAGTTCTCATCTATTCTGTTCTGTCACTTAACCGGACAATTTTGCTAAACTCTATTCAATTGTACTAATGCCAATCAGTGATATAAAACCTTTCAAACTTGGACTTGCTTAAATAAAGGACCCACTTCGTGTGTGCCTTTCAATTGAATTGACAGGTTTTTCAAATGTAATGAACATTGGGTATCTCAATATAAATAAACAGAAAAATAAAAATAAATTTAATTATGTCGCTAAAACATAACATTTTCTTTTTTTCTCATTATGTTTGCTTTAAAAATGCTTTTCAAGAATAAATTTTATGAATTTATATTTTAATATTATAATTAAGGAATTTAAAAAAATCTCTTCCAAATAAAAAAGTCGTTTACAGAGACCTTTCCCTAACAATATTTGAAGCTCTTATAAGACTGGCAAATATTTAAGAAACCCTCAAACAATCTAAATCTAGGAATTGGAGAGGAACAACGGAGCGAATATTTGAAAGACTAAAAAAAAGCACGTTCAACACTTTTCAATAAATATTGGTTTTGTAAACAATTTCGGCCGTTAAGCACGTCAGTTATTGCTTTTTTTCCGGCAGCAGAGGGACTGGGAAATCTTCCGGTCTGCAAGAAATAGAAAACACTTCTAAATGACAGAAATTATACTAACAATATGCCAACGTATAATGATGACAATGAAAATAATAATTTGACTTATTTAATTGACTATTTCTGCAAAACATTTTTTTAAAACGATCTTTCCTATTTAATATTTAAATTAAAAAGAAAAATGCTCCCATTCAATTCATTTGTCTAGGGATATAATTATATTTCAAACTTGGCAAACTTGGCAAACGGACAGCTGTAAAACGCTAATCATAGGAACACGAGTACACATCTAAAAAAAATAAATGGATGGACCATAATCGGGGCGATCCGAAGTCTTCATTTTCAAATACTACTAAGCCGATATGTACAAGAGTTCGGCACTACAATCTTCATCTTATAATGCTAGGTGGCATCAAGTACAATTTTTTTTAGTCTTTGATTGTATGTCGGTCTACCGGTAAATTCGCGACCACTCTAACCAGTAGTGCCAAATGAGCTGGTTGAAAATTTCTATTTGAAACTCAATGGCATATAAAATAAAACAATGAAAGCCTGGCGGATGGATGGGCATAAGCGTGATAGACATAGAAAGCCATTCAACATTATACAATACGGTTTTTCATATAAAAGCAACGGTGTATCTTATTGTCGACTAGTTTATTGACTAAATTTTAAACAGTTGTCCGGCCTCATCTACTTTACAGAAAGGGCGCCTTTAAAGTTCAACCCTTCCTTACTGTGGTAGGTCAGTGGCAACGTGATACTACTAGAAGAAGTGAGTATCCGTTTGTCGTCCTCTGCCCGTTCTGATTCAGTATGTGGCAAGAAAAGACGTGTCATGTGCGGAATCACAAATAAATTGAGTGAAAGTTACAATGTTGCTTCTGCGCCATTATTTTGTACGTTCTAAATCAAACCTTTCCAGACGTAGCATTACACCGCTTAGTCCTGCTGTTGTCAGGGAAAAACTTGCAGTATTGCTGGTTAACAAATAGCTGCGACTGTAATAATCATGCGAAAGGCCTGACCATTCTACGCCACCATTTTATGAGCTCTATCAGAAGTCCAAATAACCTAACGGTAACAAATACAACAGATTTAGCAGTCGTCTTGTAGATATGTTGTAAGTATTTGACTTTATAGTAGTGGCAGTGATGGTCGGTGTAGTAAATATATACTAACAACACTTCATCTTTCTTCAGATTCTTTACTTTTCTTTTTTAAACAACCTTTTTGTTGCTTTAACACGCAACAATTACAATATAAAACGCCTACAACATATTTGCTGACTGACATCATGTTCTTTGTTGTTCCTTGAAGGTGCTGTAAAGTTACATATTATCACGTCGGTCGCCTCCCTGGGAACGGGAAACCAGAAGAAAAAGACGTCTGAATCTAATCAGCTCGCTACCAAAAGAGAACATTCGTGTATTCTATTAACAACGTCTAACTACGGAATTACTGTCCAAACCGTTATATTCTGATCACCGGCTCGCATTTCTATCTATCATCAGCATGTAAAATCTATCTACCCTATTTATCATTTGAACTCTCTCAAAACAGTGAATCTTTGAATTCTATATACGATCTAACTTCATTATATATGTTACATACCGGTCCCAATTAATTACCATAGCCGGATCTCTTCATCGTTGATAGCTCAGCCGTGGGTTTTTCCTCCTTTGTCTAGTGACCTCCCGTTTGCTGGCGTAGAGCATCGGTCTCCTGAAGCGAAAAACTCTCCCAACAGAAAAGAAAGAACTCCGATGACGTTTCTAGAGGGTCGTGAACGATTTATTTGTCTGAATATTCTTTTACTCGGGAGAGATTGGTCATCTAATGTTGCTTCTTTTTTTGCTTCTTGTTTTATCTGCTTACTTCTAAATTCTGTAGACGGGGTGAGATGTCGATCTTCTGTCTCATTTTTAGAGACGCAGTCTTAACTGATTTGTCTACATCTTTAAACAATTTCGTCTTCTTTCTCTCACGACGATCTTGTCGCTTCGAGCTCTCATGACAGACTGATCTTATTTCCCGTTTTCAACAACAACAAGTGACGTCACCTTCTTTTGTCCTGTCATACAAATCATAACAAGAGCTGGCCTGGCCTTTATTGAACTTCAACTTTTGAAGTCGGCCAGGTTTCACCAGTTAGTACTTCTTGGGATTACTCATTCTGAGAACAAATCTATTCGGTGTTTAGGTTTTGCCTATTTTCTACGTGGAGGTTCTTGCCAAGTTGTGTTTCTTGGTCTTTTACTCCATTTATCTTTTGTTGGATTTCCATTAATTCCAACTCCGAGAACCACCTTCTCTCTTGAGGAGTTGTCTTGCTTGATCTGCTATCCTTTGTTGCGGTGTATAGTGGTCAGTAGAAATGCCCTATAAGTGTTTCATTCGTTTACGCTAACCTCGTTTTGTTGAATTGCGGCTTCTGTAATAGCATTCGATTAACAGTCTATGCTCTGTTGTTGTATATTTTCTATAGATTTTTCGTGCGTTCTTTTCATTACTGATTTTTCTGTTTTGATCTGTGTCTTTATCGTGCCCACATTTACAGAGGTTACGTACCTGTTTATATTCGTAATATTATTCCTGAAATTATAGTAGTCAATATACGCAGGTTAGTGTCAGTTCCTTCATGTTGGCCGACGATGGAGCACCTGCCTATCATACCACTGTGATATTTCTTCTAGGTGCCATTGCGTTTAATTGCATTTGTAAAGAGTTTTACTAAGGTTTGGTGGTTGTGGCAACATCAAGCCGCGGGCTTATTTTACCTGTGAACTTGTCACAGATATAGTTTTTCATGAGAGAAATATATATAAATTATCTCACAATTTAGTATAAGTTTTCTAGGGCGCTCATCAGAA
>OY744523.1:125028458-125038458 GCA_963556195.1 Sepiola atlantica
AGATCATGGATTGCCTACAATAGAACCTACGATCAAATCGCTCAAGCATGGGTAATTGAATGCTTAAAAATGTACGAGATATCCGACAAGAGTATTAATCTTATCAAGAAAGACATGTGAACATGGAGATTAGAACGGACAGCTGGAGGACAACACTTGACGGAGATCAACATACAGAGAGGCAATCTATCATCAGTACTGTTTATCATAGCCATGATGCCACTCAACTATATACTCAGGAAATGTGATGCCGGATACAATTGCACAGGCAGAGAACAAAAAATAACCAGTTCATGTAAATGGCCGACCTGAAGCTATTTGCAAAAGGCATAAATGTACTGGAAAAGCTGATCAATACGACCAGAATCTTCAGCCAGGACATTACATTTGAATTCGGAATGGGAAAATGTGCACTGCTGGATATCAAAAAATGAATGCTGGAGACGACTAATCGCATGGAACAACCAAACCAAGAGCAGACGAGGGCGCTAGGCAGACAGGAAAACTTTTAAAATGTAGGAGTTTTGGAAGCAGACACAATCAACTCAACAGAAATGAATAAGAAGATTGGAAAGGAATATGTGAGAAGAAAAAGAATGCTCTTAGAAATAAAATTATATAGCAGAAACCTAATCAAACGACTAAATACCTGAACAATATAACTAATAAGATACTCTCGACTATTCATAAGCTGGGCTAAAGAAGTACTCAGGCACCTTGGCCAGAAGACTAGAAATTGTATGACCATGCGAAACGTACTACATCCAACATACGATACAGATAGAATACGTGAAAAAAAACGAATTGGAGAAGAGGACTGGAAAGTATAGCAGACTCTGTGGACGACACTAAAAAAGAGCTGGAGATATACATACACTAGAACACAGAAAAGCTGATCACAGCAGCAAAAGACATCGTCCCCACGGACAACGAATGAAGCACTGAAACTGAACACAAACCGTCAAGAAAAGAAATATGGAATAAAAACAACTACATGGGCTTTTCATAAAAATAACAAAAGAAGAAACGCGCTGAAATAGGTAGGCATGGCTGAGAAAAGGGAACCTGAACAGAGAAACGGAAGTTCTATTGACGGCTGAACAAAACAATGCGATTATAGCCAACTACATTAAAGCTAAAAAAGATAAAAGTAAGTAAACAGTAAATGCAGATTGTGCGGGCAATGAGACGAAACAGTAAATCACATAATAAGTGAATGCCGAAAACCGGCCGAAAAAAAAGAATACAAATATAGGCATGACTGCGTGGGTAAAGCAGTACACTGGGAGATATGCAAATAAGTGCATTTTGAACAATCAGGCAAATGCTACAAATAAAATCCATAGACAGTAGTCGAAAACGAAACACAAAATCCTCTGGTATATTGATGTACACACAGATAAACTCATACACGCAAGGAGAGCGGATGTCATAATAGTCAACAACGAAAGAAAAATACTGCCGACTCAAAGTTTTTCTGTTCCAGCTGACCACAAGGTTAAGATTAAGGAGACAGAAAAACGAAGCCAATGTACGAAACTTGCGAGGGAATTGAAAGGTATGTGGAGTATAAGTAAAGTAACTATAATACCAATTATCGTAAGGGATCAAGGAACACTTCCGAAGAACCTGGAGAAATTGGAATCGAAAAGACGCCTGGGACCATACCACCAACGGCAATTGTATAAATAACTGACATTATAAAGAAACTCATTGAATGCGGAAAAATGTCCACATAACTTAAAAAGACCAACCACCCACATGCAAGGTGCAATAGAAGAAAACAAAATCACATAAAGCGCACCACAAGAACTCAAGGTACAGAAACTGTAAACACTTCATAAACTAATCCCATCTATAAGTGATAGCACTAGCCCCAGCTGATACCACACAAAACAGTCGTGAAGGGTCAAGAAATATGGAAAATACGAGGAGGGCATCCGCTGGAGGAGTGCGGAGAGCACTCGGACATTGGGGAGACTTATTGCCATGACACTCCCAGAAAAGGCTAATGGTAAAAGTATGTTGTGATAATGCAAATTCATTTGCAGTAGTTATCGAAAGAGGTAGAGAGCACTGGAAATCTAAAGATACGTGTTGTAACTCAGACTCCAGGGAAAACCACTGGTGATTATCAGTGAGCAATCATTGATTACTGCCTGTGTGAGAACTCGTTATGGGAACGTACGTACATAATAATAATAATAATAATAATAATAATAATAATAATAATAATAATAATAATAATAATAATCACATTCATAATAACAACAACAACAATATTACTACTACTACTACTACTACTACTACAACTACTACAACTACACGGACGGCAATGATTAAAACACCTGAAATCTTAAGAAATGTACTTGAATGCTCCCCCACATAAACTATGTACACCAAGCAACCGAATGGAAGTTGCAACAGAAGAACAAACAGAGGGAGCACCACGTGAACTTTAGAGAACTGAATCTGCGAGTAATCTTGTAAACTGCCCCCCCCCAAAAAAAAAGAAAAACAAAGCATCAGCCTCGGCTGATTATACACAAAATCGTCGTGAAGGGTCAACAAGGATGAAAGACAGAGGAGGAAGAGCATTAATAACTAGAACGTGCGGATTACTGGGACTGTAAGGAGGCTTATTGCTACCCAAATCTGAAAGAAGATCAATAGTCATTGACAACGAGAAATCCATGGAAGTTGCTGTTGCGATAACGTCATTTGCAAACGTTATGAAAAAGAGGTAGAGAGTACTGAAAAACTAGGGAGATTTGTTGTCACTCAGACTCCAGGAAAAACCACCAATAATTATTAGTGAAAAATAACTGATGATTACATGCATGAACACTCCTAGTGAGTTGATAATAATAATAATAATAATTATAATGATAATAATAATAATAATAATAATAATAATAATAATAATAATAATAATAATAATAATTATTATTATTATTATTATTATCATTATTATTATTATTAGTAGTATTATTATTATTTGTACTCACTAGGAATTCTCACACAGATCATCGTTAGTGATTGCTTACCGACAATAACCAGCGGTATTTCCTGGAGTCTGAGTGACAACAAGCCTCCCGAGATTTCCAGTATTCTTAATCTCCTTTCGATAACAACCGCAAATAACCTTGCGGTATCGCAACAGCCGATTACCATTGATTTCTCGCTAATTAGGCAATACATCCTCTTTGGCATGTGGGTGGCAATAAGCATTCTCCTCACTCTTCTAGTGGAGGTTTGGTTTGTACTGCCCCTCCTCGTTTTCTCATCCTCCTCGACCCTCTACAAATATTTTGTCTGGTGTCAGCCTAATTCTGCACCATTTTTAATTTTTATATGTATTTACTTTTCGTGGGACGTAGAAGGGGGAAGGGAAGCTGATGGTGTTTCTTGAAATTTCTGTTCATTGGTTCATTTTTGTATGGTGTCAGCTGAGGCTGGTGTAATTTATAATGGGGGGAGCTTATGAAGTGACGTTTCTTGCAGTTTCTGTTCCTTGGTTCGTGATGTTGTGTTCTTCGTGTGGGTTTGTTTTCTTCCTGTTGTAAAGTCCATGTGACTGGTTACCTTTCGTTGCTTTTGCGGGGTGGTTTCTACATTCGAGGATTTTCCTTAAGATTGCAGCTGTTTTGATCATTTCCGTTCTTTGTATGGGTTCGATATTATATTTATTATTATTATTATTATTATTATTATTATTATTATTATTATTATATAAACTCTACCTTAATTATACATATAATTAATAAACCACAGAGGTTGAAACGTGTGTTAGTACCAGAGAAAATTGTCGTCGGGATTTTAGAGAATGTCACACATCACGGAAGGAAATCATAATTTATAACTTGTCTCAAAAGATACGCAAAATACTGGGATCCTGGGCAGGATAATTTTAACTACAATTCGGGAAAAGGCTATCGGCCGTTGCAGTGAGAACTCCATGGTAAAACGTGTTTGCAACAACAACAAATTGAAAGAAACGGAGAGTACCGAAAATTGTCAAAGACACGTTGTCACATAAATAACAAGGAACACCTCCTATTTTTACCAGTGTGAGATCATAGGTAATTACTCCTGTAAGAACTCCTATAAAGGAATACATTATACTTATAATAATGATAATAATAGCAATCGAACTAAAAACAACTATAAATGTGGATGAAGCTTATTAAGTTCAATTCAAGGGAACTGTGGTTATCAAGTTAAATATATAAGATCTAAATATAACTATGTGTCCTTAAAACAATGCCTTGATTATTTTAATTAATATCAGTTGGAACAGTTATTGGCGCGAAAGTGTGTTGGTGGATAGAAACACCAAGGTAAGGTAGCATCATCTAGACCTCGATTAGCATGGTATGGAGAGTCTTGCTATATTTATAGGATAACGTTCACAAGTAAACTACCAGCTATTTTCAGAGAGAGTCATTGGTATAGTGTTTATTTTAGTACAGCAAGGAGGTTACCATACTGCTGAGAAAAGCTGAGAGTAAAGAATATCTGAAAATGATTATCATCAACTCCTCTTAAACTTTTAAATAAAAACCGTAGAATTCGTCCGGGCTAGAATACGTGACGTGATAATTATAAAAAAGTTTAAAGCACCGGCATTATTAAACGATAAATCGATGAAGCTGAAGAAGACAGCAAAAAAAATTAAATATACGGAACTTTCAAAAAAGCAGAAAAACTATGAAACATAAAGACTGCGGTAATACCAATAATCGGAAGAGCTGTACGAACAATCTGGAAGAAACATTTAAAAAAGACTAGAAGTAATTGGAATCAGAGGAAAGAGTGCCACCATTAAAAAAAGGTCTATTATTTATCGGACCTTCTTCTGATTCTTAATCAATGATTTTCAAAATAATATTCTCAGATCATTTGTTGACATTTATGCTGAAGACACAATGGAGGTTAAATGGAAAAAAGTTGTTGTAATTTATAAGACCTCTATGACCACGCTTACCCTTTTTCTACCACAAACGTCCGGATCTTTACATGTCTTGACCAACTTTAAATGTATAGCTCACGCTTAGACGACGCCCCCTGCATTTATAAGCTCCTGTAGCTTTATTTTTTTTTCAGAGCTTAAGTTGAAGACTTAAATTAAATTTGTAACAAAGTTCGCTAGAAAAAATAGCTGGTTCATTTTGCCACTGGAGTACTACCTGACTCCTGATGTAATTAACTTCCTATATAAGAGTCTGATACATCCTAAGATGGAGTTGCTACATCGGTGAAGGTGCCGCTCAGAACACTCTTTTCGGTTTTGTAAGAGTTCCATATCGACGCCGCAACTTAAGAACACTTTCGCAGAAATAACTTGTCTGCTACCAATGCTGCAAAAAAGTCCCTTTTCTTCCTCTTTTTACCTATGTTTTATGAACATAGTTTCGTTCATTGGACATACTATTAATGGAACAGCTTATTACAGGATAGTTTCCCTGCAGACTATTATATGGTAGTCTTTAAGTCAAATATTAAAAATACTTGTCGAGAGCACCGCTTAAGTAGTAGAGTTTTGTACATTCCCCCTATTTTTCAACACCCATTGCGTTGTTTCGTTGGATGTTGGCAGTAAGACTTACCATCAAGTAACTATTAGGTTAGTAAGTTGTAACTTATTAATATAAATGCATATAAGTAATACATGAGGTTATGATATAAGTTTTTGTACATAAAATAGTAATATATATATATATATATATATATATATATATATATATATATATATATATCAATGAGAAATGTGAAAAGATAAACCAAAAATAGTATTTATGTATTCATCAACCTTTCGTCTATATTCAAAACTTTTTCAGGAGGATTAGTCTGAAAAGTAACACCCCAGTAAGACACTTTAAAATATGTGTACTTGTCTGTTACTTATTCAGTCCAACCATTCTGATGAAGTCTTGAAATGAAGACGAAACGTTGATTAATCTATAAACACTATTTTTACTTTTTATTATTTTTATTTCCCATTACGTTGAAATATTAGTTACATTTGTTATATATATATATATATATATATATATATATATATATTCTAAAGAAGCTTTGAGGTATTTTAACAGAAAGAAAAAAGGACAATGCAGTTTAAATTCCCAGAGAAATCCAAGATATCGCAGACTTAGCATCTGTTTGAAAATTCATAAATAAAAAGGGGGGATTCAAGTATCTAACAGTGAAAATAAAAGAGGGATATTTAAAGACAGGGCAGTTATAATATTCATGGCTGTCCAATGGTACTGATCAAACAACTATTTCCCCAATAATCAAGAAATAATTCAGCTTAAATTTCACTAATATCTACAGTAATAAATAGTAATATAATAATAATAATGATAATAATAATAATAATAATAATAATAATAATACTAATAATAATATATTACCCTTAAGACTACCGTGATATATATATATATATATATATATATATATATACATATATATATATATATATATATATAATTATTTTTTATTCATACATGCATGTACAAATTCTGCGACACTGGCATGTCGATGTTATCGATCAACAAATAGTATAAACTGAGATCACATCAGGCAGAATTAAAATCTGATCCTAACCTCAGATTATATTGCGGGAGATAAGAGAACAGAAAGGAAAAAGAAAATGTAACATTTTGGAAGTCACAGTGTTAGATTTTAGTTTGTTGAAAATGAAATATAATAAAAACATAAAATAAAATATGAGATAAACTCCTTGTGGATAGAGAAATTAAAGAAGGGAAGGAAAGGGAAGAGATTGGGTAAGAAATACAAAGGGGAGAAGGGAAAAGGTATTTAAAAAATACATAGCTAATGGGTGTATAATTGTTGGTAGCTGACACCGACGTGTCAATATCAGATTGATGTTTCGATGGGTATGAAAACACTATCTTCAGTCTAGTGTTAATCTAGTTGGGAGATTAGATCTGAATGACTTAACACACACCACTACCGCCCACTAAGATTAAGACCTGACTAGAGATGTTAGTTATACCATTTGAAATATCTAGCTGATATTGACACGTCGATGCCAGCTACCAACACACATCTAGACATTACTTGTGAGTTTTCTCACTTCCTGTTAATTTTTCTCTTTTATTAATGTTCTTATCTCTGTTCTCCTCCATTTAATTATCCTCAAATATGATTTGAGGTAAGGATAGGGTTTTAATTCTGCCTGCTGAGATTTCAGTTTCTAACAGAATGTTGATCGGTAACATCGACATGCCAGTGTGGCAGATTTCGTAAATGTCTGTATAAATATACATGTAACGAATTAATTCAGGAAAACAATAATCATAAACGAAACAGAAAACCAACATTTTGGTAATTGTTTTTCAATTTTAATAAGTGTTTCAAAATGCATGCAAAATCCACAAGGTGTTTCCTTTATTTTGTCGAACCCTTATACATATATATATATATATATATATATATATATATATATATATATATATGTATGTATATATATATGTATATGTATATATATATATATATATATATATATATATATATATTAAAAGATAGCTTAGAAAAGGGATAAATTAGAGTAATGCCCATATTAAAATATAAAACAAATTTTCAAAATATATTTAAAAAATAGAAAAGAGCTAACATTAATAAGCGATAGTTTACAACCCCATGGGAAATTACGGCCTGAAACAGCTTCGAGACATATATGATAATCGCCTGCGGGATATGGATGTAACCGCTAGTCTCAACGATAAATGACTGCCTTTGCTACACCGATGTGCATAAATACATACACATACACATACACCCACACGTATACATATACACAAACCCATATATATATATATATATATATATATTTATATATATATATATATATATATATCATACTGTATTTCGCTTAATTCTTTCTAAAGCATCAACAATGCCGTTGGGAGCAAAGACATCGTTATGACATGGATTGCGATTTAGAGACGTTGAAAAGAGTCTCAGTATCTCTAGGCGTTTAGCTAATCCACTTATGAAGAAACCATTGGATTCTGCACAATAAATAAAGATTGAAATCAGACAAGAACCGTTCCACCGCATGTGTTTACATTTCTCTTTTAGTTTTCGTATGTTCTTCTTGTTCGTCTACACCTCCAGCAACGTTGCGTCACTTATCACGATTTAGAGTTATGTCTTCAAGTTGTGTTCACATCACAGAAGCGTCTCCCAACATCGCCATTCCCTGGAAAAAAAGTCCAACAGTAACACACACACATATGTATAAACATACTAGCATTGTGACCAGCAGTTACTCGTGTATTACATCAACGAAAACTTTCGGCTTTGTGTAGTTAAAACGGACGGCATTCGTTTCGTATTTTCAATTAAGTTAATGTTGGTGATTCATATGTATTATTTGAATTATTCGGACTACTATTCGCATGGTTAATGTTATTCTCAAAACGTTTTGGCCGATCTAACTTCCGACCTTCTTCACGTGCATCTTGTCCAACTCTGGAATGTTTATGTCGAAATCAGGAATTTCAACAAGCTACCCCCATAGATGAAATAAAAAGTTCCGTTCGAAATTCTGTATAGATTTCCGAGATTTCGCTGAAACGCACCTTAAACAAGAATGATGTAACATCGGCTGAAACGTTGTGAGAATAGCATCCAAGATCACCACAGTTGTCCGATAATATCTTAATAATACACATTATTAGTTCTCATCTAAGAAAATCCTAAACATGATGCTTTATGATAGACATTTTTAAGCGAATAAGAATATAAACAACCAAATTACACATACATGATATTCTGCGATAGAAAACACACTTCCGTTTCCACAAGCGATTTTTATAACAAGCTCATCTAGAAGTTTTATAGATAAAATAGACTTTGGGTCACTAACACTATCACAATTTATTTCACTTTGATTTTATTTTAAAAATTCATCTACGGTGACATATCTCTGAAAACATGTTTCCTGAATAACTAATAAAGAAAAATAAATACAATACGGAAGGAAATATTCTTTTTATTTTGTAGTCAGAGAGAGTAACGTCTTCAGTATAGGCTGGATGGTGCCGAATTTCAATATCGTACAATTATTGTAAAAACACCATCACCATGTTCATCAGCTAAAATTACAATTAGTTTCAGCAATTGTTTAAATTAATAAGTCAGCACTTTAATAGGACTGTCAGTTGAATGCTGATCTATATTATGTAACGGTTGAAAACGATGTACGGAAAGAAGGAAAGTTTAAACTTATGATTACGACTCGATAAATATATCTATACATCTGATTTCAAGACAACAATGTTGTAGACTACATATAAGCAGTTCTGTAGCAATGATTTCATAGATGGAATGTTTTTGAAAAAAGACTCTGTGCAGAGAAATTCTGCATGGTTTTAGGTAGAGAAGAGAAAAAATAGTTTCGGAAGTGGCGGTAGAAAGTCGGTTATTACTGTCAATGTCGAACAAGACGAAAATAAGGATGGGAGCTTATTCGAACAATTGTAATAAAACATAGCGATAGGGTTCATGGACAATTTGCAACAGTTTTTTTTTGGAAAAAGATAGGTAGAAAAATATATCATCCCTCACTACATTACATTTAAGATCAAGTCTATGTTACCTTAAATACCATTGTAATGATATATATATATATATATACATAAGTATATATATACATAAGTATATATATATATATATATATATATATATATATATATATGTATATATATGTTTATTTACCTCCTCTCTAGGAGGTTAGGCCCAAGGCCAGTTTTATCTTACTCCCACAAGGTAAGACGTGACCCAAGGTCGGGTCGGGAAAGTGGGGCTTGAAAAGCAAGCACCCGAGAAGGTGAGCACTTTGGCCATTAAAATTGCCTGGGTAGCCCCGTCGGCATTCCACGGTAAGGGCGCCTCGGGCAGTAAGCAATAAACTTACTCCTCCCCAAAGAGTGGAGGCAACACCTGGGAGGGTGGACCTCCTAGA
>OY744523.1:125043458-125055958 GCA_963556195.1 Sepiola atlantica
GGGAATGTTCGATGTTGATGTATACAGCTTAGAAAAGAGAGAAAAATCGATCGGGTTCGGGTAGGTATTATTTATAGACGAACATGCTCCCTGTAATGGCATTGAAAGATTTACGGATCCTGTTGTTTTGATCTTTCAATGGTAAGGCGATAATTCTCTCACTTTTAATTCTGCACAACAAATAAACGGCTCAGTATCGTCTTTTTACAATCAAAATACGATACTGAGCCATGTGACACCAAGACACTGATATGAAGTGTTTAAGATAAGTACATAACATTATCATATATATATATATATATATATATATATATATATATATATATATATATATATATATATATATATAAGAGGTATTAATAAGAAATGTAAATTCACGATATTTTTTCAACAAGCGTAACATTACTATAGATAAACATTAATGTACATCTGAAATATTTGTAATTTTCAAATGGGAGGTTGTACACATATTTATCTGTGGAACTTTTAAATTACTCGGAAAAACTTAAATTTAGGGGATACTTATTAATGTATGTCTCATTCATATTAGTACAATTTCACAAAAATCGAAGATATCTGAATTTTAATCAATAGATTTCACCCTCTCCTCTGAATAACAGAAAATTAAACTCAATAAAGCCCACATCAATACTTCTTTTGCCATAGCAGTTGTATCCCAAAATGTATACCTGCACAATAACGATAACAATTTATCATAAACAAAGGAATATATAAACGCATAGATGTTACTAACTTTATATTTATAAATAATTAACAATAGTTATTATTAAATAATAATATATATATATATATATATATATATATATATATATATATATATATATATATATATATATATATATATATATGAAGAAGAATGGAAATGAATTAGAGAAGCAAAAGTCAAATCATAATTCAATTCAATTGCTCAGAGCAAGGTATATTCCGCAAAAAAGGCAATTTATTCAAGTTAAATTTTCCTTAAGCCAGGCTTTTCAAAGATCAAAATCTTATCATCAGAGGAAGTCGCTGGGATAGATAAGTTGGCAAAGGCCAAGATTTAAAATTTGAAAAAATAAAATAAAAGTTGTAGGGGGAAGAAACACAGCAAGCAAATGTCCGATTGCTAAAAAGTCCGGTGTCCAAAAGTCCAGCGGAGAGAATGAGATGTAGATAAGTAGGTCGTTAAAAGGCCCGAAAGGTTGTGAGAGAGGAATCAAAGTTAAATTCCAAGAAGCCACAACTTCAGGTGCGGCGAAATAGAAAATCCAAAGGGTAAAATGTCCAATAAGTGCAAGCAGGCAGGCTCAGAAGAGAGTGCGGTGGAAAATATTCGCCATTAACAATACTTCCTGGGCAAAGATGTCAGACAAAATGCTTTAAAATGGGGAAAAATGTAGCGAAAATATTTTAAAGTTAGCCCGGAGCGAAAGCCGGCTTGAAAATGAGAAAAGGCATAAACTCGTGTGCGACCAGTAAGCAGGGAGGGAATGAGTGAGGGGTGTGTAGGGGGAGAGAAGAACGGGTGCGAAGAAGGAAAAGGGGTGTGGAGAGTGAATGCGGTAAAAACTAAGAGTGTGATTGTGGGGGGTGAGTCGCATGAAAGTAGAAATTGGATGTTAGCGCGAATTTGGGTTCAACTAAAAAAAGGGAAAGGATTGGGTAGGAGTAAGTCAACGGTGCTGGGAGGGAGAGTTCAAATGCCAGAATGCGTCTATAAATAGAGTTCGGGGTTTAGTTGTTTTATCAGGAGACCTTACTTATAAACAATGAGGCAAAATATATTGAAGGGTAGAATTAGAGAAATAGTAAGAATAAAAATTAAAAATTGAAAGATTAAAAAAGTAAAAAAGTTAAATAAGAATAGAATTAAAATTATGATAAAAATAAAAATAAGAAAAATAAAAAATGAAAAAGAGATAATAAAATTAGTATTAGTTTTAAGCTCGCAAAGAAAATTATGGGTTGCCTGATAAGAAAATAATAATAGAATGAGGGAAAAAGTCGATAAAATTGGAACTCGAAAATGAGTATTAGAATGAGGGAAGAGTAAATTAGACCTCGAAAGGATATCCGGAATGGGAATCCCCAAGGTGGTTAAAGGTGTGGGTTGAAATAAAATGAGCAGTTGCGAGACGCTAGTGCTTTATGGAAGAGGGAGAATTAAACTTTGAAACAAAAAATTTTCCAGAAAAAAGGTATAAGGAGATTGATTAAGAAAATTATTAATTAGGTTAATGATGGCAGAAAGAAGCAAGAGACATACGAAGTTAAAGTAGTGACAATAGATTAGACCAGAGTGAGAATGGAGATCGCAGTTAAAAGTAAATATTATGGAGGTTAAAAGATGTAGAGTGAGGGCGGGTTAGGGGTTGAACATGGTCTGAGAGAAGTGAGCGAAGGGCGAGGTAAACTAGGGGGGAATAATCGTGGCTATTTAAAGAGTGAGAAGAATTATTTAAAAGTAAAAGCAGGAGGGGGGAAAATGTAGAGTGCACAGAGAGAACAGTAAGGAGATCGATATCGGAGTGTGCAAAGGGGATTAAGAGTAGATAAGGCGAATCAATAAGTGAAAAAAGGGCTAGGGTATAATAAGAAAATAGTGGGTTAGTTATCAGGGTGAGAGGGAAGGATAGAATTTTGGAAGTGTTGATGGGAAGCGGAAGAATGTATTAAAAGAAGTTAAAGGGGAAAGAAATGGAAGTCATATAAAAATTATACGGTTAAGGAGGTTAAGTAAAATAATTTAGGGGTTAGTGGGAGAAAGGTATTAAAGTTGAGGGAATTGTGAAGCTAACGGAGTTTATGGGAAATTATTTAAGTTAAGAGGAGGCTAAAGGGATGAGGGGGATATATGCAGAGATTATAGAGCAACAGGAATAAGAAAAATCTGAAAGGAGATTCGAGATGTAGGGAGGGAAAATCCGAGATGATGGGAGGGTATTTAATCAAATGGGGGAGGGGTGTCTGGGGGATTACTATGGTTGCAATACTTGAATTTTGCCCTGTGTTTCTACCCCCTACAACTTTTATTTTATTCTGGCTGGTTACGTGGTATATTGTTGAGTATATTCTTAATTGTTTATATTACTATTTTTATGTCAGATTTGAATTATTTTTGTAAGCACATAGATATGAGATTATTGAGTAGAAATATGTAAGATGTATTTATGTATTATAAAGTATGTTGGTTTTATTGGTGATGGATGCATTCTTATGATAAAACATTTTTGTATGGTTTTAGTTGTGGATATTACAGACTATACGTTTACTATTGTTGAAGAACACATTAGGATATTTTAAAGCTTTGAAAGTGTTATCGATATATGTTTTTTTGCGAAGGTGTCATTTGTTTGGTTCTGAAACCGACGGTACCGATATTGTTCTGATCTTCTGTAATATATATATATATATATATATATATATATATATATATATATATATATATATATATATATCAAGGGTTCGAATGCAAAATGCGATGAACGCAATTTTCCAAATCACGAAACTGTGCTATAAAAAGGGTTGCATTTAAGCACTCGACGACACCCCAACATTATATGTTACATAATATGATATGGAAATTATCTCTTTTAGATTTCAATTAAAATCAGCTTCCATTCGAAGTCTAGATTTTATATATTCGTGTGTGAATTTTTTAAGGTCCCAATTTAAACGAATTGAATTTATCGCGTTCGAACTTTTCATATATATATATATATATATATATATATATATATATATACACACATATATGTATATATATATATGTATATGTATATATACATATATATATATATACATATATATATATATATATACATATATATATATATGTATATATATATATATATATATATATATATATATATATATATATATATATATAACCAATGTAAAAGCTTGATAGTAAACTGTAGGATTGTCGTTTTCCATGAATTTATTTTGATAACGTTTTTAGACTGGCTTGCACAATATCGCGACTACATTGCAATCTTTTCCTTTTTCTCTTTAATGTCGTTTTTCCTTTTAGTGCAAATCCAAAAATTTTGAGAACGAACAATGCTAATAGCTCTTGGCTTACGTAAAACACATTTTGGTAGAGAACATAAAAAGTAACGCTGTATAATTAAGCATACGCTGGATATATATTTTATAGAAAATCATAATATCGTATGATTTATTGACATATCGAATTATTTGGTTCTATGAGTGACATATCGAGGGATAACTTCAAAACACCTATTAATAATCGAATCTGTCAATGTCTTTCTAGAAGTATGTTCAACAGCCATCGATACATGTTTTGTGTAAATTGACGTCTATCGACATCTGGTATAATAATGGTCCAAAGGTTTCCGAAGGTTTTGTGATTCAGAAACCATTGAAGCCATAAAATCAACATTTCACTGTGCTTAACAATTAAATACTATTACGCTTGTGTGGCGTTGGTAGAAGGAAAGAGAGCATTGCCTAATATAAATACTAGAGAGTGGTATATAATCTAGTTTTGATTCAAGGGGAATATCGTAGAAGACGATGCAGCGCTGCGGCTTGTCTAGTATAAATGCAAGATACCCTAGAAGTAGCAGCAGAAAGTCATCCAGCCAAGATAAAATTTACAAATAAAGTCTAGCTGAATTAAAATAATCAAATAAATAAAATGTACTTCATAAATCTCAACTCGAGGCGAGCAAGATTAATCATATCCTTTCGTTTCTACTTGTTCCTTTGAACCCCGGCAAAATGAAAAGACATACCATTTTTTTGTCAGCTGACACCGTTTCACCCACCCCTTATTGTTCTCAAGAGAACCGCATCTTATATACTATTAAAACCACCCGTCCCGCCTTTAGCCTAGCCGAGAGGAAGTCAGACGATACATCCTTTCTACTGTCATCTCAAAACAATTACGTACGTCTTGACTTCACAAGCAGCGGCTGAGTATCGTCGCCTGGTTACTTTTGAATGGTGACTTGTTCAACACATCCGTCCCCGCTCCGCATATCGGCGGAGAAGATATACACACGGAGTTGGTAAATCGAGCAGTTAGTTCCTGTCAGTCGAAGAGTGCGCTGTCACCAGGCGAATAACTATTTACTACCAGTGTATGCGCTGTGAGGTATGAAATAGACGAAGAAAAAGAAGAAAAGAACGAAGCGGATCGAGTCTGACGTTACAACCAGGCGGATTGCCACGAGATTTTGGTCTATACCGAAGACTAATTTTACGAAAACAAAGGCTTTTCGAGACTGCATCAGAAAAGCTACCGTTGATTGAAAATATATTACATTATCGTCGAGATTACGCATGCGTATTCTATGTAAGGATTGCACAGTGCCCATTCTTCCTTATTTACTATACGATGTCGTTACCTGGAGAAACTTTCTCCCCTGTATTATTCTGATACTATCGAACCCTAGGAACCTTCAATCACTTTTATATTTTTTAATGTATCATTGTCACGTGCTTGCCGCCGTGGTCTCGACAAAGGCTGTATGTTACAATATATATATATATATATATATATATATATATATATAATTTATAGCACTAAACAGACCGTATTTATTGTAAACATAATGAATTGAATAACCTGACTGAAAGGACAACCTAACCAGTTTCAAGGCTCGCTTAAAGACCAAATTAAGAGCAAGGTTTGAAGATGAAAACTCATACAATAAAAACTTAAGCATTGGAAAAGGTAGAACAATTTTTTCCAATCGAATAAAAATAATATTAAGCCCGAGAAGATTTGTGCTTTGTTTGATGTATATTCAAAAAGATGTTCCCCAGCATAATAATTTAAGTTATTTATTTATGTAAATATACTAGCAAGCTGAACTACGTTGGAATGATGTTATGAAAAATTAGACATGCGGAAACAAACAACACATGCCTACATCAATTTGTCAGGCAAATTATTTACGGGCTGAGGTTCTGAACCATACTTACCGGCCATCTATCGCTTAACATCTTATAAATAGGCGTTGCTGTGCCTCCAATTTTAGTGTAAACTTATTTTCCATTCTAAGTTGGTTTAAATGTTTTTATTCCTCATGGCATACTATATAATTGCAATTGAGAATTACCCCAATATTTCTTAAATATAATATGTAAGCCTTAACCTATACTATACAAAGCATCCATTGACTGATTCATGAATAATTAATTAAGTAAATTAATATTTAAATTTCTTAATTTTCTGAAGCCTTTGTGGAGATCGGGTTCGTATTTTCTAGTGATTTAACCTATACAACAATACCGTTATTCCATACTATCACCTTAGAGTTTCAAAGCTGTTAACAAATTATATTCCCTTATGAATAGATTCAGTAGCCTTGGAGGTGTAGATAATTGCTATGTCTCTCTAATTGTTTCACTATGTATATAAATGTATATATGTGTATGCATATTATGTGGGTATTTGGATTTGTGTGTATATTTATGTATGTTAGTTTTGTATCTAACTACTTTCGTAGATTTTCTTTACAATTAAGCGTTTGATTTGAATTGTAGAATTTATTTTTGATTTTTAGAGATGTTTGAATCTGTGTAAAGTTGTAAATTTTTTAACTTTCAACTCTGTTGAAATATTTCAGTATACTTATCAGTGTCCATGTAGTTTTATTTGCCTGTGCGCCCAACAAGAAAGTTTGACACATGATAAGATTACTGGCGATATAAGCCAACCGAAGAAAAACAAAATGTTTCTCCAAAAATATATTTTCTTATTAATATCAATACGTACACTTATCACTTAAAAATATAAATTCAATAAAAAATATAATTAATAGCTGCTTACATTATTCATGAAATAGAGGTAAGCAGAGGCGGCAATAATGTTTTACTTCTTTTTGTAGTTTAAACGGATCAATTTGATCTAATATAGGATTACGATGATCCGATATCATTTTCGATTCCCACATAATTAATATACTTGTAGAAGCGACAATACTCCTGAAAATAGAGAAAAATCACAGCCTGCCGAAAACAAATGAACAAATATCGATTTTAACTTTCCTATATTGAATTTTGCTAAGAAAGTAATTTAATATAAAACAGACAATTTCTAAAATAAAACTAAATTTAAATTAGAATTCTTTTGTAAAAACTAGCTGCAATACGTGTCTACACAAGGTAATACACCACGATATAATAAGGACCGCATGCTATTTATTTGCATATTATATGTGTTCCATCATAAAAGATTTAACAAATCAAAATATCGCTGGACGAAACAATTGCAAACGTTATGGCGAATGGGGGAAGCAAATAGCAGGTCCGACTCGCCCCGCGTAAAAACATAATTCGAAAAGTTCGGATGAATCGAATTCTGTAATATGAGAATGAAGTTTTCAGTGATGTCCCCTAAGGTTCCTTGCTTTTACTTTATATCAACGACATGCCTAACTGGATTGGTGGAAACATGCTCTTATTTGCAGATAATGTATACATTAGTAGCACGTAATCGTGAGATTGACAATATTATGTCTAGCCTCAACGTGCCTGGTAATAGACCATTGAATCTGACTTATATATATATATATATATATATATATATATATATATATATATATATATATATATATATATATATATATATTCCGACAAATACTTTCACATTGCGGTGGATATTCCCTTCGACTCTGTTCTTACTCTCGACAGTGAAACAGCTCTATTCAAAGAGGAAAACGAACAAAACATCTTTGCTTCTTGGGCGACTCGTCGTTCAGGTCATCTAAACATTGCATGCATCCTCTTTATGGAAGGAGCTAAAAAGAACGAAGGATTATTACTGCAAAGACAGGAGATGCCTATTGGCCTCAGTCTTGAAACTATTGTAAGATAACTTATTGTTTAGAGGATCTGTATAACACAAGGTAGAAGGAAAATAGTTAGAAAGAAGAGAGTGCCAAAAGCTTGAAGTTCTTCGAAATAAGCTACTGAAATAGGAAGGTGTATTACAATGAGGTAACACAACGGTGAATTGGAGGAGACGACTAGACCCACCAGTCTAGAACAAAAGGAAGCTGGGAATAGATGATACACTTCCCAATCATACATTTTATGATAGTATTTATAGAAAAGATTGAGACTAGCAACATCATGTTAGAGAGAAAGACGGTCCGGAGAAGAAGAAAGAGTGGGGGCAATCAAATTACAGATACGTTATCAAGAACCTTTAATCGGGACAGATATTCACCAGCCAAAATATGACACCAGTACTTCATAGATAATCTGATAACGGATGTGTAGAGATAAAGAATAGCCTCAGGCGTAAAACGTGTTTGGAGCTATAGAGAGATGCGACTTTACGAGAAGCAGAAAGGGCAATGGATCTAATGTACAAAGAAATAGCACATTATTGCTTACTCGACGTTTCATCTGATAAACTACCCCCAGGATATGTCTTCTATTTCATGTCTCTTTTCTCAGGCCACTTTTGTCCAGTATTCTGCAGCATATCTGATACGTGATATCCAACATCTTGAGAGAGTTCAAAACGACTGGCTACTCTTTTTGTGCAGGGACTACGGAAACCGACCCAAGAAACAACCGTTTGTTTTTCTTCGGGCATCGACGTTTACGCGATAAGCATATTTTGGCCTAGAAACTCCTCGATTGGCATTATGATCTGTCTCGAGACTTACTACTCATTCCTGACGAGAAATAGGTATATGTAGGCATTACCAGCAACTGTGACACCGGCGAGTTCGATTAAACCGGAATAGGGTCGCTTTCTCAATGAGGAGTCCTTAACCGTTGTATGGAATTGCAGCTCATGTAGTAAATGCGACAACGACTCAGCACTTCAAGGTATAATTGCTGAGGTATTGTATCATATTATGTGTAAATTTCTACCACACTTTATTTACATGACAAGTGAAATATGCTTGTTCTTGTGTTTACCTTATTTATTGAATTGAACGTGATTTAAAACAAAGAAATCCTTTGCTTTATATCAATAATGACACGTTTTCTTTTTTTCTTTTCCCTATACCGATTGATATAATTTTTCCTTTTTTTTTTCTAAACATTTCAGGCATTATATTATATGAATATATATTTTAGTGCGAACACTGGAAAGCATACTTTTTCCGTCAGTTTTTTTTTCTGTGTTAAACCTTCCATATTTGAGATGTTAGCTTTCTTTCTTATTTTTTAAACCCCGCCGACTGAGACATTATTTTAAATGAATATAAATATAAGTGAAAATGCTAGCGAATCATACTTTAGTGCGTAACTTTTGGGGGACGGTGCCGGAGACAATATTAGAACCTTCAATAAGTGTACGCAATTCGTGTCAAAACATTTTAGATCTATCATATTTTATTTAGGTTTGTGACATATTTTAGATCCGTTTTTCATGACGGGTTCAGTAAACTGTCAGCTGTTCTTAAAATCTTACTATGTAATGCTATAAAACGTCGATGAGTTGTTAAATTGTAAATAAGATTTGATCTTTAAAAATAATTTTCCAATTTGACCGTACTATTTAAAAAAAAAATACCTCAAGATATTCCGGTAGACCAAATGATTCAAAGAAATCAAAATACATACTGTTATGATTATAAATGTGTGTTTATATCAGTACGCCACTACTAAAATTGTCGCTTATATAATGCCGATATCAATAGCGAATGTCTGGTATTTGTAATGCCACCTACTTACAAAATGTATAATAGTTCTGTCTATTTATGTCAAAACCCTCCGCTAGTAACGTCATTATTTTGGAGCGTTGTCATATGTGGAGAAATCCCTAACTTACCAGTACTCCCAAGTACACTCTGACCCGCAGTGATAGTACCTGTCATAGACCCATATGTAGATTGAATATAATTTGTCTGGTGTATTACACTAAACTACCTTGAGCAAGTTGTTCGATTTTACCCGACCCCGAAATCATTTTCTCAGCCCTTTATAACGTTTCTTCTGCCTACCGTATATTTAGTCCTATCAACTACTCACACACACCCCAACACACACACCGTGTTTTGTATGTCACACAATTACATCCAGTGATAAAGCTTCAATTTTTAAGTTGGAAAAGTGAAGCCGCATGTACACCTTAACCTGGACTCGTACAATCTACATGTTGGCCGTCTATGCGATAAAGAGAAAGCATACTTTATAGTCTATTTTTTTAGAAAAACATATTCAAAATAAATGAATCAAAACACCGATCGTACACAACATGTGTACTGTTTGTGATACAATTATCTAACATTTTTTTTAATTGTCGTACAACGCAATAATCAATAACACAAGCATATTATTGCTAAAGTGAACATGCTAGATCCAAGAGGAATTGAAACTCGGTATCGGCGATTCTGTAGTTCGTTATTTTAAAGACAATCATACAAACACCATAAACGTTGTTTTATAATAAAATTAAGGCCACTATCATTATAGACTATAAAAAATTGTTTATTTTATGGAGTTAAACAGTATTATATGATTGGAAAATTATTTTTTACACTTTTATTCACCCAAAAGAAGGCTCATTTCCACCAAAGCATAAGTTCATATAATCTACGTGATTGGAACCATATTATTTTATTGGAGGAGGACGATTTAATGGGTATTTCGACATTAAGATGCTTGTTCATATTACACTAAAACGTCTGAGTGTTTTACGGTGAGGACAACTGTAAGCAGGGAGAAAATTCTAAAGAAAAACAGTCCGAGGATAGAAGACATCAGAGTAAGAAAATGTTTGCATTAAGGGACCTCTACAATAAAGGTATACTATTTTGCTGCTTGTCGGTTGGCTCGGGAGTATTTACGTGTGTATGATACAAGTGCATCGAGTTCGTCGGAGCAGATTCTGTGAAAGTGAAACAAAACAGCTGGATAAAGAAGAGAATTTTAAAAAGACGCGCATAGGTTTTCGTATTGTTGCAGGAAACATGTGTACGATTTAAATTCAGCGACGCCGGAGTGGCATCATAGAATAACATCGTATTACGTTAACTATTTTAAAATGTGACACATAAACCAGTGGTAAGATTTTCAAATGCTTAGCATAATGCGTTTTCATTCCGTAGTATCACTCCGGCGTCGCTGAATTTAAATCGTCAACGTCTTTCCTGGAACAATACGAAAACGATTTCTGCGCATTTTCCGTCGTCTTTTTAAAACGTTTATTCTTTCTTCAGCTTTTTTATTCATTTGCTTTGACACCTGCAGAAGATTCAATTAAAAATCGAAAACAATCGTGCCATTTATTAGGTGGAATTTATTAATTTGTTCATTTTAATACAAAAGGATAATCAGAAAAATTGAAAAAATAAAATAAAGTATAATTAAACAGATGAATTCTGTTATTGTTAACAATTTTTGCATAAATGATAAAATGCTACCTAAATACACACACTTTAATTATATATATATATATATATATATATATATATATATATATATATATACGTATTTATTATGTGTATTTATATATATCTAGGACTGTATCTGATATCAACATATATTTTTGATAACGAATAAGTAATTAGACTCTTTTTCAATAAAGAGATACAGCTTTTTTTTACAATTTAGATTTTGTAATATTTTAAACTTATCTGGTAAAATAATTAGTGTTTTTATTTGTAAATAATATCGTAACGACGATTGTGTTTCGACACGGTTAATTCTTCGGAATCTTGAGTTACGCCCAGTTTAGTACCTATGTAAACAAGTGGGTTTTTATTTCCTTGCGATAACTTTTATCTTTTAAACAAAACGAATGTGTTTATTAATCCGCCAACTTGGAAGTTATGCTTTCGGTCGAGTTTTGAACTATGTTTCTTTCTTTGTTTATTTCTGAAGATCCTAGCGTCAACATCGCCTTACCCATCATGGCAAACGTTGTAAACGTCGTAAACATCAAACTGAGTAAACATCGCCTTACCAATCGCCACAAAATTTAGTAAAACTATCAGTCATTGTCTATCTTAGAACTGCTTTATATACTGTAGGCGGTTTTCCGCCGGCATTTACGGAGTAAACAGACTTCCTTGACCATTTGGCTTTGAGCAACGTGTAATATATATTCTGAAACTACGCGACATATTTTCTGACATTGAAGTGTAGGAGTGGTATTTCTAGACTGAGGAAACTTTGATTTTATTCCCGACCCTAAGTGTCCCTTTATAAAACAGACCTTAGTTCTAACTCTGCCCTCGGGGGGGGGGGGATAAATATCGACTTCTTTTCATATACAAACATTTACCTATAAATATACATTTCCAGATATATATCTATATAAAGTGAACTGTGTTTCCCCTATACCTTTGACGAGACTTAGAGAATAACTACATGCATCATAGGCTACTATACTCACTTCATACACCCGAGCGTGTTTCCATGAAGTGATGCCTATTTTCACCATCTAACAATATATGTTATATTTAGACCTCTATTAAAGACTCTCACAAAAACATACTCTATGCAGATAGTAGCAAAAGCTTTTCCCTATAATATTGTTCCACTCCGACTCCCCC
>OY744523.1:125060958-125075958 GCA_963556195.1 Sepiola atlantica
ACCATTTATTTAATCCCCAAGATTAGACTGTTCACATATTATTTTCGCTGCGTAATACGAATTTAGTTTCGGGTATTTTTCATAAAGTTCTTTCATCGGGGATGCAATGTATAACAAACACGAATATAAGTCAGTCGTGAGACTGAATACCTCTGCCTAACGATGTAATAATGGGACAAGGTCTTATGTGAGCCTTACTTCTCAATATTTTATAAAGTATTCCCGATGTCATGTCACGGAAACGGTGATAACTCAAAAACTATTTATCTGATCAAGCTGAAAGTTTGCATAGCGGATACTGTTTAAATAAAGCCTTAGATACACACCCTAAATCTGGAAATGAATCGGTAGTTAAAATTCTGTAAAAAATTTGGCCATGACTGAACTTTCCATGATCAAGCCAGGTGTAATATACGATACGGAATTTCAATGGCATTAATATGGGCTTAATTGCGAGTCTCTATGATAAACAGAACCCAGAGTTTCTCCAAAAATGTGACTTTCAAATATTCCGTAATCTTGACTTTACTGTTGTTCTTATATATCCCCTAATCAAATCAGTTCTAAATTAGACCATGCCTGCTATCTTGACTAAGTTTATTGATGAGTTCTAAAGTGATATAGATCTTATACTGTATACAAACCAATACACAATTCCAAATTCGACCAAAATCATAATCATCCCCTGGTAGAGGTCATGATTGTAGATGGTCCGACTCGTCAAATAGCTATATTTCTCTGGGAGTCAGACAAAGCCTATCTTTATATCAATTCACCTTCTCTCGTTTCTTTTTTTTCCTTTTTTCTTTTCCATTTGCTTCATCCGAACAGTAATATTTACGTCTAACATCGTTACACATTATACTAGTTTTCTACACGTTAGACTTCTCTTTAGCCCTTTTGGTCTCTCTCATCCTATCTCCTTTTACTCTCTCCTTCACTATATATATCTATACATATATATATATATATATATATATATGTATATATATATATATATATATATATATATATTAATTTGTCATACATATAATTATGTAATAATATATAACATATATATACATATATATATACATACATATATATATATATATTGTTTTAACTTAAACAGTTATTCATACACGAGCAGAGCTGTGTAGTTATATAAGAATATACTTATAACAAACTAGCTATAGTAGAATATTTAAATACTACTGTATCTGCATATATGTAAATCACATCTTTATACATATACATTACCTGCGACCCGTTTGGTCAGTATGTGTTTTATATATTAAAACATATATATAATTGACATTGGGTGGAAATAATGTGTTTACATATATTAAAATATCTAAATACATGGTAAGGTATTAATAGACTCACTTTGCCTATATTTTATATCGCAAAGTCGAAATCCATACTTCTTTCTGTAGTTCTCTCCCTCTTACTCTTCCTCTGTTTAGTGTTTTTCTTTGGAATGTCGCTCGTTTAGTAACTTACATCATGAAATTCCTCGTATGAGTTCTATTATCATTCACAATTTTATTTAAGTCATTAGCCCTTCTTCTAATGATCTGAAATATGCATCATTCATGTGCTCGTGCATGTGCAGTGACACGGTGGGCATCAAACATTGTTATTAGAAGTATCTGTTTATTTACTTATCTATCTCTGTTGCTTTGTCTCTCTCATATATATATATATATATATATATATATATATATATATATATATATATATATATATATTACTTCATGTATACACATATACCATCATAATGTGATATGATATTATATATATATATATATATATATATATATATATATACTCAGCATAACATCCGACAGTGTTAACTACGTATTAAGGCATGACAATATATTTTATCAATTGAACTGTGCATGTTTTATTATATACAAATGCATGTGAGTGTTTATGTCTATTCTCTTTTATATATTTTATTTTCTGTGCTCTTTTATTTCTTGATAGGTAACTTTACTTCTTCAAATATTACATCGGGTCTTCCCTCTTACTATTTCCGCCATTTATAGTTCATATAATTTTCTGTTCTCTCTCTCTTTCTACACATATATATACACACGCACACACACACACACACACACACACACACACATATATATATATATATATATATATATATATATATATATATATATACGCACTTTCTTTTTTTGATGTACTGCCACCTCTCTCATTCTCTATTTCTATCTCTCTCTATCTCTATGTCTCCTTAGCTATCTTCCCATCTATTCTATTTACGTCTCAATCTTCCCTTCCGTATAATTATAATGGTTCCATTGTTAGGTGTCCTTTCAATATCTTTCAGCATTTCCATCTACCTTCCACATAGTTCCACTACCCACCCTTCCTCCCTTCTCTTTCGTCTTCTCTACCAAACCCGTTCTCGCACACAAACTCCGTCTATCACGTCTATACCTCATGTATCCGACTTTCATTCATTGGCATTGTTAATATAAATGCAAACGCTGCAGATATAATAGAATTGTTCCCTGGAGTACGGCCAACGATTGCAACAATCTACACATGTTCATTGATCTTTAACTATAGACGCTGATACAAGTAATATCAGATAAAATGTTGAAGATTGACGTTACTAAAGGAAACGAAATCACAATCTGCTATCAACAGATCAGTTTGCAAATAAGGTAGACATCCAATTACATCATCAATGAAGACCCGTTACAGAAAAAAGAGTTCGTTGTTGCTTGGAAAAGCAGTCAAGAGCAAAACATGCTGTTCTATTAATTAGTGTGCAAGATAATGTTAGATAGCTATACATAAATCTCTCTCTCTCTTTCCCGCTCTCTCCCTCTCTCTATCTCTCTCTATATTTATATATGTGTGTGTATGTATATATATATATATATAAATATATATATATATATATATATATATGTGTGTGTGTGTGGTTGTGTGTGTGTTAATAGATCGATATATGAACACACTTACAAATATATGTTTATATATGTGTATATATATACTGTGATATGTATAAATATATATATATATATATATATATATATATATATATAAAATATACATATCTTAGAATTTCATTTATTGAGACCTCTCACTATATATATATATATATATATATATATAGGGAGAGAGATAGATAGATAGATAGATAGATAGATAGATAGATAGATAGATAGATAGATAGATAGATAAATATGTTTATATAATTTATTTGTTTAAAAATTGTAACCATTTTTTACATAAATCGTCCGATCGAAGACTTTGTCAATTTCTGTTCAACATGCCCAAATTATTATATATAAAACATATATATTCATATATATTTATTAATCTCTCGCTCTCTCTCTCTTTCTCTCTCTCTATCTGTCTCTCTCTCTCTCTATATATATATATATATATATGCATTCCAATGACCAAAAGAACAATAATCTATAAGCATTCCTTTTATCTGATTAATTGTTCTTTTTGTCATTGGCATTTAACAATACTAAATGATTATGTGCTCCGAAGATTGTAATATGACTTCATTAAGCTGGTAATTTTGAACAGTTTTGGATATTATAAAGAGATATATACTTATATAAATATATATATATATGTTTTTTTGTAAAAGAAACCTATATATATATATTGATATACATATACATATATATATATATATATATATATATATATATATATATATATATATATATATATATATATATATATATATATATATATATATTATCAAAATATATATATGGCATGCAAGGTGCATAGACACGTCTTAATTTTATTTCCGCATGAAGAATTGTCAGGCTAAAATTATTTCTGAGTTGTTTATGATTACTTTTTATATAAGTAGTCTTGTTACTAGCAAACTGCCAAATCGGATTTAACGTTAATCGTATCACTAAACTTGTGATTTTATTAATAGAATTAGTTTTTTACTTGTTTTTACTTGTCTTTATTTTAGATATATTTCAGTATAGTTTTTATTAATTGATTAATTTTATTTATCATATTCTATTCATGATTATTTATTATTATTATTATTATTATTATTATTATTATTATTATTATTATTATTATTATTATTATTATTATCATCATCATTAACGTCATTAATAGTATTAATGGCATAAATATTATGTTATAATTGTCCTGAAGTTTAGTTTTTTCTGTTTCTTTTAATTTCCAGCATCGGTCAAGCATATTTTATAAAGCGCCACAATGTGTGTGCATGAACTGGTCCATCGTAATATTTTCCATTAGATTATTGGCAATCATCCGCCTTCTGTAGGCTCTCAGTAAGTCGCTGCTATTGATGATTGAAGTGGTGTTCTTTTGCTATTAACTGTTTGTTAAGAGTTAGTATTCCGAATTTTACATTAAAAGGAAGTTTCGCCTATATAGTATCTTTGTCATTTGGCTTTACGTGTGCAAATTATATGGATTCATGAACTGTTTTTTGTTAATCAGTTGTTTTCTAACGGGCAAAGTGCATATTCTCTACAGTTACAGTTTATCTTTTCATTATTATCTTTTTTTTCAGTGTGATTGCTATTATCGTTTGTACTTATTACTTTTTGCGATTATAGTATTCTTATTATTATTGTGGTAATACCCATTTCTTTTCTAAGCATGTATTAATTTTCTTTTTCTTTACTGCTCTTGTATTGTATTTCACTTTTATGAGTTTTGATTAATCATTTCGAAGTTTTACCCACCAATTCTAGAAATTTTGAAGTAACTTTTATGAAATATTTTGTACGGAATTTGTTACCAGAACGTTTTTTTCTGAAATAAAAATAAGCGTATCTTTCTAAAATTCGACATCGTAGATTTCTATCTCTCTCTATATATAAACACACTCTTTAAAAAGATAGTTCGTTGGAATATATACTTGGCCGGGAATAAGAAAACTCCTACTCTCAACACTGAACCCCATATTATTCTTTGGCAATTCATGCGCGTATCAATATTTACGTCAACAAGCGAATAAACTAATACTATTTTTACTAATAGTGCGTTTTTCGTAAGTACGTGCACTTTGAATTTTTAGGGATGTTTTATTGCAAACAGCTTTTTTAATCCTAAATTTCAGTTACTAGAGTAGAGATTTATTATCTATATAAAAGTGCAGGGAAATGTATCTAATTGAAGTCAGTTTTACAATGTGGCTGTATTAAATAATACATTTTAAAATGCGGTTGTATATGGAAATTATTATAAGTATAATCAAATTAAGTTTATAATAATATATTTCAGTAGTATACCAAAAGACAATACAACATGAAATACACCACACACGTTTGTTGGAAATGCTTGGTTTTCTTTAGCAAATAAACGCGAAATTAAGTCTAAATATACATGATAAAAATACAATACATTACAAAACGATTAATTCACCAATTTAAACGTAATTAATTAAAAGGTAGAATAGAAACAAATCGTCTGTAATTCAATAAAACAGATGTATATCCCTTGAAGTTGTGTATGCGTCACTATGGCGCGTTTATTTGAAGGTTAATTGTGAAAAGTAAAACAACTTTATTTCCGTTTTAATTTTTATTGTACATCCACTTACTAGAATACTATGTTACAGTTCCAATATTTTATAATTTTCACGACCTGTAAATGTACTATACCCTAGGAGAAATTGAAAACTATTTCTCTCTCTTTCCGTCACTGAAATGCACGACCAAAATATTGGCCGACCAAAATATTGAAAACGTTGATCATTAAAAAAAAGAGAGTTCGATGGGCAGACAGACTCTCGCACTCTCTTTTTTTATGATCAACGTTTTAAATATTTTCGTCGGCCATTTTGTCATTTCTTAATTTAAAAGTAATCCGACTCAGACCAAAGAGGTCGTCTTTTTTAAGGTGTAAATATAACAAGAAGTATTCTTATCCACGAGGTTGATTATTGTTTTTCTTTTATTTAATTTGGCTATGTATATGTTGTGAAAATGTGATTAGTTTGCTAAACATATCAATACTTGCAGAAAGTTTAGTTCATTTACCTAGCATTATCTAGACGAAACTAATTAACTTTGCGTTTGAAATAAAAATTTTAAAAAATAATTTCACATATGAGTAGTTGTTTGTAAGAGGACGGTAAATGTTTTTAGTTGAATTTACCGTAAGATGAGAGAACTGTTCAAAATAAATATAGACACGATGGACACAAAGTCCCATATTGCTTGAAGACAACATTTTTAATGGGTGTTAGAGGTCTAAATTATTTACGTATTTTTGTGATATTAATTAATTTAAATTAATAAATGAGTTAATATAAATTGAAAAATATAATAGTCTATCTTAAATACAAAACACAGGTAGGAATCTCTTTAAATTAATTGTGTAAGCGGCTAGAGCTAACTAGGTAATGCATGAAACATTCCTCTATTCTAAAAATCATTCTGGATCACATGAGCATTTTGTAGTCAAAAATGAAGTAAATTAATATTTTGTGAAGAGCAAGGGTAAACTCAAATATAAAAGCTGTTATTAATTTGCTTGATTAAATGTTGTTTCTCTCAAAATACGACAATCAGACTTACGTAATGCATATATATATATATATATATATATATATATATATATATATATATATATATATTGATGATGATATAAAATGCAGAGAGATGAAGGGGCATATATAGAAATATAGATAGATAATGAAATAAGTAAATAAATGAAATAAGTATTGGATATGGCAGATATGCATATACATAATTTACGATGTTATAAACATATATATGTCTGTATATGTATATTTAAGTGTATCTGTATATATATATATATATATATATATATATATATATATATATATATATATATATATATATATATATGAGAATTAACCTCCTGTACTGAAGATTGCGTTAGCATGAGACATTGATGTCTGTAGGTAATACATAATAAATATTATATATATATATATATATATATATATATATATATATATATATATATATATATATATATATATATATATATACCAGGTTGGAAAGAAAGTAATGTCGTATTTTTAACTTCATCATTTTGCAGCCTCCTTAGTTGTACAGAGTTCTAGATTTTTTTCTAAATTGGTGTCCTAATATCTTGCTTTGATTTTCAGATATAGTAATTAGTTGGAAAATATAAAGTTTAACGGTCTCAGCCGTCAAAAACATGATATTATTGAGGAGCATCTAAGACATTGTATGCTCTATGAATTCAAAAAAGGAAACTTAGATGTAGAAGCAACGAGGAATATTGGAACTGTCTACGGGATAAATGTTCTGAATGATCGAAAATCGCAACGGATGTTTGCAACATTTTCTTTCGGAGACTTTAATCAAAATCAATTGATAAAAACGCCATCACTTACGTTGTGGAGGTCAATCTAAAGTTAACCAGCAGAGAATAAGCTCACCGATTCAATACAACCCATACCACAATTATTTCATGCCTTCATCATTTTGGAAATGTCTAATAACTTGGACTTTGGGTTCCCCAGGATTTGACCAACGCTCAACGAAATCAAAGATTGACTGTTTGGACATCTCTGCTTTCCAGTAATCATCGAGAACCATTTTCTCAAAGAATTGTGACTGGAAACTAAAAATGGATTCTTTACAAGAATAACAAATGCCAAAGACAACGATTACACCGAAACCAAGTGGTCAGCTTGTTCCAAAACAAGGGCTACACCCAAGTAAGGTTATGCTCTATTTATAGTGGGATATGAGAGGAGTGGTTCATTATGAGGTTCTAGAGCCTAATCTAACAATCACAGCAGTATAATATTGTTCACAGCTAGATTATCTAAGAATTGCTATATAAAAATACCGACCAGCATTATTCAATAGGTAGTGTGTAGTGCTTTAGCATGATAACGCGAAACCTCACACCGCAAAACTCACTCAAGTAAAGGTCAAGAGTTTCAATTAGGAAGTTTTGCCTCATCCGCCTTATTCACCTAACATCGCTCCATTCGACTACCATCTTTTCCGGTCGTTGCAGCATCACTAAAACAATTAAATTTATGAAAATGTCGACCAACTCAAAAATGACATAAATTTGTTTTTCACTCAGAAAGCTAGTTGATCGTTGGACAGAAGTCATAGAAAATTAATGAAATGATTGTAAAGATTAAAGTGAATGTTTTAGATGAAATAAATGTGTTGGGCAAAAGCGACATTACTTTCTTTCTAACCTGATATATATATATATATATATATATATATATATATATATATATATATATATCATTTTGTCGTAAAAGTTTCACGGATGGTCGTGACTCAATCACGGCATCTTGTTTTATCTTCCATCACACCAAGTAGATATTTATATTTTCATTGCCCTCAGCAGTTGCTTAACGTAGGTTCTGTGTAGTATCCCCACTTTACTACATCTTTTTTAGCATTTACAAAAGAATATATGTGATGATTTCGCCTTAGCTTTTCAGCAGGTATCAACAAATCTGGGTCTTTCTCTCTCCCTTGCTCTCTCTTTCTCTCATGCTCTTTGGGGTCCGAAGAAGTTGTCCGTAGAATTGCTCTCTCGTGGAAGTCTACCTTTTATAGATGTTTAGAGCATGTCTTAGCCTTCTAGTGTACACACAGTTAATTTTCGGTTTTATACTTTTGGTTAAGTCGAGGTGCTATTTTCCTATATATTATGGCCCTGTTTAGGGTCGGAAGGAAAACACAGACACGGAGTTTAGGTATAACAAGTATATTGGAGAAAAGTATATACAACAGAGAAACAAGAGAAGTGGGCTGTCTGTCCTGACTGCCAGTGTAGACTGGGGTTGAACGACGGTATTTAATTGCTTCCCAGCGCAGCAATATGTGACACAGGGTCAGGATGTGGGGAAATAATCTAGCCAGCGCTCCTAAAGGAGGACTATTCCGGCCTAGCAAAAAATAGGCTGGGCAGCCCAGTCGACATTCCCTGGTCAGGGCGCCTTAGGCAGTAAGCATTATACTTACTGGACATCAAAGAGAGGAGGCAAATCCAGGGAGCGTGCACCACCTAGGACTACCCAGGACAAAACCCCTACGCACGACAGATAAAAGGTCACAGAAATTGCCCAGTCTCGGACGGATCGACTGTCGAGAACGAATCCTCGAAAGGTGTATCACTTGCACGACAAGTTAAAAGCGTACTGCTTTCAGTATTTATTGAGAATGGACGAGTCACAATGTTCGTCATAGGTACGGACCCAAAACAATAAATAAGAATTTACGTAACAATGGCTGGAATTTCCTTCGTGTTCTCTGCTTCCTTGACTGTATTTACATACCGAAATTTAAATGTACTGTGAACATATATATCGCTTCTCAAATCTCTACTAGCATATTCCTGTAGGTATGGTCACTAAGTTACCATATCCACTTACATCTTGTTTCGGGTGAATAAAATTTAAAAAAGAAATGTACGGAAATACATAGAGTAATTTATAAGAAGAGTTCTAGTGACTTATATACATATTTATACATCTTATGATGAACCGTCGCATGTAGAATAGACAGAAGAAAACACAAGGGCGATTAAATAGACACTAAAACAATAATCAATGCAAGGCTAATTAAAGAAACACAAAGAAGGGAGGCAGAAAGAATAAAACGTTCGATCTAACTTCTATCTTGTAGCGTCAATACACTTGTCCCTAAATATACAACCTTATACCAGTATTACTACCTTATATTATATATGTCAAGTTAAAAACTACTGTTTCTAGAAAACATATGATCTGTTCGCTATTAATTTTTAATGTAATAGATGTTATAAACACGCATGAATTTTGTTTACATTTTTAATGAAAATAAAGCTTGGTAGATGTTATCAATTAAGTACTAGCTTTTCCTCATGAATTTCTGCTTCATTATTTATATTATTGTTGTATGCTTTAGTGTAATGCTTTTATTGTTTAGTGAATACTCATGTTTTATCAATTTTCTTATTTATTTGTTTTTTAAGTAACGGTGCAATTATCTAGCCTTCTTGATTACAACTATTGTTTGGTCTCTACCTGACATGTTGAAAATGACTCGTTATGGCTCAGGAAGCCTCCCATTGACGTCAATTGTTTGGCCGTTGGTTTACGTCCAGTAAAAAGATGGCGGTACTTACTAGTAGCCTTTAATATCTCTACTAGTCTGGCAACCACTCGCACCTACACATTTCCCTTAAAAGTAACGCTGGTATATCGATCGACTACTAGAAATGTTATGAGAATCAAATTTAAAAGATCGATGCAAAAATAAATTATTCTTATGTATTTTATTTATTATTTACTGCAGAAACACAGAATATATTTTTAGAACAAAAGATTCGATATTCATCAGAACAGAAGGAGACGTTGACCGTACAAAGATCAAATGCGTACAAGCATATACCATACACACATATATACATAAACATACACAAAAAAACTACACATGAGCAGACACTTGCTGTGCTGTCCAAATATACTCACCCACCTATGCAATTATATTCAGGACAACAACACAGGAAAAAATAGAAAATACATCAGACACATGCATACAGCTTCAGACAAATCAGGAGACGGTCGATATAGACTAAGATCATACTTGTTTTATAAATATGACAGCGCCAGGTTGAGACAGATATTTATATTGAAAATAAACAAATATAAATTATTTTAAATATAAACCAAAACCATAAATGAAAAAAACAATTCTCATTATTTTAGATAGAGAGAGAGGTGCATATTAACTTTTTGATATGGAAGCACAAAATAAATATAAAATGAAAATATATATGAACATAATGCATTTTTTTAGAGTTTTGGAAATAATAGGTAGCAATACTAGCGACCATGTGCTTTCTTCCGATCGCATATTTTTGCTAGCCTAGAAAAGTGGTAGCATGAAGAGTGAATATATACACCACTGCACTCCCCAAAGAAAAGGTAATACATGGTATGATGATCTTATGACAACAACACAGATATCTTACTATCCCCTCAAGAAACGGAGGATGGTATCATATCCATAACACTGATAATACACTAGAGAAGGTAATTCCTTGGAGGTTAAAATTATGACGTAAAAACATATAAGTTAGACTACTCCTGCCAATTACAGTGATACTGAACTGAGAATTTAAATATAGTGCAACATACATTAATAGAACTAATAGAATATCAGGCAGATACAAAATATCGATTACTCATTAAAATAAAATAATACTTAATAAAAGTAATAGTATAGTTTCAGTTTCAGGCAGACATAACACATCTCCATTCAGAAAGGATTTGTAGTATTCGAACTACTATTCTAATATTTTAACCGTGAATAATAATAATAATAATAATAATAATAATAATAATAATAATAATAATAATAATAATAATAATAATAATAATAATAATAATAATAATAATAATAAATTAAGTTAAAATACTTGAACAAGTGAGTAGTACATTACGGAAAAAAAATTTAAGGACATTTATTGAGAAATAGAAATAGAAGCTAAACATGGCAGTAAAATAGGGATTTTATTTCTTTATTGTAAAATACATTTTTGTATAGCTATTGGCTAACTTACGTTGTTTTCTCGCGTGTTTGATACTAATGTGTCACCGCTTATAAAGGCCCGAAGGCTTATCGAGGATAAAAGTTAATGAGTGTCAGCTGGACGGTGAGACAAAACCTTAAAGATTGGGGGCGATGGTTTAAGCTTGGTAGCATTTGATTATTTAAGGTTACGGCTCAACAAGTATTTGATAACATTTGACTTGAAAACGACTAAGTCGTAGTTAGTTTGAGAGCAGACCAGTGGCATTGTGTTTCACAGATAGTTGAAATGTAAGTGTGATTTAATAAGAGTATTTATACTTTATTTGATGTCTTATATCATCGGTAAACACGGTTATTGATTGTGTTGCATTGTCGGAACACGACAATCATACCTGAGATTTGTTTCTACTGAATTATCCAATTCTCCGTTTCACAAGCAAATAACACACGATCAGACTTTTTTTCTCTCGTTCCTGTTTACACAGCGGGTGAAGGTGTACGTGTATGATTTACTGCCAACCTCTTAATTAGAATACAAAGTATCACGTTATATTCTTTCTCAAGACTGCCAATTGTAGTCGATTATCTGTTGCCGCTATCGCTCTTAAAGGTAAGTGACAGCTATACAAAACTTTACATCGTATATATCGGCGACTCAGTCGACTACGGCATGGTCGACGTCAAGTCTAGTGTAAACAAGTACTGGTTGACGTTTTTCCAAGGCGGTAAGATTGGACACAAGGTCGGAAAGTAGGGTTTTAATACATGGCTTTTGAGAAAGAACACTCTGACCGAACAAAAAATTGCCTAGGCAGCTCCGACGGCATTGCCTGATAGCGGTGGCTCGGGCGATTAGCAATGAACTAACATCTTCTGAAAAGGAGATAATGCAAATCCTAGGGAGGTGGACTTCCTAGAACTGCACAGGATGATACCTCAGATCGACAAAGAACAAGCCACGCTCATAAATGGCAGAGAACATGCCGGTTTGATTTTGGTATGAACTAACCCCGAAGAGCCCTCTTGGATAATAAATTCCTCTTAGTAACCTTACTCTCTTTAAACCCATTGTTTCCGGTCGTCTCCTGGCAGCGATCATCGTTCAACTGACGGTCGCTTTAACTCGTATCCTCAAGTTGCCCCGTGGCTTTGATAAATGGTGAGGCATCAGAAAAAAATAAGTGTGTATACAGGAAAGTTCTGTTTGTTTTAGACCAAACCCAAATCACATGAATGTAGCCATTAATGTAGTCACTTACGTGCAAACAATTATTGGTTATTTAATGGTGAGATGTAATACTTATTATTAATAATTTCTTTTGTATATATTTTACGGACATGAATCTTATTACTTATCTAATTATAACGCATAATACTGATAACCAAAAGGTTGTGATTTTTTACGGCATATGAACCTTTTTTCTGATTGTTTAATGTGGACGTCTAATACTCATTATAAACACTTTATTTAATTCCAAAATGTTGGTGTTTTGGCAATGAGCAAAGCGTAGTATCCGTTCTTATACCTCACACCATCTTTTCAATAATCGTCGATCAGTATGGAATAAATCATTCTATACTGAGTCAGATTTAATATTCGTTCCGATACAAAGTGCCTGTTTGGGGGCAGCTTGATTTACCCCACATTAAAACCGACCCTGTGTCTAACCTTGCCTTCGTGGAGAACAGTTCTTATTTATATAATGCTGAAATATAACAGTTATTTAACGCGATATAATGCACTTATTTTAACGGCATATAAACCAATTTTTGAGTTATAAATTTTTTAAAGACAATATCTACTGTAAGCGATTTATTTTATATGTTTTACGTCATGTTAGTATTTTAGGGATATTTAAGATACTTAAACAGACGGAGAAGCCTTAACATACATCGCAAACAAATAATAAACCATATGATTATTCTGCTTGACCTGTCTTATTGATCATGATCGTAAAGTTGCCAATACGCATGCGTTAAATGAAAGGGAGGTAATTCATTTAAACTTGACGGATTAGTAATGTCAATATAGCTTTGTGTGTATATGTAAACAAGAAGGGAATTAATCTCTAAAACCGCATATCTTCGCCTGAAAATCTATGGGTGGCCCAACGTTTATCTGGGTCAATATTATATGAAATACTCCCAAAGTTATGCCATGAAAACTTAGATAACTAAAAAATAATGTATTTGATCAGGTTGAAATATCATACGTTGGTTAGTGTTATTATAGAGTACTAGATCCATACATCAAATTTGAACAAACCAGAAGTTTAAATTCTGTCAAAATCGCAATTTTGGTCGGACTTTTTAATATCAAGATACTACAGTAAAGATTAATTACATATAGGATGCGAAATGTCACTACTAACAACATGGTTCAAGAAGGCAGTCTCTACGATGTACATAATTGAAGTTGTCGCGAATACTGTAACTTTTTTTTTCATTACCTTAATCTTGTAGTTCGACCTAGATATCTTAGAATTTAATCGGTTCGAAGTTAGAACATGGACGCTATTTGACTAAATTTGGTGACAATTGGTCAAACCATATTACGACAGACTGTAAAATTAAACAAGCAACCATAAAGAAAAAAACACTAAACAAACTCGGCCAAAAAACGTCCTTGCCGCAAGTTACAAGACTTAGACGATCATATTTTTTTAAGTTCATATAATTCTAATACTTTATCTAAGTACTTATTAATTAGAATTTGTTCAAGACTATGTATGTACAAGCAAGAATAGAAGATAATCTGGCTTTTATTAAGTGAAATATTTTATATTAAAATTTATAAATATTTCCCTCAAATGAATATGCTACATGTACTTTTACTACAGAATGAAAATATAATCTGGGATTCTTACATTTCATTATATTTTGACGGCTGAAAAATAATTTAAATGCCAAAACATTCGTGTAATATCAACGGGGTCTCGCTAGTTCTAGAATAGTATTACCATTTTGATGTGACGTCTTGATGACAAAAATAATGCGTAACAGATTCTACAAACTAAAGATATTTGTTAAAATTTGTAATACACGATTAATTATGTATACCCTAGATTGAAATAAGGTGTTCAACACGTGCATCGTTTAATTATCAGAATAAGCGTCTCTCAAGGAATAATTGATGCAAGTTGTTCTGCTTGTGTCTGACCCGTGTAAATGATCTCCTGCATGTTCTTTTTAAGCTATAACCAACAATTATGTTGTGTTCATTTTGCTGCTACACCTGCACTATAACCTTTAATTCTTAAAGTCATTCATACGCAAGAAGGAATTGGCGTGTTGTAAGATTGCATGGCGCTAACAGAAAGCTGAAACCAAATTGAATTGATTATTGATTTCTGCATAATTTAAATGTAATAAAAAATGTATACACTTTTGATATTACTAGAAATGTACTTCTTGAATAATGAAAATATTTGATACTACCTGAGAATTAACAAGATATTTTTGTCTTCTTCCA
>OY744523.1:125078458-125280958 GCA_963556195.1 Sepiola atlantica
CTTCCTCCAATCTCTCTCTGCCATCCATTTTACTCCTGCTCATCCCCCACCTCTCTCTCTCATCGCCAGCCACAGTAGTCCTTGCTCCCTCCACCCTTCCCCTTTTTTCTCCCACTCATTTTTCATTCTCTAACACGTACGGACGTCCAGCTAGACGCTGCCATTATTTTTCATTTTATTTTATTTTTCTTCCCAACATGTCTACCCTACATGTATCCGTGCTTGCATGATATCTTTTCCCTATATCATCATCCTGATGAAGTCTTATAAATAAAGACGAAACGTTGAGGTACACATAAAAAAACATCCAGTTTTTGGTTTTCCTTTTTCATTTTACCATATATATATATATATATATATATATATATATATATATATAATTTAAATACTATTTAAATACTTTCCATTATAGGATTTAACGGGGTGTGCACGGATTTCATAAATTTGGATTTAAAATAAAATCCGACTACACGTCCCAGAAAGATTCCTCAGTCTATTTCGATATCGAACACTCCAAAATTAAGTTTGAACTCGAACATCCGTGTTGTTTAATAATTTGCTTGCTATTTGTTGTTTGGACGGGGGTTTTCGTTCTTGGATTAAAATTAAGATTGTTACTCCTTCGGAAAATACATCACTATTATACATGCTGGAAATTATTCAGGTGTACACAGGGGCACACAACCTTATATAAAAGATGTATGCATACACAAGTGAATATATGCTCTCACGAGGGTTCTAGAACATGAAATTATTTCCAAACCCACTCACCCAACGAACCACACGCTTAAGTACATAAGTAAATAAATAATACGAATATAAAATATGTTCAAATAAATAAACATTTGATAAAACAAATGTCCACTTAACAAAACAGCAAGCACCTTATTAAACCAAACGAGATATTTTTTAGGATTTAATGGAGTCTTGTGTTGCGCTTATAAACCAATTTCGCAGTTTTCTAAATCGAGTGAAGCTGAAAAATTCTTGTGATATGACTCGACAGATTTTCTCCTAAATTCAAAGTTGCCGAATTAGTGGAACCCTGCTAACAGATAATTTAATGCATAGTCATAAGTTAAATAATTAGCATAAGTTTTTGTGGGTCTTAATGCTTGAATGTGTTTATCTTACTTGTAATAATTGGTATACATATATATATATATATATAGATATATATATATATATATATATATATATGTATATATATATATAATTTATCACTACTAATTATTAAGCTCCAATTATGTTGAGCCCTTTCCAGAGTATAAAAATAACTGATTATTCATAAAAATAGCCACATTGCATGATTCTCTGCCTTAGGCGATTACATTGTATTTATAAGTGCACTACTTGTGTTTTCCTTAATACAAGGCCATTCCCTCGTGTTAAAAACGAGATCGGATAGGTGGCCTCATTGTTACGAAACCAGGGTCCATAATACCTTGATTCGGGGTTTCGAATCTTTCGATCGGACGAGCGTAAAATTAAAAAAAACCTCAAAACTTATATGCAAATGTATATATAAAAATATTAATTTATTATTATCAATAATATATATATATATATATATATATATATATATATATTTAAAAATTCTAAATCATACTATGCAATGATTATCCAACGATACCGTAGGTTTCATTAAAGCGAGACAAATACGACTAGTCGACCGAAATAAAGCCACGCGTAACAAGTTAATCTTGCGAGCGTGTGGGCAGACTAAATATTTTAGTGCAGTTAATATCATTTAGAAATAAAATATTATTTCTATATTTCCATCAAAGAGGTTATATATTACGGTCGAATGGGTAACTATGTTCGTTTGTTTGTGTACAGCCTAGTGCTCACATCGCTTAGTCAATCGTAACTAAACTTCATGTTAATATCGGCCATTGTCTAACTTAGAACTGATTTAAATTTTACATATCTAGATCAATGTCAAGATAACGGAAAGTTAACCTCACATTTTTGGCCATGACGTCGGTTCTCTTCATCCGAAGGACGAACAATAAACGTCTATTTTTACTAGTGAAGCGCTACATCTTACATGACCTTGACCTTTGAACAGTTCGGTCACTTTTCAGATTTTGACAGAATTTATATGTACGTTGTTAAAACAGGTATTCACTGTTACGCCTTACTTATGCTCTTGTAATTTCCATAATTTTTATTTTGAAAAGTAGTATATATATATATATATATATATATATATATATATGTGTATATATATATATATATATACATATATATATATATGTATATATATATATATATATATATATATATATATATATATATATATATATATATATGGGAGGCGTCTTCACAAAATTAATATGACGACCTCATTATGTTTCCTTTTTCACAATGTACTATTGCATGGCTTTCTTCAATGTATCTCGTCACAATACTATGTTCTGCAATGCTTTTTAGTGTATGTATCGTTTCCCCGGGAGATGTGGTATTGATAGCATGACAAAATCATTGAAAAAATTCTTAATAACCGTTACGTTGAGTGGATATTTATGCATATTAGTTGTGGTTAGCGCTTTTTTAGTACAATATGATCTAGACATCTTCTTTCAGTCCCATGACACGTCAGCGAATTTAGACGTAGTTTGTTTAACTCTAATATTAATATTTTGTTTTACTGCGGAATTCTTCGTTTTCTTTTCTTCTTTTCGCCACTTCAATTTTTTCACATATCTGTTTGAAAGCAGTCGGCTCCCATTTCAGATATTTAGTTAACTAAACTAGTTTCGTAGATATATACTTGAATGTAAATATATAGTAACGCTCCATTTTCTCATTTAGTGCTAATTGACTTCTTCTTTCTGTATTTATATATGCTGTAGTGTATGTTAAAAAAATGTGATGTGTAGTTTACTAGTCAGCAGAGAGCAGATCAGGCGACTTTTTTTTTATAATCGACTGGCATTTTTTCTATCACTGCCGTTGTTCTGCCAGGAGATTAATATGCTCCTTGATGATGCATTTTTCTGTTTCTGGGATTTTTATTTAAAAAACATTAGTCTCGACAATAGTTTGTATTCTATTCTAACTGCACCTCTTCATTGTCCTATACCAGTGCATATGAAACATCTTCAGGGCATTTTTACTGCAATTACGATGGCGTATTGGAATCTCTACCACGCTTATTCTTAAGACATCCCACGAGCAAGAATATATAATGGAGGGTACTTCAGAAGTCGCTTAAACAAGCTCACCAAATGCATAGTTAAATTTAACCTACAATTTTGTCAGCACGAATCTAAAGACATGGCATATAAAGAAATATCCTACAGAACGGAAACCAACTGATATAATCACGTTATACTGACCAACCAAATTTCAGATATAACGACTAACCGTTTTCAGTAGAAAATTACTAAACAAACCGGCCGCCGTGAAAAAAACAATGGTGATACGGATCTTAAAATGCGACAATTTCCCGAGAGACTTACTGTCACTCGAACTCCAGGGAAAACCAATTGTATTTTCTAAAATGAAATAATTATAGTATTGAATGAACTATAGAACATGAACATAATTATTTTTCCATTCGTTTTTAAATGAGCAATGCTTGTCTGTATTATTTGAGTTATTCGAACTATTGTTTTCATCTTGGATGTTATTCTCATAACGTCTCGGCCGATGTAATCTCCAACCTTATGTTAACCTGTTGCTTGTCTAACTCGGAAATTCCTATGTTGAACTCAGAAATTTGTAGACAATTTCGAATTGCACCCTGAGTTAAGTATTATTTTAAGAGTCCGGAAATGTTTATTTCTGTTCACGTTGTCGATATCTATCGACAGGACAAAGAACAACATGACCATTTTGTAGTTGTTTTAGTTGATAGTTTTATCTGACAGCGCTTGTTCAATTTGGGATGCTGATGTGTAACGTGTTCTGGTAGCATTGTTCCTTTAATTTGTCTCATATCCTTTCGATGATGGATATATAGTATAAATATATAGTATTAATATATATATATATATATATATGTATATATATATATATATATATATATATATATATATATATATAGTATACATATATAGTATACATCTTACGTAAGACAGGCAATAGAATAATGAAACAATGACGAAGTTTACCACAGTTTGTTTCTAGCATTTGTAGTGGCGTACACCTCTAACTTTTTTGAATAATTTGCATGTTCTTATAAATCGTAGATCATATCAGATATCTGCCGATATACTTTATTTCCTGCAAAAATTTAGCACTCAGTGCGTCGACTTCATTTTCACTTCGTATTACGTTAGATGCTTTATGGCACTTTGAACCGCAGAAGGAAGCAATAATACTGAGAGAGAGGTGATCCTTTTACAGTGCTTTCAGAATGATATCTACAACATCTTCTTAAGATATCTAGTTATTTCAATTTCTATTTCTATTTCGTCATTTCCAAGCCATGATGCTCCTTTGTTCCATTGTATTTGACGTAATACCCTGATATATCGATTTAACTCGTTATTGTTTGTTCGACTCTTTTTAAGCTTGTGATCAAGTTCCATTTTCATTGTTTTCCTTAATGCATTTCTTTATTTCCATTGTGATTGATCTTAATTCTGTGCAATGCGGTTTTATTTTCCTGATCGTTTGTAACATTGATGTCATTATTGATTTTCTGTTTCGTTGCTGATAACTTTCATAACGGTGGGTCTGTCACTTTTGAAATTCTTTCGCACTTGCATTGAAATTCTTGTCAATCGTTCTTACATTTCGCCACACTTTTCGTGTGGTAAAAGTGTGCTTAGAACTAGGATTATTTAGTCTCGTTCTCGTATGACTGTTGCTTTTCGAAATCAGGTAAATTGCTGAGAGGCAGCCTTGCTTCTGATCTTGGGATCATTTTTGTGCGTGGTATTCATCTATTGTAATTCTTATAATTCCATTGTGTAGTGTGTACACGTTTCAAACAACCACACTATGTAGAGTAAGTACTGTTGTGTTGCACATTCTTCTGTGTGTCTATGTGGTCTATCTAATTTAATGTAATACTCTGTCAAATTCATTGGAGTCATTTTTTGTTTGTTCAAGCCGTTGAAACTTGTGATCAAGTCGATTTCCTTTATTTCCCTTGATGCGTTTCTTTATTTCTACTTCAATTGATCTTAGTTCTTGGCGTTACTTTTATTTTATTTTATTGATCGCTTGTAGCAATGACGTCTTTATTGATTTTCTGTGTCAGCGTTAATAACTCCCTGAATGTTGGATCTACCATTTTGAGGTTCTTACCAACAATTACTCTCCAGCTTCACCTCATCTCATTAAAATTATTTTCCACTGTTTTTGTGATGAAATTGTGTTTAAAACAACCTGCTCCTATTTTGCTTTTTCATCAATGACATTTCTGACATCAATTCGTGATTCCGGTCTACTTTTACGGTTATTTTACGCCGACGTTAAATCATTTAAAAAATATATCAATTAAGGAGTCCTGAGCCCAACACTTCGGTAAACTAATTTCCGGAAGCATTTCAATTCAAGAGGTGCGTAACATGCTTTAATATTTTGACCTTTTCGCTTAGATAATGCAATTAAATACTGATAAGTATTAATCGTCTGCTCAGAGATTTATGCCACATGATATGTTTAACTACAATTGCTATAACACAGATAATATCAGACAGATAATATACACACAGACACACACAAACACATACACAGATACATACACATATACACACATATATATATATATATATATATATATGTAAATATATATATATAAATAAATATATATATTTAGATATATATATATATATAAATATATATGTATAGAGAGAGAAAGAGAGACCGACAGAGAGACAGACAGAAAGACAGAGAGAGAGAGAGAGAAAGTATTAGTTAGTTAAGTAAAACAATTCAAAGTTATCCTGGATCAGATTAATCGATATATTCTTTTAGTAAAAATAAATATTATTCAATGTTTAGTATATGCTTCAAAACTGTAGTCGAAATACGCTTAATAAGTGATGTCAATTAAAGCGTCCATATATTAAATTTGTCTTTTTAAAACTTACAAATGATAGCATAGTTTCAAATTTTACAATGTTGTTCCGGTAATAAGTATGTAACACTATATATATATATATATATATATATATATATATATACAGGGTGTCTCAAAAAAATGAACTCACTCTTAGAATGACGAGAAAACCTTTATTTATGAGCATAGAAAGAAATGAAATAGCTTCAAATACATGAAACAAATGTAATTGAAAAATCATGTTCGCAAATGTTCAAATTGATGTCCATTATAAATTCGATGCTATTTCATTTCACTCTATGTTCATAAATAAAAGTTTTCTCGTCATTCCACGAGTGAGTTCATTTTTTTGAGAAACCCTGTATATACGCGCGTTTCTAAAACCCTTTTTTATTAGAAACCCTATATTTGAGTAAAGTATAAAATGTGTATTATTTTATTTTACAAAATAATACCTTTTACAGATTACAATTGAGGTTAATAGTATATAAGAAAAATCGTGAAAGAAACCTATATAGTACAATATAGACAAAGCAATCTGTTTTTTTTAATAACTATTACATTTCTCACAATATAGAGTCAAACAGGAAGTCTAAAGATAAAAACATAATTGTTCACACTTTTAAAATAAAGGAGTTCAGTATATATTATGTTGTGATTCAATAAACCAGGATGAGGAAATACAGATAATTCATTCACATTTCCGGATCCGGATGAACACAGAAACATGGCCGATTGTTTCAAATCCAGTTACAACCGATTTGTTTGTAAAAACACTAGTTTTTTTTAAAGAAAATTGCATCTTACAAGGAAATCATTTCTTACCATTAACATCCACCCTTAGAAATGTGCAACCTTTATTTTGAAGGAAATAGTGCGATGATATTCAAAGATCAAGTGTCCATTAGTAAGATGTATTGCTATTTAGGTCCAAAATGGAAAATTCGACAAAGTACCTTTGTATGTTATATATATATATATATATATATATATATATATATATATACTAGCATGACTACTCGGCATAGCCCGGAACAATAAAATAGAAGAGGTTAAAAAGTGACATCTTTATCTATCTCTCAACCTCTCTCAATCCGTATTGCTCTCTTTCCCTCTTCTTTCGTACTTTAACATTCCTGTCTTATTTTTATTCCGTACAGCACATTCCTCTCATCTGACCCATCTGTTTTAAAGTCATTGCTCTCGGCAACACCGAGTTTCTCTCACTTTGCTAAAAATATTATGAAATCTGTATTAGATTTAAGTAATTTCCGGGCAACGAGGAATTTCTCATCTCCGCATCCCCCTTAATAATATAATGAAACGTATAACCAGTGTCGTGTATTACCGCCGTGTTTCCTGTCTTTCTCTTCTCCATCAAGCATATACAATATACGAAATATACATTCAGTATCCATGATATTAAATACTGGCGTCCGAGCAACGCAGAATACCTTTTTCGGTATACAATACTATAAAAAAATACAGTGACAATCTTTCTTCTTGGTAAACAGGCGTTTAGAAATACCTACTTTATGTAGGATAGCTCTATCTAAAGTATTAAAGACTTCACCCAACCTAAAGTGAAGACACCTGTCCTATCTCGAACATTCGCAAATTTGGACTTACTTATACCGCTTACCAAATATAATAATGTATTATTACGAGTGACCTCCCGGGCATCACCAAATTAACAAAAGACAGATAATATTTTTTCCTGGGCAACGCTGAATTTAACAGTGTGTCCGTATCTAAGTGGTTTAGCGCTTTTATATGACTATATAGCACGCACCGAATGTAATATCGTAATCCTACACGTATTGCTTCCGTTTAGAGAGTTACTAACAGTATCTAAATAAAAGTAAGGTTTCCTCCAAGGCACGATGCAATCCGATTCTCTCAGTTTTTTCTCCACTGAGAAGCTTAAGAAACGTTTAATAAAGAAAATGCCGAGTTATTTCCGGAACGAATACATTGAAATTACAATGTTTTCCTTCCCGACAATGTCTGAAAAACTGGATCTCCCCAACAAAAGCCGTGCCATAGCCCATTTATAAATGCATTTAGAGATTTAGAGATTCAATAATACCTCAATTATCTTCTCCTGTAAATTGTACATGACACTACAGTTTTAGATATTATTAAAGTTCTGTTACGTTTCATTCTATAGAGCACACACACACCTTGAGTTTTATGTATATAGATGTATGAAGAGTTCAAATGCAAAACATGATAAATCTAATTTCGTTAAATTGAGAAATTAAACATAAAAAGAACAAACATATAAAATCTAGCCTTCGAATAAAAGCTTATTTTAATTGGAACCAAAAATCATGACGTAATCATTTCATGTATTACATTATTGTTGGGGTTGATAGAGGTTTGAAATGCAACAGTTCTTGTAGTGATAACTTTGCAATTTTTAAAATGGTGTTTATCACGGTTTGCATTTGATCTCTCTCTCTCTCTCTCTCTCTCTCTGTGTATATCTATCTCTCTCTCTCTCTCTCTCTCTCTCTCTCTCTCTCTCTCTCTATATATATATATATATATATATATATATATATATATATATATATATAGTCTTGGAAGTTTCTCAACCATTAAAACTATATTTGAAAAAAACAACAAAAAAACCTTAAGTCCCAAGTCGTTCAGTGGAAAATCACTTATGTAAGTCAATTGAACTTTTACAGTTATTATATTAGTTTGCTTCTAACATTATTTAAGGGATCATCAGTTGTTTACCATGAAAAACTGTTTCGGGAATGTAAAAACAAGACAGTATTTAATTTCATGGCTTCCCAGCAGAGTTGATCAGACCCCACCCCTCTTAAAAGACAGAAACATAAACGTTCCGTATACTAAACCTAAGTTGTGTTCCGTATAAATGTTTTGTTAACTTATATTAGTTGTTAAAAAAAAGAAAAAAGAAAAAAGTCCTCCTTACCTGTGTTGTTCGTCTGTCTAATAAAATTTATCCGTTACTTACAAAAATGTTGCTGCATTTTAAAGTGTGTCGACGAATCCATTACACTACTTTTTAGGTGATTAATGTATTTTTAGTTTTAGTTTTATATTAGAAATATAAAAAATATCAACATATCAAAATATTAAAAAAAATTTTTTTTTAATTACATATATATATACATATATATACTTTTAGTCCTTTTTTCTCCGCCTCCGCCTCCTCCTTCTCCGCCTCCTCCTCCTTTGTTGTTCAATTTCTTGTCATCAATTTAAATAAATACTAATCCACCTTGTCAACCTACAGCGTTCATAAGCTTAACTGCCGATTTTTTTTCTCTTTCTTCTTCTTTTTTAACTCACAGCGCCTCCAACCGGCGTTCATAAGCCAACTGTCCATCCTTTCTCTCTTTCTTCTTCTTCTTCTTTTTTTAAACTCACAGCGTTTCCAATCAGCGTTATAAGCTAACTGTCGATTTTTTCTCTTTCTTCTTCTTCTTTTTTAACTTTTTCAACATTTATTTCCTTCTTCATCCCTTTCTAATGTGTATTAAACATAACTATGTTTCATATAATTAATATATGTGTTATATATACGATTATACATATTCTACACTATTTTTATTTATATTTAGATAACTTTGGATTTGCTCTATCAATTTATTTTGAGACTTAAAAGCATTAGGATGGCGAGTAATTGCCTTATTTAATTGTCTAAGTATCTTATTCTGATCGCCACCTTGTTTAATCATTCGTATTATTAGGTCAGAAATTGGGGGAATAAAATCTACCAATTTTAAGGTAACACGAGCAATCCTCAGAAATTCGGACATAATACTCCCATAAAATATATACATATAGACCGAGAGGAAAGTGCGAGGGAAAGATAGGGAGAAAAAAGAGAGAGGGGGAAGAAAGATAGAGACACAATTTTGTGTTCATGAAATCTACGGGAAAGCATTTTTTTTAAAATTGCAAGCGTTATTATGTTATGAAAACTCAATTTCCTGTATTGTGCCACCGTTATGAAAAAAGAAATTAATAAGTTAAAAGTTAACCTACTACTGAAGTGTAGATTTTATACACAGTTGTAAAGTAAACATGTAAAGTATACGTAAAAGAAATGATAACAATTTAGTATTCATGTAGCTAAGAATCAGAGTAAGACAATTTTCAGGGAACAAAATATCGTCTAAAAGTAAACTACAGAAAGATTATTTATGACATTTACTATATCGTGGATTTGTAACAGGATGAAGTATGTCATTTTTATAATAAAAAATAATAATAAGTACTTACCAAGCAATTCGGTATAGAGTCGGTTCGATCATGAAATGATGACAACAAATAAATAGTTTGTAGAAATTAAATTATTTTAACTGAAAATATAATATGAAAGTACTTTTCGTTGCATACAGTATCGATTTAGTGGAATTTTTTATTTATACAAAGCAACATTTAACAGACTAATATAGACAAAATAAAATGTACCGTTTTTTTTTATTTTCTAGTTAATTCATTGCTATATGGTTACGCCGTTATGAAAATAAATCAAATTGTAGTTTAACGTACTTATTAAAATAAACAATGGAAGCCACAATGAACAGGCAAATGTGTAAATTATAGTTTAAAGTAAATAGTAACAATTAATAATGTATTATTTGAAAAATGAGAAATACCAAAGATTTATACTGCACAGATATAAAACAAATAGACAGAAAGTAATTTAAACTAAAGTTATAAAAAATATGTGAATAAAATGCAGGCCTGTAGAAGTGTTAGTATACATATAAAAATACGAAATACTGAACAAAATAATAAGCATTCACAAAGCGATTGGGAATTTGCATTTTAAAGAGTAAAGTCCATTTAAAGCATTGTACTAACACTACATTAGAAATAGGTTTTAGACATCGAATTGTCTTCACTAATAAATTGATATGAAAGTAATAACAAAAAAGTGTAATACTTTTTATAGACACATGTAATAGTTTATCTGATAACTTAAATAGATCGAGAAATGTTCAATTGATTTAATAATGACGTAATCTTATTTTGCGTACAAGTGGATTTGTGTAAGATTTATCAAAATTAACATCTCCTGCCTGAAATAATTACTTTCTAACCGAAATCTAAGAGAAGTTCTTTTGGTAATTACAAAGAACTTGGTACAACACTAATAACTAAAGTCATACTAGTCACAATCAAATGCAACAAAAACGTTATGTACTTCTTTAGTATAATCATTTTTATAAACTTTTTATTACAATTGTCTTAGCATGCTTGCCCCAAAAAAGCCCTTTTCGGACCAGTATAAATTAGCGTTTCTACCGAATGCTTATTGTAATTCATGCCTCTTGAAACACACCCACCTTTTTTGACACGTCAGGTGTTCAACAAATCAGAGACGTCCTTATATCCGACCCCTTACACTATTTTAGGAAAATAAATTATTTCCAATATAAATACACCGAAATATGAAGCCGGTTTGATACATTCGAGGAATTTTATTTCTAAATTTGATCTATAAAACATATTTATTAATTAAAAGAACAAACACATCGTCACAAAATACTCGTTTCATTTGTATGTCAAAATGTGTCTTTCGTTAATTTCTAGCACTATAAATTCGTTAGAAAGTGACCTTCAGTCTGTAGTCCAATAGGGTCATAAACTGATGGTAACGGTCAATGCTATAAAAACAAAGCTCTTTTTCCTCAATAACGATAAGGAACCTCTACAGCCACCGATTGTCATGGCAAATAAACCCCTACCTGAGAGTTTTACGTTCAACCTCCTCGGCCTAACATTCACAGGCAACATGAATTAGAACAAATACATTGAAGACATTGGCAAGGCTGCTGCAAAGGTGGCATTTCTCTACCGCACTAGTAAACTTTTCACACCTGACATTATCCTATATCACTAAAAAGCTACAATCCGCGCATACATGAAGTATTGTTGCTACATCTGAGATGGTGCATCGTCCACAAGTTTGTCCTTCTTAGAAAAGGTTCAAAAAGAGTCGCTAACTTAATAAGTCCCTCACGATCCACCAGCTCCAGCCACTGTTTTATTGCCACAATGTTGCATCTTTGTGCCTGTTTTACAAGTATTTCAATGGATTGTGCTCCGATGAACGTGCTACTTTAATCCCCCTCAACGTTAATACACTAGCCAAACCTGACAATCAGCTAAGTTCCATGTATTCATTATGGAGGTCCCCAGATGCCGGAGAGCCTTATACTCGTATAGCTTATTTCCTCGTGTTATCGGCTTCTGGACCTCCCTCCCTGCTCCCTCTGTCCTCGACTGTAATGGCATGCAGACATTTAAAAGTAATGTAAAAAGACATCTCGCTGCAGCTCCAAGATCAGGATTACCCCAAAAAACTTACACCCTAATTCTGAGTAGCCCCTTACGTCTACAGTGGTTGCCTGACTTGTTAAGGCTGGACTATGATAAAATAAAATTACGCGGAACAATTGATTATATAAATACTAGATGAACTAGTTCTCAGACCCAGATTACTCAGTTTTATCTTCTGCTCGTCAATTAAGGTATAATACAACATTTATTGTTGTTACTTTAAATCTTAATTAATAATCTTAAAATATAAACAAGTACACTAGACAAGTATCGATAGTTGCTAATGGCGAGAACGCTATAGCGAATGAAAATTGTCTAGTGTTAGCTTTGCACCGTGAAGGTGGCATAACATACTTACAAATTAAGCAAACGTCCATGATAAACCGAAATAAATGTGTGTATGTAAATAAATTACATTTGTATTAAACGGATTATTCGAACTACTGTTCTATTATTTGGTGTTATTTAAACAACGTTTCAGCCGAGTAAGCCCCGACTATCGTCAGGTCTATCTTATTGAACTCGGGAATATTTACATCGAACTCAAGACGAATTTGGAATGGAACTTTTCATTTAAACCACGGGGTTGATTGTTCTTATCCCGTAAGCCATGACCGGGCAGAAAACTTAAGCAATTCGTTATTGTACATTTAGAGAACTGTTGGTTAAGCCTCGGTATTACTTTAGCACGTGACATAAGAGATAACGTGCTAAATTTCATATACAGATTTGGATTAAATATATATATATATATATATATATATATATATATATATATATATGTACATCATAATAATTACTGAAATAATATTCTAATGTGATGGAGAAAGAAAAGGAAACACAGCCACTCATTATATATTCATTAAGATTTCGTTTTCATTTTAAGACGTTCTCAAAATGACTGATTTGAAGACAAACCAGTCATCCTCAGACAGTTTAACAATTAAGACGAAACGTTGATAAATATATAATTTTATTCGGTTTTTCCGTTTTTATTCTCAATATGCATTCATATGGTATTTCGAAAAAAAACATAGATAGGTGTATGCCATAATATATATATATATATATATATATAGAGAGAGAGAGAGAGAGAGAGAGAGACAGAGAGAGAGAGACAGAGGGAGAGAGAGCGAGGGAGATAGATAGATAGTAGTAAGAGAGATAGAGAGAGATATATTACATTAGTTATGTAAAAGTATGGGGAAAATAAAAAGAAAAAATTAAAGTAATCATAGAACATTATTTTTACTAGTTAATTAATTAGGGTCTAAGTGTATGCATGTTCATGCTGGAAAAGACAACATAGATGTTCATTCTGTGTGTTTTATTATATTTTTGCATTGTCTATGATTAATGAATAAATACATCTATGTGTTCATCTAACGGTATCGTCTTTAGGTATAAAACCACTTTAATATTTTTTAAAAACTTACAGTTTATGCCCCTTTAAGATTTAATAGTCTTAATACTAGAGCATTCTTTGGGGTTACGATATTGTTTTCACCAACGATTATGTAAAGATACGCTCGAGCCTCCAACACTTCTAAATACAACATGCGTGTCCCTCCTCTTGGGTAAGTGTACATAAACTTGAATTACTGTATGATGCTATGCGGGCATAGACGTTAGATTCGTGATTCTAGTCTCAATCTTTGAAATGCATTCAATCCCATGCGGCCGCTTGACACCGCCACTTTTTCACTGAGTGCGGTAACAAAAATCCGAAACGATATCGTCTGTAGATATAAAAACACTTACATATAAAATATATTTACAGTGTTTATATATATATATATATATATATATATATATATATATATATATATATATATATATACATGGATGGCAAGGATGTTTGAAAATGTATTCATTGAAATATTAGGTTGTTAATTACTCGAAAAAATAAAAATTACAAATTGGAATTATAGGAAAAACTACATACATGATTAATTACTTTTGTAATTTTTTATTCAGCATTAGTGAGATAAAAAGCAGGAGATAGTGGAAATAGAGGAAGATAATTCAGTTCATGTGTGGGTGTGCATTATGAGTGAAATTCACAGAAAAGACGAGAATGATATATATATATATATATATATATATATATATATATATATATATATATATATATAGGGTGGGCCAAAATAAGGGTCCTATCTTTAAATTTGAATAACTTGAATTTGAATAACTTCCACAAAATAAAAGTTAAACTCACCAAACTTTATGTGTGTGTAGACTGACCCTTCCGAGATTTTTTGAAATAAACAAAACAAATTTTAGCCGAAAAACACTTCTTAAAACTTACAAAAACTAAAGTATTGTTTTTTACACTGTTTTGAGTTTTTTAAGCAAAAATAATGTTTTCTAAATGAGGGTACGTTCCTTAGGGCTAATACGGCTCATGCTTACTTCGGAAGGGGTCCTTTACTTATTCTAAAAAAAATTTTTTTTTAAATCAATAAATAAAAAAGTTATGAATTTTAAAAAATAGGACACTTATTTTTGCCCACCCTGATATATATATATATATATATACATATATATATATATATATATATAGGGAGAGAGAGGGAGAGAGATATTATAACATGATGTCCGTTATCTGACGCTTGAGCGATATAATAAAATAAAGAAAAGGAATAATATTTCTCGAACTATCAATTATATTATATGCACAGCAATGATTGACCTAATGCATTATACATAACATTTAACAACTTTAACATAAAACATCACTGCACCCACCAAAATCTGAAGCTGAAGATATTTATATTCATAGGAGAATTGTCACATATTATGTGTTCAAATATTTGATTTTCATATCGACCCCTTTTTCTAGACGATTTCAAAACAGTTTATTATTGTATTACATATTTACTGCTCAATGAAGTTCAAAATGAATATCCGTATGTTTATTTTTGATAAATGCCACATTTCATGTTCTAACGGGTGTTGTTTATTTATGGTGGCTTTGCGTGTTTAAGGGGTCTATCTATCTCCTTCTCTTTAAACGAATTTTAAGAAAGTAGCCACCTTCTTTTTTCTTCTTCTAAATTCAGCAATGCATATATTTATTTGCGTTAGAGTGTCATATCTTTCGATATATATTATTATCAATATTCATATATATATATATATATACATATATATATATATATATATATATATATATATATATATATATATATATATATATATATATATATTTAAAACATATATAACTATTCCATGTTAGGTCCTATTCTACGTATATACTAATTATTCATAGGCTTTTGCTTTTTAAATTAAAATCCATTACATCTCACTATATAATACAATGTTCCAATCGGATTTTTTTAACACCTGCACTGATACATTCACTACTATAATAGCTTTCTGTCCATTATTGAATATTTTTATTAGTTTTGTTTTAAGCATAACTTAACATTGTTTTGTATTTATTTTTAATTATTACTTACCTATAATTTGCTAATGATTTTTTCTTATTGAGGATGAGAGAAATATATCTCAAAATCGATGGATTAAAAAGCATCCTCATATTTTATTATTGGTCCTCCGATTTATAAAATCGGGGGACCTATGTTTTGAGGCATTTCCGTCCGTCCGTCCGTCCGTCCGTCCGTCCGGATTTTTCTCCGCAACCATCCATTGAATTTCTCTGAAATTTTGCATGAAGTTGTAACTTTTTTCAGGTTAGAAAGTGACATTCTCCGATTTTCTAAAACAAATCTGGTTAGCCCCCAGGAAGTCAAAAGGCCCCAAAATGGGAAAAAATGACATTTTTTGCCCCATAACTTTGCATCCATTTATTCAATTTTTCTGAAACTTGGCCAAAATGTAGAGGCAATTGTTCTAGATATAAAATAAGCATTCTTGACCTCAGAATAATTCTGGTTCGCGCTCCCAGAGGGTACAATGGGAGTCAAAAATGCCCCAAATTGCCCAAATTTATTGCATTTTACAATCGCCACATCGAGTCACATATATATATATAACGGAGTGCAGCTACCGACATTTATTAATTAAAAAGAAATGTTCAGTGATTTCGATCGTCTTACGACGTATACATGAATAGATATATAGTTGTATGAAAATATACGTATAGAAAGTAAGCTACACAGAGACGTTCATGTGTTATCTCGGAAGCAATCATCTGGGTAAAATTTCAAAGGCAACAATTGAGATTTATACGATACTGAAACATGGGCTTTTCTGTTTAGCTAATTTTCGATAAAGATATATGGGTAGTTCTACTAAGCTATACAAAGTTATACTAAGCTCTACTCACTTCTTGATGACTGTTGAAGTAAATTGTTAAACTATATATACGCAGTATATCATATTACTGTATGATATATGTATATTTGGGAAATATTATAGTATAGAACAATATATATATATATATATATATATATATATATATATATATATATATAAATATATTAGTTTTCAGTCATTTATTTTCCAATCTAAGAAATTATTTTCTAAACATTTCGGTGTAATAAATAAGTTGCACCAAATTAGACTCGTGCCAATATCATTGACTTTCTTTGAATTTGAAAGGCACGTAGCATGTCGATACAAAATAAAAGTGCCATTTAGTTTTCCGTTTTCACTTTCTTTCATAGTTTACCACAGACACTTGGGCTGTAACTTTTTGCCGTCTCATTCGTAATTTGTATACTTTTGTCAGCAGCCTTCCAACGTATGAAATGTTATTCAGCGTTCATGAAGATGTGGATGTGATTTCAATTATCTATTCCCTATGGAAGCTCGCTCTTTACTTTCACACGATACGAAAACACTGACAGTTAAATCACGTAGAAAAACAACTTACATTCAGAATGATATCCGTTGATTCATTGGAGAGTCAAACGAATGAAAAACAAACGATGCGAAAAAAGTGCGAGCCAAATGTATTTTGAGAAAATGCCACACACAGAAACTCATACCCATTGGTTTCTTAAAAGTGCGTGCATGTCATTATAATATGTATTTTATGTGTATTAATTAGTGTGTTTAAGTGTGAAAGCGGATGTTAACTTCAAAATAAATCTTATTTTATCAAGTGTGATACATTAGCATACTCTAGATATAAAAGATGCATTAATATCGCACAACGCACATGTATTAATACATAATTAGATATTCCATGTAAATATATATACATTAAAAAATATATATTAGGTATACATATATGTATTCAAGATTTACCGTAACTATATTCAATGCAGTAGTAGAACTTAGAAGTATGAATATACAAGCATGAAAAGTACAGGGAAATGTTTATGTGTCATTCCCGTGGGAAATCAACAGTCTGCCTGCCTTGTGATTTTCCAGGAGAATAAACATACACACCTAATTAGTTTGTTTGAGAGAGGTGACGGTGGTTAAGTTGATATCGACACGGACTTACGACTTGGGTGTTCTAAGTTCGAATCCAGTCGGATCCACGGTAACATTTTCACTGACAATCTTCTCGTGGTCCTTTCCGTAAGTACCCGATGTCATTCCAGAAAGATTTCTAACTAGAAAAAAATCGGGAAAACAAATGCCAACACCATAATCATCTGAATCACACGAAAGAAGAAGTTTGTTTAACACAAGTATTTGTAATAAAACTATAGATAAAGATATAAATATATAGATTGATAGATACATTAAGAGATATATAAAAAATATAGATACATATATGCATGCGAACGGATGTATATATATATATATATATATATATATATATATATATATATATATATATATATATATACAGGTGTGACTGAGATACTTATATGAAAGCATACATACATAGCCATACTAATATATATATATATATATATATATATATATATATATATATATATTAGTATGTCTATGTATGTATGCTTTCATATAAGTATCTCAGTCACACCTGTATATATATATATATATATATATATATATATATATATATATATATATATATATATATATATATATATAAGGGAATTAAAATGTTCAGGATTAAAGAAATGAGCAGATATGATTATGAAAATGTGTAGAGTATGCTACAATGCGGGTATTCGGATTAAATTTTAGAGTATTTACGTTTGAAAATTTAATGAATTATCATCGAAATAGGCGGGGTATGTTACAGTGCGGCGAGTACGATTACAATTACGAGTGATCACAATTAACATCAGGATTAAAACTTAATTGATTATAAAACAGAATATGCGGTGTCTATGGCATTACCGAGCATAAAAGTGCGACGGAATTTACACAAAGTGTATTTATGAATTACAAAAAGAATATTATTATAATTTTAATAATCGTAACTCTTACCATTCATATTTATATGTGTAACAAATTAAAGAAATATACTTTTTCATAATGGGCTAGTAATTTTAAAGCTACGTTAGTGCCTGCACTTGACCATAAATTCCTTCCTTTTGTTTAAAATGTTATCATCTATGTGTTTAAATATTATGATTTTTCTTCAAAGCATAGATTACATGTGTGTCTGAAGCGTCTAGTAGTAGTTTTATTACACACGAAATAATTGGAGTTAATTTACCCACAAGAGATGATTATTAATACGAACATCTATATAGGGGCATCCGCAGGTAATAGGAAAGCACGTGTTTATCTCCACAAACATTCATTCTCTAACCAGGATACTATAAACAAAAAGAAATTGACTACATATTGGTGGTCTTTAAAGAACAAACTACATAACGACCAATCATCAACTACAATTTGTTTTTCCTTTACGTTAAAAACGGTGGTGGCATGTTCATATTATTCATGCCTTAAATGCGGGTGGTTATACATCTCATCAAACAGATCTAGGTCAAAATGAATTATGTGCGCAACCAGAATGTGTGTAAGATAGCTCAATATACATTTAAACAGGGCATGGATACATGTTAAAAGAGGGGAATAATTATAATCCCCCCTTTTAAAATATGTCCATGCCCTGTTTAGATGTATATTGAGCTCTCTTACTCGGATTCCCAGTGAAATCATTCGAACCTGCACACACACACACTATATATACATATATATATATATATATATATATATATATATATATATATATATATATATATATATATATGAGAAAGGAACGATAGAAGGTAATCCGACGTAATGGGAAATGAAAAAGGGAAAAACATAAAATAATATTTTTTTATATATTCATCAACGTTTCGTCTTAATTTGTAAGACTTTTTCGGGATGATAATTTAAAGAAAAATGTCGTGCAAGTACGTGAAAATACTGGGTTGACATGATGGGTAGGTGAGAAAAAAGTAGTAGCCACTACTGGGTGCTCAGGACCAAGGTGCGAGCTTAGTGAAGTCAGTAGTAGCATGGAATGAAATTAATGAGGATAGTTCTGAGTGAAAAAGAGGACGAGTGTGGGTGAACGGAAATAATGTGGATGGTTGTTAGTGAAGAAGTGGAGGGGTGGGGAAGGCTTTTTAAATATTCTCCAACAACAACACACAAAAAATCAAACACCAAACACCTCTCTCATAGACAGACCCCTTCTCTTACCCACGCATTCCAATAACACATCCATATGCAACACACTTAACAAACTAGGCATTCCAACAGTACAAACCACATCGCAATCCATAAAACAAATATTAAACACATCAAGACACTTCCAAAAAAAAATCACATCCTATGCCGGCTTATACACTGTCCCATGCAACAACTGCCATCAACTTTACGTCGGAGAAACACAACGTAGATTGAAGAAAAGACTGAGTGAACACAAAAGGGACATACAAAAACAATAACTCTCTCAGTGCACTTTTCTCCCATGCATTAAAGCACAGTCATGCTTTCAAATTTGTACAAGCCAAAATCACCGAATACATCAACAGCAAAGCTCGGCGAAGTCTTCTAGAAACCGCACTAATCACAGCCTTCAAACACCATCAGACAACGAAATGGCTTTTATAATCTATCCCGCTTAATAAGCAAACTTATCCTCACTGAAAAAAAACTCAACCTAGATCATGGCTATTTTTCTCTTCGCTCTCAGTTATACTCGCATACATGTATCCGCATACACACCCACACACAACCCCCCTCCACACACATTTTCATTGACTACGGAGCCAAACCTTCGAACTTATTTATTCCACACATTCTTGACATAGCCAGCTGGTCAAACACTACTACTCTCGAAAAAGTTCACACCTTACCACAACAAAATCCCCCCTCTCCCCCTCACCCATTTCACCCTTTCGACCATTATGTCACACTCTAACCCACCCACCCCTCCAACTTTTAACCCAGCTTCATTCTTTCAAATCTTTTCTAAAACCATGAGATTCCCCACACACAAAAATCACAGAGCCACCCCTCCCTTCCTATTTCCCCACCCCTCCACTTATAAACTAACAGCCATCCACAGTATTTCCGTTCACTCCCCTCCACTTTTTCACTCAGAAACATCCTCATTAATTTCATTCCATGCTACTGGCTTCATTAAGCCCGGATCTCGGTCCTGAGCACCCAGTAGTAGCTACTACTTTTTTCTCATCTATCCATCATGTGAACCCAATATTTTCACGTATATGCATGACATTTTTCTTAAAAATATCATCCTGAGGAAGTCTTACAAATAAAGACGAAACGTTGATGAATATATAAAAAAACATCCTTTTTGGTTTTTCCTTTTTGTATATATATATATATATATATATATATATATATATATATATATATATATATATATATACAGAGAGAGACACAAACGAGTAAGCGAAATAGAGGGAGAGAAAGAGAGATAGAGAAAATAAGAGAGAGTGATGTGTGACTAAATTTTACAAAGTACATGTATGAGTAGATGCATACATACATAGTTAAATACTTGCGGTAACATATTTACTCATGTATAAATATAGGTATATATATATATATATATATATATATATATATATATATATATATATATATATATATATATATATACTTAGTGAAGAATTTCAGAAAAAGTTCACAATGAATTGAATCATTTAGTTTAAAAAAGAAAGGGTATTTTATATATGCTATAAAAGTAATATAAACAATGTGATTCAATTAAATAAAAATACTACTTATCCAACCTGTTAAACATCATACCGGGTCTCCTTCTATATTAAAGGAGCAAACAAAGAACATCTGACAATTGTCAAGCGAGGGCATGGCATCTGTTGTCTAAACAGTAACTTTATATATATATATATATATATATATATATATATATATATATATATATATATATATAGTATAATATATATATATATATATATATATATATATATATATATATATATATATATATATATATATATATATATTATATAACTATATTTTATTGAATATTAAAGTCTGTGTTTACCTACAAACGATATGGCTTCGGGCCTTTTGCCCTCATCAGTGCAGGAGTGCTGGTTTCAGGCAATTGCATGGCATCGAACGCAGTTCGTAGATTCAGGGTAGAATTACGAAACAAACGCTCGTGACTAAACGGTTATCGGTAATCAACACAGACTATTGAGTGTTCAACACTCTCGCAGAACTCGTCGCAAATCACAACACATTTTTCTCAATGATTCGGTGCTCTATTTCAAGACTATTACATTTTTAAAGGGGGTGTATATAGAGAGAGGAATTTACCAGTATGAAAACTTGATTTTTTGTGTTAAGAAATAACGAGTGTTTAAACAAGGATTTTCAAAGCCCGTTCCGGGACGAGTATACAAAATAAGTACGGCCCCGGCCCAAAAGAGGGGCTATGCAACAAATATATTCATGACTATTTAACTACACAGAGACTTTCGGCGTTTCATCCCACGGGGAAATATTCAGAAATATAAGCAATGAGTTAGTTTTGCAGATTATTTTTTTATACACGGCTAGCTAATTAACCAATTAGATTATATGTTGTTCTTTTAGCCAATTTTTCGGCTTCTCACGAACAAAGGTTCAGTTAGTTTTACTACTTATTTACTATTCTATTGTTCTGTGAAAACAGGACAACCTCTATCATTTTTGTGTTTTAGGTATGAGATGATATAACCCCGGGGTGTTGGTCTATCAGCGAACACATTATCTTAATTACACAGTTAAATAACCAACTGATACAGATAAATGCGAAACGATTTGTATCAAACAGATGAACCACTATTCGCCAATTGAGAACGTGTATACAAACATTGAAATTTGACTTACTCACGGCAAGTAAATGGCAATCGGATAGTTCGGAGCGCTGACCGTCGACTCGAATGTCGAAATGCGATCGCGGCCTGCAAAATACAACAAAACAGTTTTTTTTGAGAATGTATATATATATATATATATATATATATATATATATATATATATATATAAATTCTCCAAAAATCAATAAAATGTATTACCCAGTTACCGCCAAATTTTAACACACTTTAGAAGCCGTACAACTACCAAACTTCAACAGAATAAATAAATAGAACACTTAGTAGAATAAAATAAAAACTATAAAAAGTTAAAAAAAGGAAAACCCAATTAATTCCGAACCAATATATTTTTTCCAGAGAGACTCTCCGGGAAGCAACTTTTTTATCGATATGACGTTATTTCTCATCGTGGTTTCACCTCATTCAGAACGCCGACGATTCCACTAGGCGTAGAGATTTTTTTAAATGTAAAACGTCAGCCCATCTGTATTAAACCGCGATAGGTTTCTGAAATATGTAACATAGTTTTCAAATAAATTATATTAGCTCTCACCCCTCTGCGATCGAGCACATTATTGATTTATTTTCAATATGAACTGACACACACTATATATATATATATATATATATATATATATATACATATATGTATACATATATATATATATATATATACATATATACATATATGTATACATATATATATATATGTATATATACATATATACATATATGTATACATATATATATATATATATATATATATATATACTAGCTAATATACGCTTCCCCTATCACATATTTTGCTAGGCTGTAAGGATGTCATGATGAAGGTACCCCATGCGCTGACCATCAAACCAATAGGCAATTCGTTGTAACAGGGAAGCGTTACAACATAACAACATTACATATAATAGATTACCCCCGTGCAAATAGATGTAGGTAAAACTTTTGAGAATCTGCCCCGATGATAAGAGAAGGAAAACAGAACAGATACTACACTACCTCTTATCCACAGAAAACGAGAACATGACGACACCTGGGAAGATTGTCTCATAACAACAAAACATATACTACACAAAACATCCTAAAAAGGAGTATGTAATACCTGAGAGGACTACCTACACCCTTTAAAAAGGAGGAGGTCATTTTAGAGAGGGATGGTCTTATGACAGCAGATCTGATAATACATTGTGCATCCCATTACAATATAATGCAATGATATCTTAAATCATTTTTTATTCATTAAAAAATACCTAAAACATTATTTTCTTATAATTGCTTGGCCTTTCCTTCGCCTTTTGGCTATGATCAAAGTTTAGTATCTGTTCTCAGCATCACAACAACTTTTATTTAAAATCAACGATGTTGTCAACTGGAGAGAAAAAGGGTGAGAGGGAAAGTGTGGAATATGGTGGTGGGCGCCAGACACATATTCAGCGAGAGAAGAGATAGAAAGCATGCCAGTAGCACAATACCTACACTATTTCTCTTTTCTTGTCGTTCTCGGTTACTTCGGTCTGTAAGAATTCATTGCGAGCATTGTTACACATATTTTTTGAGTAATTTTTTAAGTCAGGCATTTTTTAGTAAATCATTTTAATATATTACTATTAATATCTAAAAAATTATTGCACATATGTACATAAAATACTCCAATGAAATGGTAATTGAATAACATCAACTATTATTTAATCATGAACTGTTTAAAACATAGATATGGAAATGAGCAATCTCAATGAGTGTATTTAGTTCGTTAAACTACTATATATAGAGTTTTTCAAAGTTCTTTGTTGTATTATTAATTTGTTCTTACATTCGAATTGTTTATTCCATAATTGACCAGCTACTCGGCCTCTTGTGCCGAAGTTAAATCTGACCTCTCATGACCAGGGACTCTCTCTCTCTCTGTCCCCTGGGCAACACTCTTTTGGCACATTTTTCTTCACACCCCTCTTAAGCAGCTTACATGTTTCTGGGAGACCCACGTACAAGTAAAACGGTGAACGACTCATAGTCTCCGTATCGGCCAGTTTTAGCCGGGGGTTGGATAAGTAGAGAGGGGAGGAGTGGTCCGGGTTCTGCTGAAGACTTAGTGTCTTACCCGGGGTCTGGTTCCGAGATGAGGCTTCTGTCGCATTTTGGGGCGGGGGTAGGCCCAAAACAGATTCACGGCCAGGATGCCCTAAGCAACATGCCCAGTAATTCCGGCAGTGCCGTCCCCAGCAATGGAAGCCGATCAAAGCTTGCCGCCTCATGCGGCAGCTCTTGCTATAGATGTGACGCTGCTGACCCGGCAGCTTAGGTCATAGTCCGACTTCGAGAGGTGATCTGAGTCTATGGGATAGACTCCCCGCTACACCAGTTGGTCGACGGGCTTCAACTGTTAACCGGCCTGCTCGAAAGAGGAAAAGTATTATGCCTGCAGGATAAACGCCAGCCAGGTCGGTGGAACTCCAAAAAGAGGGAGCGACCGATCCACATCCGTTGCCAGGACCAAGCCACCGAGAAGCTGCTTAACTACGTATCGTCGAGATGGACTACGAGCTATTCGGCGCTCCAGTCAGAGGTAGAAGTAGCCGAAGTAGCAACAGGAACAGCATGGAGGTCTAATCCAGAAGTACGGCCAAAACCGGTGGTCGACCTTCAAGACCGAGGAAGATGGTAGTCGCTGGACTAGCACTTAAGTCTGGAGCAGTTGGTGCCGCCAGCAAAAATGTAGGTGGGACGAAGTTGGCCACTCCAAAGGTGTCCAATCTTTAGGCATCTCTTCAAAAGTGTCCGTCCTTCCTTCATTCTCAAATGATGTCCAGCGTGCACAAGACCATACTTCTCGGGCAAAAGACGCCACCGAAAACACCAATACTACCTCGGCAACAGCATCTTCTGCCCTCTCATTTAGCAAGAATAAGTGGGGACCATAGTCCCAGTAAAGCCCCGAGGCGTACCGTTGGTTGTTTGAAAAAAAGTACAAACAGCTAACCGACGGTAGCTTAATTAAAGCAACTCCGGGTACGGTGTATCGACTAGCAAGAAGAATAGTATCGCTAATCACAATCGACACCACGGCTAAGGGGTTGGTTGGTGTTACCCGAGACAAGATGGTTAACCTTCGGTGGAAACTATAAGTTCCCACACCCTATTTGTGTCGCAGAGGGTTCGCCACATGACGCATTTTGCTTCTCAATGAGATTGAAGCGGAGAAAGTGTCTATACATCTAATATTCAGGCTGGAATACTTGACTAAGAAAAGGACTCTTGTGAAGGTCCTTGGCGTCCCCTGCTAAATCAGTTCTGAATAGCTTGGTACTGTTCTGAGCCAGTATAGGGACGTCGAAACCGTAATCCCGGCCCGTGGTAAGAGACTACCTATTAAAAATGCGAGTTGACCGGGATAGCTTCGATAACATCTCACTCCTACTCAAGTGCGAATCATGTACGATGAGCGGCATTGTAGAGGGTAGGAACCTACATTGTTGGCACGTCGAGCAGAAGAAGCATATCGCAAAAGCTTGCCCAAAGATGTTCCTTTCAAGAAAACGTACTCTGCTGCAGGCTCGGGAGGAAAAACAACACCAGCGGTATCAGCAGCTCCTCCAACAACGACCGGGGGCAGCGAAGCCTAAAAAGATGGCTGAAACAAAATGGGGAAAAGAGGAAATACCATCCCTACCAAATAGCAGAGTTCCAGGCCAGAGAAAACCCATTAAAAAACGTGCAGCCCCTTGAAGTAAAAGATATGCGGCTACCCAAAGGATCGTTCTGTCATAGTGTTCCCTCCAGGGAAATGCAGCCTTCAAGCAGCCATACAACAGGAGCAGCAGCCCCCCTTAACGTCATCAGATTCAGAAGGTGGAAGGTCGACAGAATGGAAGACGACACTTAGCTGGCTCGAGAGTAAAAATACACCAGGGAAATCAATACAGCTACAAGAACGAAATTATAGAAAGTAAAAGATGATGTGCCCCCATCCCCTGCCCCTGTCTCTGTAGAGATGACCGTCTCTCCTGCTCAGAACCTAGAACCCCAAACCCCTACACCTTCCATTAACCAGTAATCCCCCTCCCTTTTTGATTCACTCCCAGCTAGCTCACGCTCTCTCTCTAAAGATAAAGAACCGGAGCTCACCGCAAGCAGCAAGTCTGCGTCTTCTTTCTCACTGAGGAAGAACAAACTTCGAAGACTCCCCTTTTTGCTAGTGGGCTTCATTTGCGATGCCGTTATCCACCATGCTGCTGACGATTTGAACCTGAGAAAGCGTAACACCATTAGGACACTGCAGTTCCTATTCGGGCTCAGGGGGCTTGATTGCTGTGCCCTCAAAGACTTCCTAAATGTTCCTTTTATAATAACCTTCGCAAGGTAGAGAATGGTAGGGCTGGCAAATGCCCTGTAGAAGTGATCGAGGCCGCCAAGGGGGCAATTCAAAGCCTGAAATGGGTGAAGAAAGGCCATCACTCTCTGAAATTATTGGCAGATAAATGCGAAGGTGGGTTCCGATTTAATTCTACCTTTCATTATATAGGGTCTTAAAATTAACATTGCGATTGGGCATACTGGGGGACCTCATGTCCTTTTACATAGATGTTGCCGCCTTACAGGAAACTCATTATGATGCGATTGCCGATCACCGACTTCTGTCGAGGCATATCGATGTCTTATCAGCATTTCGTAATCGTAATTCTAGTGGAGGTTACTTGTTAGTAAGACGCACCCTGCCCGCAAGGGTAAACATTGACCACGCAGATGCTTATGGCAGACTGGTCGTGGTCGATGTTGCCGTAAAAAGTGTCAGATTTCGAATCGTCACAGTTTATGCGCCTAATTTTGTTCGCGACGTGGCTTCCTTTTTCCGGGTGTTGAAGGGGTTCTTCGGTGATTCGGAGCGGTTAATTTTACTGGGATATTAGAATGCCACCCGTGATCACAAAGAAGATAAGGTGGGTGGGCCTAAAGGATCGGATGGGTGTGATACAAGTCTGTCTGATCTGATGGCCAAATGCTATCTGGTGGAAAGGTTTCGTCACGTCCACTACTTCCGCTCCGAGTGATCGAAAGTGGTGGATGTGGCTTTCTTGCAGGCGTTCCGTTTCAAGTACTTAGTTAGTGAGAAGAGGCAACGTAGATTATATCTCTTGTCCCACGTTCCACTGGTATAGCCATTCCGACCACAAATTACTTGTATTCAGTTTGGAAATAAAAAAAAATAATACCACTGAGTTAGCTGGGTACATGTGTTAAATACCTCCTTACTAAAGACATGTGACTGACGCGACAGGCTAATACTTAATTTTAAAAAGGGCTTAGTTGGGCGATAATCGGGAATAAGTGGTTGGTTAACGTCAAATGTTGTAGTAAGCGATTTTCTCTGAAATATAGTAAACGCTTCGCCTTAAATAAGACTGAAGCAGAAAAGCGTTTAGAAAATAAGCTCTCCCAGGGGTGGATGGGACGTATTCCGAGACATAGGATAAACTAAGATGGGCCCGAAACGCTCGGCTAACAAGCTGTATGAAGGCTAAGTAGTAAGGGCTAGGTAAGAAACAGTGTCTAGCAAAACCGTGAATGTTGACGCTGCAGAGCGCAGAGCTCCACAACGTCGCAACTCGGATGGCTATATTCGTGAAGTTCGAAGCCCGGAAGGAGACACCCTTCTGTCTACTAGAGAGATGTTCGAGGGGTTTCGTGAGTATTTCGTGGATCATTCACTCAACTGTCCAGCCTCCGCGTTGAGAGATTTTGCAACTATTTAGCTGGCTCGCCTCGCCTGTAGGCGGCTCGAGGCGCCTTACTGAATGCGAGGTGCTGGCCGCGTTGAACTAGTTTGGCTACGACAAATCTCTAGGACTTGCTGGTTTTCTGTATGAATTGCTCTTGGGGCTGTCGCACATCTCTGTACCTATTCTGACGGATGTGTTCAACCACTGGTTTGCACAGGGTTTTATATCTTGTAAAGTAACCAGGGGAGTGATTACATTGCTTCAGTAAAATGGCGAGCATGTTGGGGTTTAGATGATTATAGGCCCATAACTCTGTTAAATACAGATTTAAAGATTTTGGCTACAGTTCTTGCTAATTAGTTGCAGGCTGTTATTGGTGAATTAGTTGAACCTGATCAGAATTATGCTGTGAGGGGGGATCGATTCAGAACAACTTGCATCTAATACGCACGATCTTTGAGTACTTAGAAGACGACACCGAAGTTGCACCGATCAATGTAGATCAGTCCAAAACTTTTGACAGGGTTATCCATTGTTTCCTGGGATCTGTTTTCGAAACCGTCGGTTTTACACCGGACTTCCGCAGATTAATCTCCATGCTGTATCGTCGCCTGATGGCAGTTGTGTAGGTAAATGGGATGCGATCGGAATCATTTGCTGTTTCTCGGTCGGTACTTCATGGGTGTCTGCTGTCTCTTATACTTTACGTCTTCGCGTCGGAGCCCTTCCTCCGCAAGCTAAGGGAAGGATTGGCTGGACTGGTCCTACGCGGTATCGCTCTACCTTATGGTGTGCCAGCCATTTTTCCGCGTATGCCGATGATGTTATCGTGTCGTCCCGAGCCTCCGAGAGATTTTCGCGGAAACTAAGCCACTAAAAATGTATGGAAATGTTACAGGGGCCGTGATCAACCTTATTCAATCCCAATGGCATAAAGTAGGTGGCCTGGACTGGCCCGGTTGCGCTGTGGGGCCTTTTCAACTGGTCAGATGACCCGGTTCGGATCTTTGGCGTATTGTTCGGACCTGCATTCTTGTTTGAAAGGAATTGGTCGTAAGTACAGTCTACGGTCAAAACGACTGTAAGGTTTTGGCTTCGAAGGGGGCTTTCCCTTGAAGGTCGATCAGAGGTGTGTGCCACGTACGTCATTCCTTTATCCTCTACCGATTGGCTGTTCTAAAATTGCCTGCGGACCGACTGGCGGTTTTGACGCGTCCGCTTTTCCCGTTTTTGTGGGAGAAGAAGATGGCGCAAGACCGTAGACAGGTCTGTACTCAAAGTCCTGGTGTTGAGGGCGTGAGAATGCCCTACTTGGCGAGTCATTTATATGCCGAGAGGTTATCATTCCTGAGTAGAACGTTGACAGAGGAGTCTGAGTGGGGCCCTGTGGTTGAGAAGGCTTTTTCTACAACATCACTGACCACTTGGCTGAATGCCGTCGTAAGCCAAGGGGGCAAGCGCAGTTCTTCAACGAATGCCGAGCTGCGCTCAGAGTTCTTCCGCGGTCCAGTGACCTTGCCCTTTCTAGGAAAACACTATATCGAGAATTAGTGGTAGGGCGCGCTTCAGATCCACTTGGATTGTCTGAGGGGGAAGTTCGCTCTCAGTGGAATTGAGTTTTTTCTAACCTGGCGATTTGTTCGTAATGTGGTACCCCTCGATGGCATACGTTTCAGTATTTGTATGGGATTTTTACTAACGTTGCAAGTAAGAGGTAATCGAAACAGCAGAGCACGCTTTTTTCAACTGCTCCAAACTTCGTGTATACTGGAGGTATGTTAACGAAGTGACGGCTCGCATCATTCCAGAGTGGATGACGTACCTGGATTAAGCATTCGTAGTCTTCAACATCTATCCCATGTTGGCCAGGGAAAAACGTATTGTTTCTTTCAATTTTAGCTGTGTTGAGTAGTGTAGACTTCACGCTTGGAAATAGGCCATGGGGGCGCCACCTTCTGATTACGATTTGATTTCGTATTTTAAGCATCAGCTTAAAATCAAAATTAAATGTGATAGAATGAGGTTGTCTACCTCACTATGTTTAGTAGGTGGATGCACACCGCTAGTTCATGCATGTTCATACAAACTAGATTTGAGTTCGTGTTCCCTGACTAAGTATAGCACACATAAGACATAGATCTTTCATTTTGACCCTTTTGTGAATATCCAAGTGTTGGATCAGTCCCTCTAGCTAGTGGTACAAATGAGTTATGTGCCCCTATCTTTATTTTAGGTGTCAGACCACTTCTAGGATGCCCCCTCCTAGATTATCTTTATTCCTTACCCGCCCTAATGGTATTTATTGTGGAGGACACCGCACTCCCTAACGAACACATCCCACCAGTTATTTATTCCCGTAGACAACGCCCACTCCCACTTAGGAGCTTACTCTCTACTTTCAGTCTTACCAGAAGACAGCGAACAGTTACAACCTTATATAGCATGGGAGTGTCCTACTAACTTACCATGATTAGCATTTTATTTTGTTCATTATTTTTCTATCCCTTTTATTTTTATTTATTTTCGGGGGATTTTGTAAGTCTTTTTTGTTCTCTCACTTCCAACATAATACACATTGTATATATCTTTTTGTAAATAAAAAAATCATCAAACAACCTGGGGTTATTTTAATTAGCTTAGTCTATAGAGAGAATGTAGAAATGTTGTGATTGAAACTAGTTTGAGGCATAGACCAGTGAACGACTCCCCTACCCCCGTTTTGCCGAAATATCTATTTGTCTTTGTGTCACATATTGAAAAAATGTTTTAAATATTATTTTGGATAAATAATGTGTTGTATTATTGATTTGATAATTTAATATGTATATATATATATATATATATATATGTATATATATATATATCTATATATATATATACATATATATATATATATATATATATATATATATATATATATACATATATATATATATATATATATATATATATATATATACATATCACTTCGATACGCAAAATGTGGTAATTCTCGAAATCAAATAGACAGATCCCATATATATATAAATATATATGTATATATACATATATATATATATATATATATATATATATATATATATATATATATATGTGTGTGTGTGTGTGTGTGAATGTGGGGGTGTGTTTGATTATATATGTATGTATACACAAGATAAAATACACTAGCTATATGTTTTATCTTGTATATAATATATATATATATATATATATATATATATATATATATATATATATATATATATCCAAGATAACACATATGGCTAGTGTATATACGCAATGTATACATGCTAGTTTAATACTAAAAAATAAGCATGATAACATCTGGCAGGGTGAAAAGTAACCAATTACTACTACACACGTTAGATCGACAGTCACTAAGAAAGCCGGCGAGAGTCGTACAGGTTACATCGAATCCTGAAACTGAATCTATGTTTTCAACCTGACGTTTAAGCCTTTAAGATGGATGATCGATATTTTTGTTCAAATGTCCCCTAAGTATTTAACGGTTATCGGAGACTTTGTCACATTTATTATAATAAAGCCGATTTACCAGCACTAGCTTGGCCTAATCTGTTAGCAGGTCATCTATATCATCGGTTCAACATCATATGAACTTCATAGAAAACTAAATGTATGATTTCAAATTTGGCAGATCGTTAATATGAACTAAGAGGAAAAGTTAAATACAGTTATATGATAATATTAATCGGTAAATGGTTTTATTAATAGTAAGTGCACCTGTTAAATGTAAACGATTAGACTGTAATTCTATATAAATATACATCTTTACCGTCATTCAGTCCGAAACTTTGAAAGTATCAATCTGGGGTCCTACAAACTGACTATATTTGGGCGTTCTTATGACAATACTTGAAAATGCCACCTTTACAAAATAATTATAGATTTGGCGTGATGGCATAGATTTATGATTTACGCCATGTTTAACAACATTAATTCAAAAGCAAGCAATAAATAAATTAATGCGTAAACATTATCAATAGCGTTGAAAATTATTTTAATAGTTCAACACAATTTTTTAACAACATATTGAGCGTGGTTATTTTACAATTATATCATCCTTCGAGCATAGCAAATAGATGCGACTTGGGTAATAATTGCAACTTAATTATTGGAAATTGGAAGTGTATTCAAGTAGTACACGCTTTAATATGTTATTTGTGCCTGTTAGTTTGAAAGCAGTTTGTTTATTGTACTGATTATATATATATATATATATATATATATATATATATATATATATATATATTTGTAGTGTAAATAACTTACTAAACACCATCCTCGACAGTCTTCGGTCTCTCTGTACAAGGGGGTGTCAGCCCAACCTGACATGAAAATACTTACCCATACAAGTAAACCCTGACTAAATATTCAAAATAGCATCTTATTAGACGCCCAAATAAGAACCTCTGCACGGCTATACATATGCTCATACGAGGTATAGTGCACCTTCTCCTAGTGAGGTTGTATCAATTAACACCACGTAGCTGTAAACTCCAACAGACTAGATGAATACTTGTCCTTGAATCCGGTAAAACCAAGATACCACAATTAAGATATACTATAACATAGTAAACTGGTCAATTGGGGAGAGGAACATTAATTTTCTGACCATTATTACTAACTCAACGTTTGAGAAATAAAAGAGAATTTTAATCGAATATTCAAATATACATGTATCCCATATAAAGATCAAGTGTTAACCCAAAGAAAGGTCCCCGTGATTTCTGACAACTTCGACTGAAGTAAAATGAAATATATATATATATATATATATATATATATATATATATATATATATATATATTATGACTTCACTACAAGACGGTTTCTATTTCAAGTCGGGGCTGGTACCCAGTTTTGAAGGATGTGAGTGAATTGAAATATGTTCGCCTAAATATGTTGTGGAAATTTGTACAGAATCTGTATTGCTTGCTCATGAAGTAAAGAAAATTCAAGTTTTATAGGGTGCCAAAAATGATGTGGTGAAATTGACTGGAATTTACCTTTGAAAATGTCGTCGCAAGATACGTCGATGAGAGTTTCTTTGCATTCATGCTCAAATTGCTTCATAAAATTGAAATAATGTTTCAATTTCATGTGAAGCATAAAATATTTCCGTGGATTACGAGTGGACCATTGCAAGTGGACCATTGCATTCGAACCACGACAGACCACATATTGGCGATCACTAGTATATGTCAATAGCGCATAGAAAAAAGATGTAAGTCGACTTGTTGATTATTGCTGGCAATCGTATTTGATAAAATCATGATGATGATGATGATGATGATGATGATGATGATAATAATAATAATAATACTAATAATAATAAATAATTTCGCCGACCAACAAATACCTACATTCTATATAACGAAGGAGTTTGACAAGAACCGTGATTCAGTTCAAGAGATACTATATTGAAAGCTTAACGGGCATGATCGGGGATTTTAACGGTGTCATTCTTTTGGCGATTAGCTGAAACCGGATTATCGAGCGAATGCTGACCAAACGTGCAATAAAAATGCACGTCGATATCGCACGTGCCATTGGGATTGAAACAGAGGTTGTCTAAATCAATCGTTAAGGAATGCACGTTAGAGAAGGAAAGAATTGACAGGTGGTGAACGTCAATGAACCCTCTGCTTAAGTAAAATAATATGCGATGTGACCCAGAACAACAGAGCCAGTTGTTTCAGTCATAAGTTAACATACATGACAACGTACATAAAAAAATGTCTACGCATTTTAAGACATATAGATATATAAAGATATAAAGCAGGATACATTGATATATGTGAATAAATAGATGCATAATTATGTGCAAAAAATATACATAAATCGATATATCGACTGATAGATGAATAGATAGAAATGCTTATAAATACATAGATAGCTAGAGCAGGATATATTAATATGTTTACAATCAATACATTCAGAACGAAGTAATAACTGCGATTTATATCTAGCGAGCTAGTTTATAGCATATTAGGTAATAGCTAGATACGCACATATTGATAAATAGACATATAGATAGATGATAGATGGATTACTCGATAGATAGATTGATAGACATATAATAATATATTTGTGAGTTACTACTCTAGACACACATACACACACACATAAATATATATATATACACACACACACACACACACACACACACACACACATACATATATATATATATATATATATATATATATATATATATATATATATATATATATACGGTTCTTTAACATAAATGTTCTTATAAAATGAAAGTTTTTGTAATAGTGCAATAATGTCCAGCTAGAGCTCATTAAATTTAATGGCAAATAAGCTTATTCGATTCGGGTAACCTATTGTCGTAGATTCATCAAAAACCTTTTTTAGCATACAATTATTTTTTTGCTAGGTATGATACGGATTCGGTGGGAAACCACTAAATGATAAAATGTATAAAAAGATGGCAACCTTTCTCATCCTGTTGCCGATAATATATATTCCATAATTGATAATGATTAGTTCAATGGTTTAGAATTTTACCAAACATATAAATAGATTTACGCTCACGCGCACACCAATCTTGAAAAATGTACTATAAAGGCAACATTTGAAAAAAATATGAACATATAAAAAAGAAAGATAGAGACTCAAAGAATGTCAGAGGCGTTTAGAATTCGTATAAACAAACCCGAATATTTGTTTTCTTTTATATTTTCATACTTTTTCAAATGTTTTCATAGTAAATTTTATTTTACAGTCTTTTTTGTCGAATTTCTTTTGCAGATAAGATTACATTTTTGAAAATCCATGGTTTCAGGAATAGAACAATATTATATATACATATAACCTTGTTTTGAAAACTTGATGATTTTATAAATACCACATTTTATTTATTCTCGTCACTTATCTACTGATACGTTTCCCTTATTTCGTATGTCAAGCATTGACAATTAAAGATATCATATCATTTAAAGTTAGAAATGTTATGTTTATTTTCCCACTTTTCCGCATACTTATTCGTAATACACAAATATGTGTAATATCCATAGACATCTATATGTATCGCGGAATCATGTCATCGTATAAATGGTAGGATAATTCGAACCCCAGATTTGAGTATTTGTACCCTAGTCACGAAAACAATCAGTCAGCGCAACGATAATTATTTTACATGCGAAAGAAATACGTCTTGTAAACAAGTATGCTCATTCGAAAAAGAGTTTCAATCACATAAATAAAAGCAAGGTGGCTAATTTGTAAATGAAGTTATTATCTCTCGAAAGTGATTCATTTCTAGAAGCTGTAGAATTATTCTTAACTAATAGATATGTTATGTCCATAGACAAATATGTGTTTCGCGTTCATATATATATATATATATATATATATATATATATATATATATATATATATATATATATATATATGTAAAGGAGTAAGGCTACCAACATTTGTAGAATGTTTTTTTCAACATTTATTAATTATTTTGTTGTTTTATCATTTTATAATGTTATATAACGCGTGTAAAGCGGTGGTCCGCTTTCAACAGATATGCAAATCCATTTGAAGAAATGTCTTTCGCTTTGAGAGAATGTTGTTTCATTTGAGGAAATTTGTTATTGTTTGTGCGCATGCGTGGGTCTGCGGGTGCGTGATAATTTAATATCTTTTTATTTTTTATTTTTCATTTTCCATTGTTCCTGTTTCTCTTGGTCAAGTACGTGTTACCCATCTATGACCTATCGGCCATTCCAGCTTCTAAGGGTGTAGAATTTCTTTTGAAATTTAATACTTTTTATTGCTTTTGTCGTCTCCAAGAATGATGTCGCGCCTGCGTGCGTGTGTGCGCCCGTATGCGTGTGGTCTAATCTTGAGTCTCGTAAATAGGTGAGCGACACACACACACACACACACATAAATACGCACACACACACACATGCGCGCACACACACAGGTGTGTGGTTATATAGTGACAGAGAGGTGGATAAAAGTGGAAATACACATATATACACACATACACACACACATATATATATATATATATATATACATAAATATACATATATACACATCCGCACACATACTTATAAAAGATAAGTTAATGCTAACGTTCCAACTAGATTTGAAGTTGGTTTGGTCGATTTCATAGTCCGGTATTTAATGTGAAAATCTAATGTCTATTGTAAACGATTCATTTAACACAAGTTGCTATTTGACTCATAGCTGTGTATAAGTGCGTAATAAGAAGTTATGTACTGAGATTATCTTCCTTGAATAAGAATTTTCCAGTCTATAGGTGACTATAAATAGTTATTTATGTTTGTACTTAACCAGAGGTGGATAAAGTTTGATCAAAGTATGTGTTGTTAGAGTTATGATCTGTTTAATGCTGGATTAAATTTAAATATGAAGTTTTTTTCTTGTGTTAGTAAGTAAGTGTAATCTTGGCTTTGGAAAATTGGCATTATTTTAAATTTACCTCCGCTGCATGAGTGCACATGTTGGGAGACGAATAATTTACGGTTTTCTTTATTTTAATGTTGCTTTTATGTAAAGATACTCTATTATTAAATGTTTTGGTCGCACCTATATAAGCTTCATTACATATTGTACATTCTAGCACATAGACAACGTTCTTGGAGGTGCAGTTAATGTCTTTTTTATTGTGAATGTTTGTGTTGGGTGTCTAAATGTGTACAAGTTCCCCTCCATTATTATTTCTTTCCTTGTTGCCTTTTGTGACCCCTTGTATTGTGTGTTTGTTGAGTTTAGATGAGGTTAAAATTTGTTTGAGGTTTTTTGGTTGGCGTTAGCTTTTTATTATTTTCGTTGTTTTAAATATGTCGTTTAGTTTGTTGTTATGGTTGATTAGGGTTAGCTTTCTTGTTATTTCTGTGAATAATTCTTGATTGTTTTTGTTGTGCGTAGAGATGTATGCTAATATTTGTTCTTTGTTTCGTTTTTTGGGGATTCGTAATTGTACTAATGGAATGTTTTCTGCTAGTTCTATATCTTTATGTATAATTTGTAGCAGGTATCCTCTTCTTTTTAAAGTTTTCCATAGTTCCTCCAGTCGGACAATCCGGAGGTCTTTGTCACTGACTATAGTACTGATCCTGCGTGCTAGGGAGTAGGGTATAGATTTTAGGCAACTTTTTGGGTGATGGCTTCTAAAATAGAGATATTATTGGGTGTCTCAAGGGTTTGTGGTAGATGTCTGTGATTATGTGAGTGTTCTTAATTTTAATCAATACATCTAAGAAGGATAGTTCTGTTATACTGTGTTCAATGGTGAATTTAATCTTGGGGTGTAGGTTTTGTAGCATGTTGTGCAATTCATTGATGTCCCCCCATGTGGGTTCCCAGCGGATAAAACAATCATCCAGGTATCTTTTCCAACATTTTATGAAGAGATTTGTAATATTCTGTCCATATATTTCTTATATCTTTTCATACAAGATCTTCTCTAGGTAGGCCAGTGTTAGGGTGGCATATGTTGGTGGCATTTTGGTTCCCATTGCTGCACCTCGAATCTGGATGTAGTTTTTGTTATTAAATTCAAAGGAGTTATTGTTGAGAATAATGTCTATGCTTTCGAGGATGAATTGTTTGGTGAATCTGTGGTGTAGTATTTGTGGGTGTTTGTTTATCCAGTGTGATATTGCCTGTTTACCTAATATATATATATTTACAGGATAAGTAAACTAATCAGTAGATTATCATTAATTATTCGATATATATTCTAAAAATACAGTGAATAACATGAGCATATATTTTTCTAGTAAATTGTAAACATTTCATTTGCATATAATTTATTTTTAAATTTATATTTCGTATAAACATATGATTCTCCGCAACCCGATGAGTAAGATGGGCACATTTTTATTGGTAAACTTTACTATTTATGAGTGCACTCACGGAAACCCCTAAACCCCTTGTAACCTACAATACTCGGATGATAATAGACGGATGATAATGGATTTTTATATATATTCTTAAAAATACAGTTGGTAACAAGAGCGCACTATTAGTAGTAAATGTTAACATTTAGAAAGTGCCTATATATGACGTTTTTGTTATTCGTGTTAATTTTATGTACTGATCATTATGAATGTTGGAATATATAATGTCGAACATTCAGTGAGTTACATGGACCTATTTTTTTTTTAAAGAAGTATGTTGCACCCGTACTAAAAAAATGTAAAACATTTTCTTCTCTATAAAAGAGTAATTACTTAGCGAACCCTAACAGCCAATCGAGGATAAGAGTTAATGAGTGTAAGATGGTTGGTGAAACACAACCTTGATGATTGATAATGATGATTGACATCAGGCAGAATTTCATTCTTTAACAATATGGCTGAACATAAACTTGTTTACATTGCATTTGAAAACGACCATGTTATAGTAAGCCAATGAAGCAGCCTCCCGGTAAGTATTCCACAGAAGAAAGTTTCGTTTAGTTATAGGCGCACAGAGAGAAAGGGGTATTATTTATATTGGTTGTAGCTAGGCGAGTGTGTGTTGTGACTGTTTTAAAACGCGGAACTATACAGTGAACCAAGGCCGATCACCTGTCATCAATATAACTATACAGAAGAGAAAAACTAGCAACGTCTCTTCTGTAAGAAAGAAGTCGCAAGGTGGAAAAAATAAAACTGTCCACTAGATTTCGAAGTCGGTGTTGTACCTTGTCAATTAAGGAAAGCGTGCTATTAGCAGCACATCCCCAGATGTTGCAACAGTACTCATTCTAAAGACAATACGTTAGATACAAACAGAGTAATAGAGAAAATAATTGTCTATATCAAGTTTTCAGTTATATTCAGTAATACATTTTAAAAGCATCGGTGCGCGCGTGAGATACGATACTATCTACGTGATAATCAAATTCATCACAATTTTTGTTATTATCAATTATGGATTACATAGTCTAGGCAAAATGGTACGTGGCATAGGCACATTCTTCTCAATATAAAGTATTCGATTTACCGAAACTTTACCTTATCCCCTAAAAAAAGAAAAAAACACGTAAATATTAAACACTAATGACAAATTTTTTAATGGTAACTTTCAAAGAACATTTATGCTATCATATATACACACCCACCCACACACACACATATATACATATATATATATATATATATATATATTTGAAGAAGGAAATATGAAGATAAAAATTAAACAAAATTACATAAATTACCTAAAATTGATCCACATTTTATTACATTGAATTGAGCTTAACTTTATCACGATAGATCATATTAACGATACTTCACTTATCGTTAATTCTATTTTTTAGATGACAGATTGCCCTTTTGGTAACAGTGCTGACGGGTCACAATGTGTTTACGGTTGACTTTTATGTCACGTAACAATGGTTGATCGTTTAAACATAACTTTTTGTACTTTCTGAAGAGTTACAGGAAGACATATCTAATATTAACATACTAATGTTTGTTGTTCACCTATGAGCGAAATGACTTCGTAAAATAATTGCACTAAATGTTAACTAATTTGTAAATGTATCGTGGGATTAATAAAATCTAATCTTTTGGAATGTAAATAAACTGTACATATATATATATATATATATATATATATATATATAAATATATATGTATATATATATGTATATATATATAATTTGGTGACTTAAACACTTACAACTTGATTCTTTCTATGTAGGTTTTCATTAGTGCCTATACTCTGTTTTAATAAGAATATTCGATATTAATAAATATGTATCGTCTTAGAAACGACCGTACACATACTGTTGTTATTTTAACTATTTTGAGCGCATATACATGATCATGTAATAAGGTTTAAATAAGATATATATTTTATATACATACACCCCCACACACCCATATATATATATATATATATATATATATATATATATATATATATATATATATATATATGTAAATTATAAATAAAAGATAACTTTTAGAGAGTTGGACCTATTGTGAAATAAGGAAAACTCAATATAATGGATAGAGCAAAAATATAGTACGCCAATGAATGGAATCGCCGTCGTTGGATTTTTATACAGATTCCTCTGGATTTACCAATATTTCTGAGCCCCACATTTTTTGGATTTCGTTATTGGTGGTTCCCCTGCCCGTTTGAACTTTTAAAAAAATTTTTTTAATTTTAAATTTTTTTAATTTTAAAAGAAAACTTTTTCAAATTTGGAACTTTGACAGTCCTATCCTGTCAACTTATCAATCATAATTTTTCCTCTGGTGATAAGATTTTAATCTTTGAAAAGCCTCGTTTAAGGAAAGAAAGAGATGAAAAATAAATGTTTTTATTAACTAAACTGCTCCTGGTTTTGAACAACTGAAAATACCGATTTGCTTCCATTTGCAGGTCTTATTAATTTTCATTGACGTAATATATATATATATATATATATATATATATATATATATATATATATATATATATATGTATATATATATATATTTATATACCGTTAAAATGAATAATTTTTGTAAGAAATCCAAGTAAGAGAGTTCAATGTAGAGAACAGAGCAATATAGAATATAGAAAGAAAAGATCACAAACACATTGCAACTGCTAGCATTTATAATTTATTTCAACTTCCCAGTCTCCTGAGAATTCTAGCGAAACAGTTACATATTGGAAATGACAGAAAAAGAAATATTCACCAGCCCAAAAAAAGAAAATATATATCATAGGCAAAGAGAGGGGGGATTTTAAAAAAAGGGGAACAAACAAAACACTTACATTAAAATCATCACAAAAGAAGGGGAGCATAATTATATAAGGAGGTCAGCCAATAGGCACAGATGGAACAAAATAAAAATTTAATATGAAGCCATCCGACCCACGCCTGTCATACGTATATTGACACGAAGTCAAACCTCACCACCCCCTTCTCCATTCGCGAGACCAGACTGCCAAAATAGAAATAAAAGTAAAATACAAAACAAAAGCCTACAATAAAAAAGACAAAACAATCTGAGAGAAGAAGAACAAGAAAGAAGCAAAAATCAAGTTACATATACGGAAGTCTAGAAAAAGAAGCAAAAGAAAAAAACAGACATAACTGATAGATGAATATATTTATATCAGTTCGAGCCAAATTGTTTAATCTAATGAAGAATTAGACGATGAAAAATATTGATGTCAAAAACAGATAATAAAATAGTGATTATAATAACGATAATCCTAATAATACTATTAATAATGATAATAAGACTAAAAACAATCATAATAAAACTAATATGAATAATTTAAATAGTAATTATTATAATATAATTAATAGTAATAACAATAGCAATAGTGATAAAACTAATGATTATAAATGCTGACAGTTGGAATGTGTTTGTGATTTTTTCTTTTTATATCATATATATATATACATATATATATATATATATATATATATATATATATATATATATATATATATATATATATAGTTCCCAAATTCGTTTAGCCAATGATGTGTTTGCGCGATTTTTGTTTCTAAAAGAATATAGGTGTGAGTAATATCTTTGTCTGAAGAAACCTTGCGTCATGCCGTAGTATACATCTGTACTATTATCAGGTTGACTCGTAACTTCAGCTTTGTATACAACAGAGTCAACTTTACAATTTCACTCGAGGGGGCTAGCACTTTTATTTTGTGCATGAGCATCCGGTGTCGACTGCCGTGCTTTGTTCTCTGGTGATATAACTCCTTATAGGCTGCATGGTTGAGTAGCTGACCTTGATGGTGTTTTTATTGAAAAACTTGTGTAAACCGTGTGTTAATGACCAACTCTTGATTTTGTTCTGCTGGAGAAGGGCGGCGAAAACCAGATAACCGATCTCCTCCTTTTGCGGTTGCTGTTCTGTGGATGTATGAGATTCCATCGTGGAACCCGCTGTCGCGTAGAGGTTTATTATAATATGGAGCGGCCTGTGTGAAAACTGCATATATACCTATTGCTCACCATCTTATGAATACCGCCGAATGTGCGTCGGCTTACACTAGTGGCAGATGTTCTGTCAACAGTAGATCACATTAGTTATTCCTCTATAAAATCCTGGAAACAATATATATATATATATATATATATATATATATATATATATATATAGAGAGAGAGAGAGAGAGAGATAGAGAGAGATAGAGAGATAGATGTTGATATATATTGTCATTAAGGGTATGACTACATATCAACCAAAGCATTTCATTATCACATCACTACAGTATAAATCTCTATGCATTAGTGGATAAAGTGTGTGAGGTGCGCTGAAGAAAAATTCCAACAAGTAAAATACATAGTTCTGTTGTGCTTGTATACCCTTAATGACAATAAATGTGTAACAGTTTGGGAATTTCCTTGCTTTTGTACATTTATTGTATATGAATTTTCATCTTAACCCTATTAAGGGCATCTGATTTAAGTATACTGGAATTTTTCATTGAATGTCACTACTTTTGTAAAGGCTATGCCTCAATACAATGCCTTCTAATAACTGATATAGTTGGTAGTTTGACTAATCAATGTTTTTGCCAATATTCACAGGTAAATATTTTTTAAGATTATGATGAGTGTATATTTACTCATGATACAATTAAAACTAGAACAATTTTTTTCAAACGGTACCATGTATTCATTACAAACAATAAATGGTTATTAATCATTTTACAGTCAGTGTGTTTGAAAATTGACAAGAGTACAATGCAATAATATTTAATTTGAATGAAATAAATAAATCAATAAAACATTTTGGGAGCCGGGGGAAATATAATAAAGTTATTCTCAATAGTAAATAATAAAATACTCAGTGTACAAAGTAAAACAAAATACAACCTCTATCTGTGCCATAACACAGCTGAATTAATAAAATAGCTGATGAGATATAGAAGAAAGTGTATGTGGACTAGTCATTGTTTAAGGTTTGTTAGAACTTTCTGAGAAACTACGGTATATTGGTAAACTGAAATTAGAAAGCCATCAACTAGAGCCCAGAACTTCTATATCTGCCAAAAATCAGATGATTCCATCAAAAAGTCGATGAGATACAGAATAAACTGTATGTAGACTAGTAATTTTTTTAGTTTTTTAAAACTTTTCTGTAAAACTAATTTATATTGTAAACTGAAATTTAAATGCCATCAACTAGACACTAGCACCTCTATATTTGCTAAATATCAGCTGAATCCATCAAATGGTCGATAAGATATAGAATAGAGTGTATGAACACTGGCAATTTTAAAGGTTTTTTTGGAATTTTCTGCAAATCTAAGGTATATGGAAAACTGAAATTAAGATGACATCAACTAGACCCTAGAACCTCTATCTCTGCCAAAAATTAGCTGAATCCATACCAAATAGGTGATGAGATACAGGGGGGCACATACGTACGTACGTACGTACAGATAACATGATTTCGTGATTGAACTTTCTGGATCTCTGGGTTGCCTTGACTAATGATGCTGACATTCTACACACTTATAGAACCTATCAAATAAATAGTTTGTGCAAAGTTTTACCTAATTTGGTTTATTGTTATTTTGAGTTATGATTGATCAAAGAAATGAGATTTCCAGCATAGGCAATTCGTGAAGTCTATTAAGGGATAGACCGCTTTCGCGCCTTCCTATATATATATATATAAATATATATATATATATATATATATATATATATATATATATATATTAAGTCTTTTAAACCATCACTTTGTAAACAAGTTGAGTGACTTCTAAGACGGAATGTGATCAACTTGTAACACTCCCCCCCATTTTCTTCTTGAACTTGTCACTGGTCTTCATTGTATTATTTCAATATTTTAGTCGGTACGCTTGACTTATTTCTACGCATTTACTCGGATGAGTGTTGACGAAAGCCGGCTCAGTATATTCATGTATGGTGTTTTACTCTCGTTTTTTACACTGTTTACTTTCATTCCACCCCAGAAATGTCACACACATCTATATTACTTGCTCTAATATATATATATATATATATATATATATATATATATAATCAGCGACACAAAACAGGGTTAGACATCAATCAACAACTAACGGCCATTTTACAGAATTATTACGATTTCTGGTTTAATAATTGTAAACATTTCCTCTGTATATAATAAGTGATTTTAAGACTCGTATTTCTTCTTTGGAAGTTTAGCAATTATTTGACTTTTGACCATTCTCTCGTTGTATAACTTCTGTATTCTGCTAAACATATGGCAAATAAGTAAATGGGAAATTATGAACCATTTTTAAATCATATTTAATACCTTAAAATGTTACCAAAGCTCTTATCCGTATACGATACAAAATATTGAACTTTTATAATCTGCAGTATTAGCACATCTCCAAAGAAGAAAAAAAACACAATTAGGTGTTCATTATAACATGATACATCATATATTAGCACACGTATACATACGTATATGTATTTATAAATAGTAAGTTGTAAGAGTATTACCACCGTTTTGTAAAAAAAAATGTGTTTTTATTTCTATTTGGTTATTTAAGCATATATATATGTATATATATATATATATATATATATATATATATATATATATGATAATGATGAATTATATTTTTAATATTTACCTACGTATGACGTTGATTCAAGCTTACAGCCTAACTCAACACAGAAACAAAACAATCTTGGACAGTTATAGGGTGCGAACTCGGTTCACAGAGACACCTTAAAATCGTAAGCGTTCGCATCAGCCCTAGCAAAAACAATCTCGGAGCTCACAGTGCCCGATATATATATATATTGATGATAAGAAAGAAAGAAGTTTAGCATCAACCCCTGTATATATATATATATATATATATATATATATATATATATATATATATATATATATATATATATATATATATATATATATGGGGGAGGGGGTTGTGTATGTGATAGAACAGTGATAGACAGATAGAGAGGCGAGGCAGACAGACAGGGAATACAAGAGTATGATTGAGATATATTAGTAGGCATATGTATAAATATGTTCCAATTGCTATTTCTTGTCTATTTAAATGTGATTTATTTATCTATCAATACATTTATTTATTTATCTTGGTAATTCCTTAATTACTTAAATGCATGTATATATATATATATATATATATATATATATATATATATATATACACCTAGTGTATTGGACTTTTGTATTTTTATTTATATATATATATATATATATATGTTGCTATCTATGTACGTATGTATATATATATATATATATATATATATATATATATATATATATATATATATATATACATATATATATATATACTAAGTGTAATTGACTTTTGTTTTATTTGGATAGAATATTTTTAGTCATCAGATTTTAATGGCGGAGTAATTTTGTGCACGGATTCCACCTCAACGCCTACACCGGCTGATATTATGTGTTCTAGTGAGCGATTGGAACCAACCATTGTAAAGAATCGACGTCATGTCGAACAAAAGAAGAAAATACTTTTGAAGTTTGGAATGTTTATTCTTTGTACAAGAAAGCATAGTTGTATCCACAAGAATCGAGACCAATAAATCTAAAAGATATATAATCATTCTGCTTGAAGATATATTCGATGTTTATTGTTGCGCATACACATAAGTTCTTGTTTCCAACACACTTAATCCTATTTCATGCTATATATATATATATATATATATATATATATATATATATATACAGGGTGGGCCAAAATAAGGGTCCTATCTTTAAATTTGAATAACTTGAATTTGAATAACTTCCACAAAATAAAAGTTAAACTCACTAAACTTTATGTGTGTGTAGACTGACCCTTCCGAGATTTTTTGAAATAAACAAAACAAATTTTAGCCGAAAAACACTTCTTAAAACTTACAAAAACTAAAGTATTGTTTTTTACACTGTTTTGAGTTTTTTAAGCAAAAATAATGTTTTCTAAATGAGGGTACGTTCCTTAGGGCTAATACGGCTCAGGCTTGCTTCGGAAGGGGTCCTTTACTTATTCTAAAAAAAAAAAAAAAAAAAATCAATAAATAAAAAAGTTATGAATTTAAAAAAATAAGACCCTTATTTTTGCCCACCCTATATATATATATATATATATATATATATATATATATATATATAGAGAGAGAGAGAGAGAGAGAGAGAGAGAGAGAGAGAGAGAGCTAAAATACTCGACCATCGCAAAGAATGGGTTTACACAAGTGTTATGCCCTCTCATGAAGATTAAAACCGACATATAATGCTACTAAACTTCATGCCATAAACTGTTATTCAAATTGTGTTCAAAACTATTTACATTGTTTTGATTCTAGAATTAAAAAGTCATCAAAAGGAAATTAAACTTCAGAGAATCACACTATTTTTTTCCTAATGACTAAACAAATAAGTTTAATGCACATATGAAATATTTTAATTTTTAAGTTGGGATAGTACCATAAATTATGCATCATGATACCCTTTAAAATATACTAAAGAAACTTTAATGTTGTTAACATTGATTAATTATTGTCTAACATATTTTGTATCTGAATTTTCACTAATGATTTGTCCCTTTTTTTGCACAAATCTAAAATAAAATAAATAAACACCCACCTTGTCCAATTTTACGCCTGGCAATGATGTGTTAAAAGTTGTTATGATCGGTTAATTGATTCTGTAGTGAATCGTATATATATATATATATGTATATATATATATATATATATATATATATATATATATATATAGTCATATAGATATGTTTAACTTCATATAAATACTAGTCAAATGTAAGTCACAGATTAGTAAAGTAATGCCATCAAGAAATAAAGTGTGAGATAGTATGCCTCACTACAAAAATATAAATGAAGATATACTGCAACTAAATCTCATGTCTACAATACTTACTCTACTTTTCTTGAAATCTCTATTACATGATTTTTATTCCAGAAAATGTCCAAAATAAAGGCTCAGGCCTAACGGGAATAAGATGAAATTTAAATTAAAACAATCTTGTTTAGTCATTGTCTAATGAATGTTGATCAAATTTACTGCAAATCTCTGATTATGTATTTATTGATTTTTATAATTTTAACAGTAGATTTTATCATTTTTGTTGGTACTGTAAAATGTACTTATTAGTTGGATGTTACGTACTTATCAAGTATTGTGATGCTTGGTCTTAATGTTTAGGTATCATTTATTGTATTTCAATGTACAACCCTTTATTTTCCTAATACTGGCTCTAGAGGGTGTTTGTTACAATCTACAATGTGTAAAACATGGAGTCGATTACACTGATCTTGGGGGAATACCTAAGCAACCCACTCCGCTCAAGTTATTCTATTTATTTATGGGCATGATTATGAATTCAAATATGAATGTTTCAAACGACTCAATCAGATAAGTTTAAATTTAATTATATTTAGAATTATAGATGGGACATATTAAACGATCCCAGGATTGCAGCGACTAATTTGATGTATATAAGAACATATATTGTATTATGAACCACCCTCCAAAGACGCACTAAGTAGACCTATCAGCATTAAGATCTCGACTGAAAAGGGCACAGAGAATACTGAGATTGATGGAGGCTTATTCGTACTGAAATTATATAGAAAACCACAGCGAGATATTAATCATTAACGGCTGGTGCGAATAGAGTTGGAATGTGATGTAATGTTTCGGAGAGTCGTGGAAATCTAGTCACCCGACCTCCAGTGAAAATCCTGCTATTACCTGCGAGTTATCACCAGTAAAGACTGCTACGATGAATTATTTTGCGCAAGAAATACTACTACTACTACTACTACTACTGATAATAATAATTAACATAATAATGATAATAATAAGTGTAGTACTATCAATAATAATACTGTTATAACTAACTACTGATGCTGCTACTACTACTACTACTACTACTACTGGTACTACTACTATTACTACTACTACTACCACTACTACTACTACTAATAATAATACTACTAATAATAATAATAACAATAATGATAATAATAAACGCATAATATGTCCCCGACCACAAAAAATGTGGTCAGATAAACATTCGTTAGTATCATACAAAATGTTCGTGAAAGCTTAAGAATGATGGGAATATCGAGGAGGGAAAACAACCTTCACACCTCTCAACGAAGGACACGGAAAGTACTAGAAACCCGGGAAGGCTTATTACAACTCAAATTCAAGAGAAAACACTCTTGCTTGCTGGCAGTCATACATATATGGTAAACGTCTGTTACCATAACGATAAATTATTTGAAACGTTTATCGGACGAGTCGGATAGTGCTTGAAATCTGGAGAGACTTGTTGTCACCTAGAATCCCGAAAGGACAACTGGTTATTGCCAGTGAGTAATCACTGATAATGATGTGTGAGTAAATAATAATAATAATAATAATAATAATTATAATAATAATAATAATAATAATAATAATAATAATAATAATAATAATAATATGTCCCTCAATCATTACTGACGAATCGCCGATGTGCCGATTGTGTAATCAAAGGGAAGGCACCTGAGCGAATATTTTACGACACAGTCGCTCACGTACTCCACTGGCCTATAGAGACACTTTATGAATTGGACTACAATGAGAAGGGGTACACGAAAACGATGATGTAAAACCTTTGATGATATGCACATACAAACTAATAAAATTCTTGAGCATTCCAAACCCGACTTAATCTTTCTATACAAAAACTAGAAAACTTGCTTATTCATTAATATATCTACTCCTTCGATAACAGAGTTCAGGAGTAAGAACACTAAACAAAAAATAAATATCAATATCTAAAATGGGAATTAATTTAACTATAGAAATTTAAATAAGTCAAGGTGATTCCCGTTGTAATTGTAACACTTAGAACCATAACGGAAACCTACCACATATGGCTTAATCATATTAACGACACACTTTATTTTTAAACTCTGCAAACAGAGTGCCTGTTAGAAACAGTAAACGTGTTAATCACAGCTTAAATGTCTAAATCAAGGGAATTGACTTGATGTTCAACAAGAACACTCCAACTACAAACATTCAAAAGTTTAGACTACTAAAATAATAATAATAATGATAATAACAATAATAAAAATAATAATAGACATATAAATAGAAAGGAAAACTAACTAAATGAACATACATCAACTTTGAATCGCAAATAACATAATATTTCAATATATGCTGTACTTAAAAGTACTTGTAGATGCACCTAATTAAATTCAGCACGCTCAGATCAACAGTAACAAAGCACAATTATTATTAATAAAAGAGGAAGACACGTTATGAAAGTTGTATTGAATTTCTATAAATGGTTTAGTCCATGGACATGTTATCCACTTATACAATGCGGAGGCAACATGAGATATGATTTAGCTCCGCATACCAGAAAATGATGTAAACGCGTGAAAAGTTATCCCTGCATGAAATATTTCGGTCTAAATCAGATGTAGATAGGTCATAAGAGGTCGGTCTATAAAGTAATGCAACCTAGTTTGCTGTGTGCTGTGCGAGCTACGTCTGAACGAGAAGTAGACTATAGTCTTCTTTTCTAATGTGATATATTGAGTTTATATTACTGTAATCTTAGCTAGTGTTTACTCCCCTCTTACCGAAATACATTTTTATTTCGACAGAAGCACGATAGAGACAAGGAAAGGGGAATGAAAAACAAGGAGCACTTAAAAGTGATTTTTTTAATTTGTTTTCATACAAAATATTAAGCGGAATCTTAAATTAGTAGTGATGAGTAAATTAAGGCGTGCATATAAATAAATGTATCGACCGTAGTCGAGAACGACCTGAATGCCCTATTTTCATTGTCTACTTCCTCTCGATGTAGTAGATGACGTCAATTATTTTTCTTGATTTCTCCACTTAGCCTTAATGATCAGTGTATAATGCTGTGTGTTAATTTCAGATGTATCAACTACGATTTCATGACTCTTAGGTATAACTCAACCAAGGATTGAACCACAGTCTCTCGGCCCATTAACGAACACTCTAACTAGTCCTACAAAGAATGAGTATTCGTATCACTGGTAGATCGGGGGTGCATTAAATATAATCTACACAGACATTTGGTGATAAACATGTAGTTTCAATTTCAATTGTGTTTCCTCTGTTGGAAGTTATTTGCTTTGTTAGAGAGATATGTGAAGCTAAACGACTTCCGGATCAATATCCCTTTCATAAATAGGATGGTGTTGTAGATCATAGAGCGAGGAAAGTTCATGGATCAAAGCTAAAGCAGGCTGATTTATTCTCGCTGCCAAAGTCTATCTACCCAAATCTATAAAGCTAAAGCCAGGAAAGACGGAACAGAGTGTGTCATGAATCGCAACGTCCATCACGAGAAGATAGAAAAAGTCGATTGAAGTGTATATGTATACTAAAACAAACAGAACACAAAGCGAGTCCTGACAGAATTAGTCAATACATTTATTGCATCATGATGTAGGCAAGAAAGCAACATGCTGCCTCTCTGCGAATGTCTATGTGTATTATTGGAATATACAATGTGTTGCATAGTTGCTAGATTGAAAAGCACAAGGTTACTTTTCAATGTGTATGCTGTTCGAACAATTCCAGCTGTACTCAACGTTGACTTAAATATGTAAACTAAATGAGTAAGGAATATTCGAAAATTCCATAAGAAATTAAAAGTAGAATTGGAGCAATGATTTTATTATGTTACGTCATACATGTAACCGATAAGCTCATAAAATCTGTATCTTTGTCTCATAACGAAAGAAAGTGAGCGTAATTGGAACAGCTCTTATTCCTTATCATGAGAGATGGGTTTTGGTAGACCGACACACTATTATGTAAACTTAAGGTAGACATGAATATTGTAAGGAAAATTTAAAACGATCAAAGAATTGTAACACAGCAACTGATCTTGGCTGTCATGTCTAATACCTTCTATTAACACATCACGAGAGATATACGATGGCTGTTAACGACAATGAAAACAATATTAGAGAACGGTCAACTACTAGGCGTTATCTATGCAACAATACTCTGGTTATTGATGTTATGAGCCGCCGTTCAGATAAGCTGCTGGAATTGAAAGATTGTTCAACGTACACAAGTAACATTTTTCTGTTATTTTTTTTAAATAAAGGTTTATTTTGATTATTTTTAAAATAAAAAATCATTATTGCAGTTTTTATATTAAGTAATGTCTTTTTCTATTTGTTTTATGGCAGTTGTTCCAGACAAGGCGTGATGCAAATAGCTAATCCTACTTGTAAAATGAAGTAAGCTATCGAATAACTTCAAGATAAACCAGGCCAGAAAGAAACAATACTAGCAACGATCAATCCACTAGACTGTAAATAAGTTAGCAAAAAGTGAGCCTTTCATCGTTTGTTCTATTTCTTTTATTTAATGGCTACATATAGTGTTGCACTATCCATAAGATATCACTTTTTTTGTGATACGATTCATAATAAAGCATAGCACCCATACAAATTAATGAAAATTATACTGTTTTTAATTTGAAAACGAAACAATGATTATAAACAGGTAAATGTTGAGATCGTAATCCTAAACAGAATGTGATAATAATTTGTGTACAGACGATACAAATGTGTTTATGTTGTTGTTTTTATTCGTGGAATTTAGTAGTACGCGTGTGATCCGTATAAAAAAAAATGTTTGAAATGTGTAAGTAAACAAGAATCATCGAGATTTATTACAGATAGTGTCTTACTGGAAGCGTAAGTGTGTATTATGTATAATGGCGCGATATGTTGTGTCTGTCCCTCAAGACGAACAAATGTTAAAACGTGTTTTTCCATATTACTACGCAATACAAGAATTGATTTTAACTCCAAAACGTTCACGATGTCACAATCTTTTTAAAATTATATATATATATATATATATATATATATATATTATCGCCTGTACACTAATGCTATTGGGATTTTTGAAGAAACGTTTTAGGCATACGATCTAAATATTTACCTGTAAAAAGTACACTGACATCGTTTAAAACACGCTATAGCCAAAAACTGAATAATTTTATTTGTTTTAGGGTCTAAAAAACGATTAAAATACTTATTTTATTAGTAATTCACTTCGTTTTAATTTTGATTTTGTAATTTTAGCCACTGCGGGATCTCAATCCTTTTGGCGTAATTCATAGATGCAACACACACACACACACACACACACACACACACACACACACACATATATATATATATATATATATATATATATATATATATATATATATATATATATATATCTTTATAGAAATCCAGGTAAAGTTTGTATCCAAAGGTTAATACATTCAGACAATATTTACTGTGTTTATATAATAGTATTCAATGATAAATAGAGCTATTTGCTTGTAATAAAAAGTCTTAAAATGTATAACCAAATTATGTGTGTATAAGTAAAACTTATTATTACCGCTGATGCGGGTGACACAATTTTTTTGGGGAACGGGCAGGGGTATTAGATTTTGTATTTTTTCTTGCGTATCTTCTATGGCAGTTATTTTCGATTAGTTTATTTTTCTATCTATATTCCGAGTTGTGTTTAACGCCTTGTTCCTATATTTCAATTACCTACGGTTAGTCAGTGTCACCTGGCTACGAAGTTTGGTTTCCGCACTCGATTACTTTTCTTAAGAGTGAACTGTTTTCTTTAGTGCAATAATATTATTTACTTACACGGAAATTTGACGCGTGATCATCAGTGATCTCTCACTTACAATAGCACATTATATAATTACTGTTGTTATTATTATTATTATTATTAGTAGTAGTAGTAGTAGTAGTAGTAGTAGTAGTAGTAGGAGGAGGAGGAGGAGGAGGAGGAGGAGGAGGAGGAGTAATATTATTACTAGTAGTTGTATTTTCTACTTTCTTAACCCTTTCCAAACACCCTCTTGCATGATCATATTACATAATACACGGGATTGTTGTAAGAGCACATCAATAGTTATCCAATTATACGCATCTTGAGATAAAAGTGTATAGAATGTGGAAACTTATAAACGCAGAGTATGCTTTTGCATTGTCAATCACTCGTATTATATGTGTCATGTGTGTACGGTTTTATATATATATATATATATATATATATATATATATATATAATATATATATATATATATATATATATGTGTGTGTGTGTATGTATGTATGTATGTATGCACACATATGCTCTTTTTGTATACTGATTTAAATATTCAATTTCTGTATAAACATCCATTTTATTTAGTTTAGCAACTCATGAATAATTGTTCATTTTCCTTATTTCTATCGTTTAATAGAATAATATTCTGGCGACTATTGTAAAATAGAAGAAAATGACCGATCAGAAATAATCCAATCAGAAGACACGTTATTGGCAAACAGATTGAGTTTTTCCAAGTAGATAGTTCTTGGGTTATTCTCAATTCCATCTAGAGGATAATTTATCAAAATCCGTCTGGAAGGTTATCTTTTTCTTTGCTGCATAAAAAAGAAGCATACCAATTTATTATTCTTCATCGTTGAATTTGCGCACTTCTCTAAATTCTAAGTAAGTTTCGATTTGGTCTCGAGATAAGTAATATCATCTTTTTCTCTTTCTTCTCAATCGTCTTGCTCATTCTGACTTTTCTTCGTGTACTGTCCTTGCCCCTCAATGCTAACATAAGCACCTAGTTATATTGATGTGTCTTTCTTTGTCTAATTGTTTTTTCTGAGTGTTTATTTTATAAATGACATAGATGCATTATTCCTGTATCGTATGTGAGAAAAAAAAACATTACTGAGAGTCTAAAGATACCAGAACCTCCATCATACTAACTTTGGATGAGCATTTTTTCGTTAAACGCGCAGATTAAAAAAATGTATATTATGTTCGATACATGCAAGCATATTTACAAGTAGCAACGTCAATCGGTTGTTCTGTAACGTTCATGTTTGAAATAGCATTTCGATCAATCTGCCATATGTCTGTGATCTGGGATGCTTAAGTTTGAAATAGCATTTCTATTGCTCTAGAGGTTTGATGTAAAATAGTTTTTTTTCGGTCTGTCACGTTTGCGCTAGTCATAGATTGTTATTTGTGCTATAACGATTCAGCTTGAAATATCAATGTTTGTGGTGTTTTCCTTACGTTTGCACTGGTATTGTTTTCTAAGGCCTGGTTATGGGATAGGTGTTTCACTTATCTGTTATATTACAGCTTGGACTGTGATTTTCTGTCGTATGCGATACGTGATTTGTGATTAGATTTGCTGTTGTTCTGTAAAGTCTAATTGAGAAATACGTTTTTCTTTAGTCTGTCATAGTTTCGCTTGTAATGTCATTTTCTGTTGTGTGTCATGCTTAAGTTTCAAATATTATTCTTTTTTGTCATGTAAGATGAACTCGAAAACAGGTTGTTCTTTGGTTTGTCACGTTCGCTGAAAATGTTATTTTTGTGGTGTGTAATGGGTTACTTAGAAATAGCATTTGCTTTGTTCTGTAACATATGTATTTCAAATACTTGTTGCTGTTCTGTGATTTGTAATCGTGCTATGTGTTAAATGCCATTGACTTTGTTTTGTCAGATGAGTTAGAAAAAGGTATTTTATAACTACATGGGCAGATTAAATAGAAATGTGTTAAGAATATCCGCTTTCGTTTAATACAAATCTCTAGTTTCGGTCAAGGTTCCAGAAAATTTTCTGATAATTTCTTACCTGATTCACCTTTGTTGTCCTTCAGTTATATAAGGAGTTTCTTAGTTTCAGTAGTCTGTGCCGTCGTATGTTTCTTTGCTTCTGTTTTTGCATATCCCACGCAATCAACAATGATCTTAACATGGATATTTTTAGTAATACGAACAGGAAAAAAGATGTTTGCGTCGAGTATAGATTATCTTTCGTGGATATTTATTTTCAACTACCCTAATTATAAGAAAAATACAATCTCTACTCATAAAGAACCTTTAAAAAACGAAGCTGGTAATTTGTCGAATATATTTTCCTTTATACGCTCGTAGTCACAAATTACGAAGCGTCTGATATCTTCAATCACGTTTGAGTTGATTCTATCCCCACATCAAGTGTAAACCGAGTTCCATATAAATATTTACTAGTATTTTGTTAGGTCTCGTTTTGGAAACTTCGGATGTAGTGGACCTTCAATTTATATCCACTCTGACCCGGAATCGTAGTACCTATGAAGGTCACATATATTGGTAAAATATCATCTAGACGAAACGTCACAATTTGTAAGTGTTTTTTAGTGTAAAATCAAAGTTTAGTGTACGTTACCTCGTGGTCTACCGTTACTCAAAGTTGTAGTTCTATAGGCTTACATAGATGTTGGTGTTTGGTAAAACATGGGACTTGATGCATAAACACTTTTACCGAAAAAATGGATTCGAAATTAACCCGATAAGTGTTGATGAACGTAACAAGAAAAAACAATATATGATATACCTTGTCATTCCCCTTAATCGATATGCACCTCCTCATCCATGTTTACAAACATTTGCCTTTACTCCAGTGCGTTTAACTTACTAAGGTGAAGTTCTATATGTACTTTTTCTAATATGTGGCTGATTGCCAGTATCGACTTTTTACGTACGCTGTTTTGGACTAACCCAGTACTGACTATGAATTGGCTACTACAACCATGTTCCTTATAACATTAATTGGAACGCTCACTTCCTGTAACATAATTTGTGCACTTATTTCTTTTCATTTGACCATTGATATTGACCCGCGTACTTACACAACATAATATCTAATAATATCAATGTATTTGCATATTTTTCTGCGAGATTGGGAACATATTCTACGCTATAATAAAGACCGTCATATTTTTATTTTAATATATATTTATATATATATATATTTATATATATATATATATATATATATATATATATATATATATATATATACCGGTTCGCCACACATATGTTAAACTGTATAAAAACTGCTAACTAAATATATAATGTATTAAAAAAGTAAATAGCATGTCAGGCCACTTTCCATCTCTTTCGCTAATGAAACGACTTTTGTTTGATTATTTATTTCTTCTTTTAATGTCGATATTTTACGTTTTTCTTTAACTTCTTCGTCTTGTCAACTTTCCAGTTTGAGATGTTTTCTTCTAATTTATTTTTGAAGTTTATTTAGTCAAAAGTAATATACACTTATTTAGAAAACAATATCTGCAAATTCTATGGAATAAATAGACAGTTTTTGACTGGCAGTTATTTGATTTGCATGCTTGTGTAAAAAAACGATATAACACACGTTATATGTGATAGACGATGAGGAAACAGTCTGCCACTGACGTAAGCGTTTCCATGAAAGCATCTGTTTTTGACAAATGTTAAATTCTTCCGTTTTTGCTTTCATTTTCATTCTCTGTGTACACAACTAAGGAAATTACTTTATTTTTGTTTATTAAATTTATTGAATACATTTAAATAGCTGATTAAATTAAAACAAGAGTGTTTTTATATACAATAAAGTTAAGCTTTAAATATAGCTCCGTCTTATGCATTAATCCCGAGCTACGGCGGTGTTCGCAGTATAGATTCATGTCTCCACTAAGCACGATCACAGACTGAGTCCGGGTGAAAGCAAGTTTTACAGAGATATTTGTGCAAAATCTCTCAATCGCTTCCAAGCAACTTCTAATGCACAAGAAAGTTTCGCTACGATGTCGTTATTCAGCCCTCAGCAAACAAATCTGACTTCCATTCGGTCTGATGCCGTAACACTTCTTGGTATTCGAATATATATATATATATATATATATATATATATATATATATATATATATATATATATATATATATATATACTCTCCGCTAATGTGCGGTTATTTTAGAATCGGTGAATCACTCAGTAATTTCTTCTACATCCATCGCATCTTCTCCAAACACCTGCTAAATCAAACGCGATAACGGAGATGAACCCCATTTCATCAGTGGTGAACTGAGTGTGTGCAAGCGCCAGGGGCTTACCACCAAGGTAATTATGGTCGAAACCCTTTCACGTATTTGAAATATTTTTTCTGGCATAAGGTCGGATAGTTTTTAGACAGAGCTCGTATATATATATATATATATATATATATATATATATATATATATATATATATATATAAACATAGTTGAGTATCCGAAGATTGTTTCAAAAATTCTTCGGCTTCTACTCGGGGATATACTCTCATATGCATCCCTGAGCAGGAGCCGAAGAGGTTCTGAAAAAATTGTCGGATACTCAAACTGTGTTTATTTTAATATAAAAAAGCTCTAATATATATTGACCACTTTTGAAAAGCATTGGTTTTGTTCATTTTGTTAATATTTGAACTTTATTATATATATATGCATATATATATATATATATATATATATATATATATATATACACTAGCTTACCGTCACGTAGCGTTGCTTGCGGAAGAACACTACCTCACGTAATTACATGGCCAACCTTGAACTAGTGAATGTTTTTCTTCATCGTATGATTGTCCGACGCAATCTCCACAATGTTAATGTAAAACAGAACAGTAGCATTCAAACATTCAGAGAGAACCTAACCCCCTGAAACCAATATAAATATTTTTGTATTGGTCAGTCGAAAAGCAGATTTCCAGAATTTTCACTATTTAGGGTCGCTGTTACCAATTATTAGTATTTTCACATTTACAACAGACTTTCCCGTTTAGCGATGTTTTTTCTCTCAATTATTATAGGTTTTAATTACAAAACTATTAAACATTTAGAAAATGTAGAAAATTTTATTTAATGTAATGTTTATATTGCTGACGGCCATGTTTTAATTTTATAGATTGTGTTTGTTTTTAGCATCACGATTTCTATGTAGAGACTTGTTTTTATAGAATGAATTGGATGAAAACTATTTGATCACTTTTGCTTGTTAAGTAGCCGAAATTATTGTCCCTGTAGATGCCTATTTTCTAACAAGTCCCTTCTTTTCAAGTTATTCGTACAAAGCTATTTAATACACAATGTACGATGTTTTACCTTCTAGTGTCAATATGTATAGAAATTGTGGCAGAATATCCTTGAACATCCTACACAAAAATCTTCATGTTTTGAGCAAGGATCAATCAAGTTGTGACCAATCACTGAGAAGGATTTGAACTTGTGTTAGTGAAATGCTAAAACAGATTTTGTGTTCTGATCTATGGGGGTAACGAAAACGGGAACAACGTCGCTTTGTTTATATGTAATAAGATTAAAAGGAGAAATCTACCACACAATTAAAAATTAGCGGTATTTTTTTACTAATACGCCCATCGTAGGGTTAAACTACGATGGGCGTATTAGTAAAAAATACCGCTAATTTTATATTGAAATCAGAAATTAGATTCTTCTATTTCTTGGCGATTACTTTAAAACAGCCTGTGAAATCATCTGCAAATATATTAAAATTTTGTTTAATTTAAATGTTTTATATTTAAAAGTGGGGAATCACTTACAGGTAACAGTCTGACCAATTAGCAGTGTCTGGATACGTGTAACCAAATTTTGTTTTGCGATGCTTCTTTCGAAAATATTTTTAAACAAATTTATAAATCGTACCATGATTCCGAAAACAAACACAATTCTCACATTCGGCTACATAGAGTCTTTCTTCTTTTTTTAGGGAAAAGTTATGGTTACTTTATGCAACGGTTATGGCCAGGTTATAGTTAATTCAAGTTCCGTTTAGTATATACAGTATACATGTTACTGCCCACCCGAAAAATACAAAAACGTTAAGCTTTTTCTATCGCTCACGATAAAATAAAACTTCCCCCGCTATTTTAGTTTATTTACGTACATTTTTACATTTATTTTAAAAGCATGAAACAAATGATAGTAACAACAGTATGTTCCACAAAACACTTTCTACACATTTTCTTTATATTACGGTAACACATAAAATACTTTCCGGGCGTTATTTAATTGTAAAAATGTTCCCTTCTTCAAAAAAAGGAAAATTGAAAAGAAAAAGACAATTGGTTACACGTCTGCATTTACTGAGAATTAGCCAGGAAGTTCCTCGTCATGTTACGTTAAATTTGAATAGAAAACTGACTCTACACTCTAAAATCTGAATTATATATATATATATATATATATATATATATATATATATATATATATATATATGTATATATATATATATATATATATATATATATATATATATATATATATATATATATATGTATATATATATGGGTTTTAAATTCCTTCTTTGTGGAGATTGTTTATACTGTTTACATGTAATCGCCAACAAAGTAGAATCTGATTTTTAGGTGTGGACTACAAATTTGGCAAACAAGTAGATTAAGTGAGCTCCAAAATTGTGTTATTTAAGATTATGCCATGCTGAACGTGTTGGAGTTAAAATTACTTACTATTACGTATAAAAAAATGAGAAAAGTTTCTATTATTATCAGCTTATTTTCTAAACGAAACATGTTTTATTTGATCGACCTTATGAGATAACAAGCCGAGATCGGTTTGATGTAAACAAGTAAAGTATTATAGCGACTTTTATAAAAATAATTTAAAATAAAATATTCATAAAAATATTTTTTTCGAAAAATATTTGGACAAGTTTGTTTGAAAAATAATGAAAACATTCTCAATACTTAAATAATGTTTTGTATTTTTATTTCAAGCACCCCATTCTAATATTCAAAAATACAATTTTAATAATTCCCAGAAATCTAAATATTCACTTCTAATAGTATTCAATGATTGTAAGTGAACGATTTATGTTTAGAAACAAATAATTTCATAAATATTTTATTATTTTAATTAATTATTTATTAAAAAACACAAGTAGGTTCAACATGTCAAAATAATATACAATGTTTCAGCTACTTCGTATCATCTACGACGACAGTTTTTTTTCCTTGTTTAGTTACCTAAATGTGTGAGTTGTTTACATTTCGTTATTATTGTCAGACAACATTTTTGTGTTTTTGTCAAACAGTAATATATTCGTGTATTCTGGGATACCTCTTATGTAAAGCAAAAATAACAAGATAGGTTAACGAAAACTTAAGCAAATATAACAAAAACATACAATACCAAGTTGTTTACGTTTCACTATTATTGTCGCCAAGTAATTATGTTTTTGTTTTACTTGCTTTTTATTTTTATGTGTTATGTCCGCGGGCATTAAAGAAGAACAACCCTCCAAGACTGAGGGAATTTTTATTTTATTCCAATCATGTGGCTTTGTTGAGCGACATTTTTACCCACATTGAAAACCGAACGTGTGTGTAACGAAAATTGCATCTGTTGGGAGACGATGTGGTATACATGATTTTTCATCGGTATGATTGTATGCGATGAAATAAAACTAAAACAGTTAAGCAAAAGAAAAATTCAATCACCAAAACAAAATGTAATTTCTGAACGTCAGAAATGTGCTTACGTCTGAGGACATCTAGCAGGTGTAGGAATTTTATTTTCGATCAATGGTCGTTAATTCGTATTGCGCTTGTTTAGAATGTTTACAAAATGTATAAACAGAAGGCAGTAAGTATTAAGTGCAATATAAATTCATTTCGCGAAAAGAAGCGATCGTTGTTTAGATTTAGAATTTAGTGCATTATGTCCATATAGAATGAAAAAAAATATGAAGAAATTTCGGTGATTTAATTAAAATACCGTCTCTTAAGTTACTTCTCCAGTGAAAGTGAGGGACCTGGAAGTAGATATTAGGATGAGAGTTAAAATGGCTGAAGCCTCTCCTTGTAAGGCTTATTTGAGATTAACAACTAACACGGAGAAAATGTAAGGCATTTGAAAAGAAGACGAAATAAATGCATATTTACTGGAAATACGCATGACGGTGGAACTGATTATCGTATAAAGTTTTTAAACTTTAATTTATTATATACATATATGTCATCATCATACCTTCCAGATTATCTTCATTCCCAAGCATTTGAATACAAATAACATGATGAAAAATAAGCTGTTGTCAAATGGAATCTAGTGAATGCGGCTACATCTGATGTTAAGCTTATGACGAATCTGATTCAAAGTTAAGAGCAAAAACTGTCAGATTGAACACTGTTGACCTTTAAACAGTTAAGATAAGAATGTATTTCGCCAATAAAACAATTACTTTAATGCAAGCTTGATTGACAAGGATGGTTGTAGAGGTTATAAACATTTTTAAACAGCAGCAAACAGCAACAAATGTAAGCAGTAGTAAACGTATATAGTTTAACATTTTCTTATGAAAGGGCTTGTAGAACTTAAAATCTTAAAGTTTGCCTGACAGTTTCCTTCAATACAATGAAACAGAAAAAAACGGTGATAGGTATCTAAATTTTTCAGCAATTCTGCTAAACATAAATCTACAAATGTACGTAATTTGACAACAACTCTTGCACATTACCAACATGAAAACCATTCTCTTCCAAAGAAGACAACTCTTAATATTAGACACCGGGTCAAAACTTTCAACATTAACCACAACAATATACTTTACAAAATACTAGGCATTTTAATGTTCAACAGCAGATGGAGTTCAATAGGACGCCCTGAACTAATCCAAACCCTCCCCGACATCATACTCCCCAACACTGAGATGGACATCTTAAGTTTCGGACTCACATTTGCCACTGGAATTTATCCATAATAACAACTAATATGGTCGTCCAAAACTACAAACACGATGACTCTGATTTGTCTAAAGGCTTTTATCCAGCAAATCATCCTCACTACAACTAATCAATCCGTAGACTTAATTCTCCCTAACATATATCTCAAATCATTACACTACCTTGCTAACAAAGAGAACATTATCATCTCACTCGCCGACAAATGTGGTGGGTTTCTTATCATATATAGAAGAAAATAATTCAACCTTTATATACAAAGAAATAGATTAATTTAAGAAATCTTTTTAGAAACTAATAAACAATAATACCACCTGGTTAGCATATATTGATTACCACCCCACAATTCTAACTGCATATTGCCTACCGAACACCCACAAAAATAATACTCCAAAGTGCCCCATAATTTCAGGTAGCAGTGCTACCGATAAAATTGCACAAACCAGAACGTTTAATGCGAGTTTCTCCATCGTCTTTTTAAAATTATCTTCTTTCTTTAGTTTTCTTGTTCATTTGTTTGGCACCTGAGGATGATTCGATTAAGAATCGAAAACTTTCGTTAAACCTATCAACCTCTAGAACATTTTTTTTTATTTTAATACAAAAACGACCATCAGAACAATTGGAAAAAAACGTATAATTAAACAGATGAATTTTGTTATTTTTACCAATGTTTGCATAAATGAGAAAATGCTGACAAAATACCAACACACACAATATATATATATATATATATATATATATATATATATATATATATATATATATATATATATCTATATATATATATATATATCAAGATATGTATAATTTTATATTTATATATATATATAGTAAGGTATGATCATATATTTATAGCAATTAAGCTATACAGAGGATTTCGCGTTTCATCCACGTGGTGAATCATCAGGCTAAGTGGGTGTGTGATGGTGCAAATTATTGATGCGGATTGTATTAAAAGTGAGTTTTATTATTTAATACTTCAGACTATTCAAAAAACTCATAATAAACTTCAGAAGGAAAGACATGCATATTTATAAATCAAGTGTCAGACAATCGATCGGAAACAATCGATTGTTTGCAGGATTGCCTTACTGTTAACTTCCCTGAGTTTTACCGACAAAGCTGCATACATGCGGTCTGTCTCGAATCGATTATTTTTGATGATCGGACTAGCGTCAGATCGATACTGATCGATTTTATTTGGTGTTGCCAGGTTTGTCTGCTTCACCGCATAGAAATCATGCGAAGGGCCATTGTGACATTTAGTTGCGCCGCTATAGAATTATACTCCTTCACGAATTTATAATATTTGGCCCGACTAGGAGAGTAGTGTTTAAACATAATCCTTAATCGTTAGCTGTTTTAATCTCTAAAATACAAAGTAGCACTGAAATTGTAAGAACTCTTCTGTATATATTCAATAATGTATACATTTGCTAAAGAATACAAGTTTTCTAAATGGAGCATAATAGCGTGTTTTTTTAATAATACATCTACAAATGAATTTACGTTTGAGCGAGATTTACGTATTCACTAACATTTCATTTAATATATGTTTACATTTTAAATTTGCTCTATATAATTAATCGTTATCTGCTATATAACACCCTGTACATATTATTTTATTACACACACACACACCCACATATATATATATATATATATATATATATATATATATATATATATATATATACATATATATATATATATATATATACATATATATATATATATATATATATATATATATATATATATATATATATATATATATACATAAGCATACAATATTAAATGGCACAGAGTATTATTTTTTCATTATAATTTTGTTTAGCTTTCCGAATTGTAAATTAGTATCTCGGTCAAATTAGTGTATGTCATTTCCGTGGCGTTCTTGTTCCATATAACCTATTTTCTTTCGCGAGAACATTTGATTTGATTCGTCTAATCATAATCAAATCGAGTATACTTTCGAAAAAAGAAAAGAAAAATGGGACAAAAAAAAACCACGGAACACTAATTTGATGAAAATGCAAAGGAACTATTCGGAAAATAAAAAAATAAAGACTTATCAAGCAAAAACCTTCCGTGTTATCGAATAATGTTAGCCTCAATGAAAATATGCTGCCTAAATATACACACACTATATATATATATATATATATATATATATATATATATATATATATATATATATATATATATATATATGTATATATACATATACATATACATATATTTAGGCAAACATTATTAAATAACACGGAGTGGTTTTGTTTGATGCGACTTTTTTTATTTTTTCAATTTTCCGAATTGTCCATCTAATATTTCGGTCAAATTGATATAAATATGATCCATGCGTTTCTTGTTCTATTCTTTTTTGCAAGTACGTTCGATTTGAATCGTCAAATCATCATCAGGCGGTATTAGTTTTAGTGTCTTTACAAATTATGACTTTACTGTTGTGCTCATTTTTGAATTATAACGACGAGTAGATTATAACTTGAAAAAGCGTCGTAAAGTTGAAATGTACATGAGAGCGTGATGGCGTTCTACACATAGGGGAGATTTAAAAGTTTGACTGTTTAAACCGTTAAGAAATTGATGACGTTAAAGAATCTGCATACAATTCAAACGCATAACTCCCTAATGGCTAAGAATTTGGTAATGTTAATTATTATGCTAGACACTTTAAAATGTTGCGACTAGTTTCATAATTGACATTATTAATTGTGGGATGTTTAGTTTTTATGTAGAGGGCTTCGAGTATTTTTAATTTTTTGATATTGGTATTATGGTGTATTATTTTTGTATTGTTAACAAGGATGTTTCTATATTAGGAGGGGGTACAATTATGTTTTTTAAGTGTTGACATTTCGAGCTAGTGTCGGAGAGATGTAGGGTGAGTCTTCGGGATAGTGTTGTGGAAGTGAAACCTATGTAAGAATTAGTTTTTTTTATTGTTGTCGGATATACATTCTCCCATAGGGCATTGGAACTGATATATTACATTGGTTCTTCCTAATGTATTTTGGGTTTGAGAAGTGTTATTTTTAACAACATGGTTTGAGGTTTTCATTTTTTTTATAATAAATGATAAATTGTATTTTATCATCAGAATTGGTGGGGCATATATATATCGATATACATATATATATATATGTATTTATACATATATATATATATATATATATATTATTACTTCATGTATCTACATAAAATATTATAAGGAGATATAATTTTTTATGTATCAGTTTTCAGTATTTACTTCAACAGTGCTCGATACGTAAGTAGAGCTAGGTAGTAAGCAATGAAAATATATATGGCATATATATTTTCATTGCTTACTATATATATATATATATATATATATATATATATATATATATATATATATATATATATTCACCAACAATGACGCAACAAATATATTCTTCAGCATTCACTTTAATATGCATTGAAATGATAAAGGTACGTCTATAATTATATTTTTTATATAAATTTTTTTGATAATTACACTTCTTGAACAGAAAGAAGACACCTACCGTTGCCTGTTAATTCTCATCTTGATTTTTATTCTCATGACGTTTCGGCCGATATAACATCAGACTTTCCACATGTGCGTGTTGACGAACTCCAGAATATCTATGTGGAACTCGGTAATTTATACACATTTTTTTAACTTAAACTTTTATATAACCAATGGGCGGTTTCTTCTTGTTTGTCAGCACTAACTGAGTAGTAGTAGTAGTAGTAGTAGTAGTAGTAGTAAGTCATTTGTAATTATATTCTTAGTATTGCTTGATTGAAGCGTCAACCCCAGAAGATTATAAATTATAAATGATCATTACTAAGTAAAATATCCGTTGGGTCACGGGTCTTTGTGGACGCCAGGACTGCTTCCCTGCTGAATAAGACATGAACGTCTTCAATACCAAAGTCAACCTAAGTCAACAAATACTTGTTGACCATCCTTTTTTCAGTAACCAGTTTCTGCCTTTTCCCCAGCTCGTTCTTTTAATCCTCGACTTATATCGTTTATCATCCAACTAGCAATTATATTTACAAGTATCCTCAAGTGGCTGCTGGCCTTGCTATGACGTGACTCATTAGTATAGAAATGATGATACGCTTTTAAAAACAACTCATTCCATTCATTTGTATTTACAATTTGATTGTAATACTAGTAATTATGTAACTTTAAACGAATTTAAAAACAGGGCATTTGTGTTATCTATGTAAACGGCATGAAGCAGACAACGAGTTTTACAATTAGAAGAAAAATAATATTGATTTAAGTACAATATGTAAATGAACAAGTACATAAGTCAGTCGTGAGACAGTATACATCTGATTGAATATATATATATATATATATATATATATATATTCAATAAGGTTAGCTCTCATTGAATATATATATATGTATATATATATATATATATATATATATTCAATGAGAGCTATATATATATATATATATATATATATATATATTCAATAAGAGCTAACTAACGTTACTCGTTTATGAAAATTACACTAGTGATGTAAACGTCATATACTTTTACAAATTGAATATATATTTGTCTCTTTTTCTCTCCAACTACGGGTTCAATAGTATTAGTGCTAGTGGTGATATTCTATTTTATTTATAATCGAATATTGCAATTGGCTTATTCCTTTATGCATTACGTTCCACGATAAATACAGAAAGAGAGAAGACGTGGGATGCAGAAGTGTGAGTATTAAACAACGTATAGAATAAGGGTCTGGGGTAAAATAAACACAGTTTGATAGATAGTTAAACTGATGGATAAAAAGTTATTAAAATATAAGACACCTGTTGAGTTGATTGCGAATTAGTGTCATGTAAATTATACGTTTTGGTAAATATAATTAAATTCAATCACTGAGGAATATTTCAACGTGTGTTTTTGTAAATAAAATATATATGAAAATACTTAGGTAAAAGAAATACTTTAATTTACACAGTCATTGTATAATAGTTATCACTATTATCATAGATGTAATGCCATCTAAAATATTACAGGAACGACGATCGATCTAGCTATTTCTAAATACGGAATAAACATCTATTTTTAAAAGAATGCTCTTTGAAACAGAATAAAATACCATTGTTTCGGATGATGCGCCTTCTTTTGTTGATAAACTATGTCTAGATCATTTCTACACTAATGCATCTTCCAATACATAAACAAATAAACTAATGTATTTACTGTCATTCTCCTTTTGAATTCAAATTGTAGTACGACCGTTTGACAATCATTCACGCTATAACAATTTAATACGCCATCTTTTTTTCTTTATTTCTATATATGGATTCTGTAGACTGCACTATGATTCCTAAAAGTCTATTCCAGCGGGCGTCGGTGGTTTGGACTGCAATCCCGCAGACATGCTGGCTTTCTGCTAGAAATCGATAACACATTATTATGTACGCGCGATAAATTCAATCATGTAAACCTCACACCATTAGTATCGACTAGAGATCTGGAATAATATTTTACTGCAATGAAACGTAACAGTATGTGTCATAGGTTAGCACAGATTTTAGAAGTTAGATGAACTAGGTGTGTCGGAAAAATAACAGGATTGGTTTCGATGTCAATCGATTTTATTTGCAAGTAACTAACTGCAATTTGTATTATTTGGATCTTCGGACTACTATTTTCACCTTGAATGTTATTCACACAACGTTTCGCAAGGACTTCTTATGAAACGAATATAAGTGCAAGGTGATAATCAGTTTTGTAAGCGACAGTCTAGTTGAGGGTCAAGGTTCAATCCTCAGTACCAGCGATACTATGAACACAATTACGCAATACTAAACACTTATACACGGTCATGGCTGATGGAACGTGACTAAGCAACCCTTGTGGGTTAAATAAAGGTCACGTTGAAAATCATGTATAGATTACCTAGTTCGAAATAAAGACTCCCTAGTACTACAAGATGCAGCTAAGAAAAGTCGGATGTTATATCGACCGAAACATTGTGAAATAACTTCCAATATGAGAACAGTACTTCAAATAATCCAAATAATACACATTATCAATTCTCATCTAAATAATTACCAAACGTATCCAATCAAAAGTTTTGTCTTTTTAAAAGTCATGACTCCCGCGGCTTTAGTTCGTGTTCCTATCACTCATGGATACGTTTCTATTCACTACAGGAAGAAAAATTCTGAAATGTCCTTCAACTCTTTAGATAAGCTCTTCTTGATGCCCTCCACGTATTCACATTGGGTTCCGATGATGATCAGCCGAACTTAAGAAAAATAAAAAAGTCACATATAGAAAGATAAAATGAATTGAATACGATAATATTCTTATCGGCAAATAACTTTTGATGAACGCAGGATGAGCAGGTCAATTGTCGTGGTGAAGTGGAAGTATAACCAACACATATCAACAATAAATACAATCGTTACAGAAAAGCAAATTACAGTTATATTTTTACAAAACCTCCTGTTAGAGGAAAACATACTCAATTTAAGCGTCTTTTTTTCGTCCATAACTCACGTAGCCTGCTATCCTGTTATCACTTAGATGCGTCACGTAATCCTGTTTCAAATAACCACGATAAGTATAGGTGTAAACAGTTTTGGGGTAGTTATTAGATCCACACCAGATTATCCATCGTATAGTTCGTTAACTACGAACTGCTTAGTATCTCGTTCACACGTTGTCAGCAGACATCTAAATGGATAATGACGCCTTAGTAAAACAAATGTTATAATGCTAATGTACCATCCGAGTTTTCTGTCTTTCTCTTATGTTGTCTCTATAAACGTCCGGCCCAATCAACTCACTGAACAAAGAGAAACAGTTTTCTTTATTGTTTTCATTGCAACTTGTCAACCTGAACTTCCTGTTCATGACGCAACTTCATGTTAACGTAGTTTAGTTCTACACTAATTACCAATTTCCATTTTCAGCATTATTGGAAAACACTTTAATCGAATAAATCTACACAAGATAAATACATTCCAATTTAAATCCAACTTAAATATCAAATCGGTAAAAACGGCGGCAATCCTTTTATTATGTGACTGTTATTCATATTTGTATATCTTGCTTTTAAACTTTTGACTTGATACATTGTTATGCTTTTAAACTTAAAACTTGATACATTATTATGAAGTTCAAATTCTCATTGTTCTCCACAATGCTCTATTAATTTATTGTTTCAATTATTCAAGAATTCATCTAATTCTATCTTAAAATGTTTCGCAAACCCTCCTCTTGAGAAATCAAATTCTGTTCATTTCTTGCATAATATTGCATAATCGTCCAATTAGCAATATATCCATTCCATTTAATCTTATACTCGAGTGGTTTTTATACTTGACAAATAGTGACCCATGAGAAACAGGCTCTACACTATTGCTTTTCTTTACTTATCTGGTGATGTGTTGTAAAAATAGATTACTCTCTTAAAAAACAAAACAAACCAGTTAATAGATATAGTTGTGTAAACCTGGCGTGACAATGATTGGAACGGAGAATAAATATTTTTTAAAGTCTCCATGGCAATTAAATAAGAAATAAATAATTTCGAAAACCATCTCTAATGTCTTTCTCTAGTAAAATAGTTAATCCTTGTTTTTCATATATTTGCTAAACTGAAAAACTAATAAAGTTTTCTACATTAGTAATGAAACAATACTTGCATAAAGCTGAAGTATTACTTTTCTATAAGGGAAGTAATTTAATATCAGTTTGAAGGCAACGGATGTTCTTTGTAAATGGTGGAAGGAACAAGTCAGCTTTTCAAAATACTACACAGTTTTGGAGAACATATTTGAATTCATAAACGCATTGAATTATTTTCACGGCTTCACTTACCATTACATGGATCTATCATTAGAGGAAACGCCATGTTTATCATGATGTCATCCCACATCTAAGTTATAATAAGGAAAACAAAATAATGCCCCAACTTGCATTAGGAACGTATTGAAATACACTTTTATTTATTCAAATAAGTTCGATACCTAAACAAATCCTTTTTCTTACCTTTTTCAATGTATTTTAATACAACGTTTGTTGTTGATTAAATACATGTTTCGCTCATTTTTCAATGTGTCTCAGAGTGAATATCACACATATATAGAGTGAACTGCACATTATTTGTGGTTTGGGATTAGATTCTCTATATAATGCCTACGTACAGTGATTTGTACGCAGAGGTTTACTCGGGGCATATTTGTGTCATCCGGAACATCACACTTGAAGTAGAGTGTGCGATTGGTTAACTTAACTATCCGAGAGAGAAATATTTTATTTAAAAATGAAGGGCTGCTAGGATATTTGTGACGACGAACCGCCATGTTTAATATTGGGCGAGTAAAGCCACTAATTCATACATTGCTTAGTGAAATAAAAGCAAATGTATGTTAGAATTGTGTCAACTTTGTTAAGTCATGGTTAGTTTTATTCAGTCGTAGGAATTGATAGAAAAGTGTGTGAATTCACATGGCTTAAAGAGAGAGCGATTGAGAGAAGTTAGCAGTTTGATGGGAACACTAGGCCTCTTATTTTTAAATGTTCTTTGATATGATTAGATAGTTTTTTATCGATCTGTCCTTGTCTCCTTTATCGCACTGCTAAGTATGTTTTAAAATATCAATTTAGAACAAAGATCGAGCAGAATAAACTTACTCTGTCTTTCAACAAGTTTTGTCTGGACTACGTCATTTTTCGACGTATTACATGACGTAATTTCAGGCGGCGTTTCTTCAGGCTTGCGAGATCACATTAAGGGGCGTACAAAAGAATACAGCTAACTAAACATATACAATGATTAACTTCCATATGTTTATGTAAGACACAACGTTGGAAAGTAACGGTCACATTAAGTCAAATAAAATGGCAATACTTATAGTCTCCGTGTAATGAGAAGTCCACAAGAAGAAGCTCATTCCTAAACACAGGGTAATAAATAAATCAAGTTGGATAACATATACTATATGTTATCCAACTGGATTTATTTATTATTACTATAATAGTAAATGTTAAAATCGTCGCAGTCATCTTCTTCCGGGAAAAGTATTCGGGAAAACATAATTATCATCTATGTTCGACATTGTATTCACTACCACTTTCGTGGTCGTTTCGTTCTGTTTGGTTTTATTGGATGATATTAAGAATACATGGATACAACATCGCAGAAAAACAAATTTCGATCTATAAATAAACACTCGAACTACTGACAATCTGTGCATCGGATATTTTCTGAATAAGGAAATAGAAAAACAAATGGAATATTTAAGCAGGAATTATTCATCAATGTCCCCCCCCCTGGTTGGAAGTCGTCTAGTTTAATCATTTATATATATATATATATATATATATATATATATATATATATATATGTGTGTGTGTGTGTGGGGGTGTGTGTGTGCGGAAATATATATATATATATATATATATATATATATATATATATATATATATATATATATATATATAACAATAGTTCTTTAAGTATAGGTAGCATATCCAGAAACGTACCATTGTTTCATTGACATGGATACACTTTTACTGTAATAAAGCCTTTTTAATCCATTCCAAATCTTCGACGACTCAAAAAATCAAGACTTTTAAAAAAATGGAATGCAACGAACACCGGTTATACTCTCCATTGCATTTGCTCTAGTGTCGCTTTTGGGGAAAGTACCGTATTATAGGGGTGTACATATGGCTGAATACGGCCTAATCTTAACATACAATTATTTAGAATAAATTTTATTGTTGATAACGGAAGGTGGTTGTCTGTTTCTATGACGTATTCATAGGGGTGATCGTGTCTAGTGTTATTTATTTGTCGACGCGCGGTTTAAATATTGTGTTGCCGACTGGTATTACTTTATATTTACATTTATTAATGTGTGTGTATTACTGCTATTAAAAGATGTATATTTTATATTTCTAGGAAGAGATGCTTATTTTTAACTATTACACTGTTATTATAATTTTGTGTATTAGCTAAGGGAGAGATTCATGTCAAATTAAGGATTAGAGGTAACCTCATGAGTGAAAAAATGCTTTCCTAAGGGGTATCAAATCAAGCGAATTGGACATTATATACTTGTTATCACCGTACTATCTTTCGTGATTCCTGTATGGGAAAATGTAACGTATTGTTTCTAGTAAATAATTTGTATTTTAGCTGTCATATTCGAATGATCGAGCACGTTTATGATTAATTTTCAACATACCTTGATGCACTATATATATATATATATATATATATATATATATATATGTGTGTGTGTGTGTGTGTGTATGTGTGTGTGTGAGAGAGAGAAGAATAATTTGCTTGGATCATTGTGCGTAATATGTAATAAGTATTGTTATAAAGCGATGGCAATGCGTTGGTTATGTGACACTGGCGGCACGTGAAATGGTGAACAAGTGACAATAATGGCAATATGGAAAAATCAATAATTTTCAAAGAATTTTAATATATTTACAAGTTTTAAGTTCGAGCCGTGATGGTAGTGTAATGTGTCTTCCTTTTCTTTAATTTTCGAGGGAATCCCTCATTCTCAGAAATAAATATATCCACTCGTCTGTGTGTGTCTCTGTGAACCGTGTTCGCGAACTGTGACAGTCTGAGATTGGCATTTCCCTGCGCTGATAAGAACCGTAAACTCGCAGCGACGTCGTGCATAGGTAAAATATCAAAAAGATGATTTAATATTATCAGAACCCCCTTTTCAATTAAATTGAAATCATAGCACAGTCGGAAAGACAAAAAATAAACATTTACCTTATAGTCTTATTGCAATGCGCCGACTTTGCCGTGCAGTTCTATGGGATGTTTACATATTTATACTAGCCGTTTTCAGTATGAATACACTTAATTTTTGAGAGCTGTAAGCTGGAAACGACGTCTATCGTAGGTAAAATATTAAAAGTATAATGATATATATATACGTATATAATTATATATATATATATATATATATATATATATATATATATATATATATATACTAAAAGAATACACGTTCCAGCACGGGTAAAATTAATGAAAACAGAATAGTGTTTCGACACTTCTTTCATCTCATTCCAAAGAGCTATTACATTTTATGCCTAGTATCCGTATTCCAAATTTTATACAAACCCATCAAATGATTTTGATTCACGAAAATGTCTAAAAATATAGGCTTTATCTTATGAGGTATTAACATATGTATTTTTGTAATTGAAGGAATCTTACCGTATTGCTGTCTCATGATCACGGCTTAAATTAAATTCAAATCTAAAAAAATAAGTACTCAAATAAGACTTTATTCCAATATTACTGTCCTTAAACACTTTAGAATAATCTAATTAAACTGCAATTTTGATATATATGTAATATAATGTTGATTTAAGCTTATTGGTAAAATTTTACAAAAATCGGAGTTATCCAATTCTTTATAAAGGTCTTACAAACCCCATTTTAATGAAACTAAAATAAATTAAATATAGACCATATTATGACGTCTTCCGTCAAGTAACCGTGTTCGAAATTTCATAATGATCGGTTAATTTCTATTTAAGTGTATTGTGTACTTTCTTGTATTTCTTGCAAGACAATAGATAGTCTCTGTGAGTGTGGCTGCGCGTGTAATTGTGAAGCAAGGGCTGCGCAAACCGCAACAAAACATCTCGTGAGTAGAGGCAACTATATAAATATATACGCCTTCCACAATTTATATAAATAGAGAGCTAACCTAAATAATAGCAGTAATGAAAGCTCATCTAATGTTTAAGATTTTGATGATTAGTGGAAATTAAATTAAAAATGTCCACGCTTGTCTTTAAAGGGTAAACTTTAGCAAGAGTATTTTATCTTCATTATCTTTTCATTTATAGATATATTTAAACAGTATCATATTAAAAGTGTATAAGATATATGCACATTGAGATGGTAGGTCTCTAAACTATTCTCTTTTTTTCGATATATTTTTAAAATGATGCTGTCGCATAACCTATAATGTCTTATTATACATTTATTTGTAAATATTTCAAAGACATCTGGCCATATAAAGATCTCATCGAGAAAATTACAAAGACTTCTATTCTCTATACTGCTAGAGCTCTTAAAGATACATATATATATATATATATATATATATATATATATATATATATATATATGTATCTTTAAGAGCTCCAGCAGTATAGAGCATAGAAGTCTTTGTATATATATATATATATATATATATATATATATATATATATATATATATATATATATATATATATATATACATATACATAACACACACACACAAATATATATGTGGGTCTGTGTACATATGTATATATATATATATATATATAATCGATACATACTGTAATTGGCTGTCATTATGTATAAGGTCGGCAAAGGTTGTTCAACCCTATGTAGCGACTGTACCAATTATATGCTCTGTTGGTTCTACTTCGAATTAGCAACTGTCCTCATTCGTTAACTTCTAACTGGTAACTATTTGTCATTATTTTAAGTTGGCCACTGTAAGGAGTTCTGTGATTCATTTATACACTGTATATGTATATAACAGCGTCGCCACTTTTTTAAATGTATACACGTCAATGTCATATGAGTGTATCTCATTAAACAACCACTAAGGCTATATATATATATATATACGCACTATTTTGAAAAATTGTCAAGCTAAATTCGTTTATATAGCAGGAAAAGTATCTCCATATCTCTTCTCCTCATACTTTTGTAGATTATATCCGTAAAAGAAGACAGATGTCTGATTTAATACAAGGATAACCGAGGAGTATCGCACTTCAATATTCCACAAAATAGAACTTAAATGTATGAATTGAATGAAATAATCCTGTGCAAGTACTACCTTTTTTAAAACATTCATAGGCAACATGCTGGCATTTCACAGCGGAATCTATTTCATCCAATTTTTATTTTATTTTACATTCATTATTCCAAACATACCTTAAGGGCTAGTCTTAATTATGGCTTAGATTTATGGAGAGATCTAAGATGATGAGTTGTGCAGCGAGATGTTTGATCACCTTACATTAAAAAAGTAGCAAGGAAATAATGCCAAATGGAAGCGGTTCAAAGAAAAACACTATTGAAGTAAAAAGCGTTCCTGCACTTTGAAACCTTTACCGTTAAGAGGTGGAGTTTTTCTGCTTGTGGAACTAGTTGGGTGCAGCAATTACGTCGGAGCACATCCCGTGTATCTATTTCTAAACAGACACAGGGATGCTACATTGTGGAGGTGTAACAGGGTCGGAAGCTTGGTTGACAGTGTTGTCCCTTTTAGATTAAAGGCTCTATTTTGGACTCTGTCTAGGAAGGGGAAAAGTGGCAATACTACTCACTGCATCAGCGAATAGTGGGCGGGTAGGTCTATTGGATACGGATCGGTGTGAGAAATCTTCTAGTTCGATAGTGAGGTTCCAACTTCTTTGTAGCATTATTAAGAGTGGCTTCTATCTAATTGTTCTAATCTATGTTACTTGTGCATGTTAAGTCGAGGGGTTTTTAATGTATGACTATTGGGAAATATGATATGAGCATGGTAATATGTGGTATCAAAGGTTTCTTTTAATTGTTAAAGGAAAATAGCTTTGACTCAGTAGTATTCAATATAACCATCCATGTTGGCCCCAATTCCACTACAGACTGGCCGTAATTTTCTAAGTATTCAGCCAGTATTTTTTATATGTGTACATCCGATTTGTACACATGTCAAGAATATAGCGTAGTTTCTATCAGCACACATACCCATTTTTGACACGATTGCACCGGGGAGGTAGTTTTTGTATATCAGGAATAATAATAAGATTCCAAGTATCGATGAATGGTATGTTGTTAAGATGTATGGCAATCGTGGACGACCCAAAACTTTCTTATAAATAATAGAGAATCTGATTATATTAAATATTTGTTAAGTGATACTTTACGATATAAGTAACTTGATGGGACCTACATGACATACGTTCTTAAAGGCTTTTGGTATATCAAGCGCTACGGCTTTAGTTTCGCCTTCTGCATGTATAATATATGTGTTCAGCGATGACCGTTAGGAAATCAGCAGAATAACGTAATGGCATAAATAATTACTATTGGTTAGAGAAAAGTTCAATTTTTCCGAGGTGGTAATTTATTGCCAGATTGATTAATGGTTCGAAAATTTAATCGAAGAGCGGTAGGAGATTGATAAGGCGATAATTTTGCGTGTCAGTTCTTTCAAAAGAATTCGTGAAAACATGCACTACAAACAATCTAAGCTATCGGATAAGCAAGATACGGAGCGGCATTTGTTATAAAGTATTGAAAGGAAAAGGACCGGCTCGGCAGCGTATTCTTTTTATTTCTATAGCAAGTATAACAGCAGATTCACGATTTTTAGTGGAATCAAATACATTGATGTTATCTACGACTTTAAGATGAGTGATTCCCAGATCATCAAGTGTGGTTTCTGTCCGGAGTGGGATTTCTGAGTGAGAGTGGTTTGTGAATTCTAAAGCGTTTTAGTCTCATCCGTTTCCATGGTTATTTGATAGTGAATTGTAGATTGTTCATTGTAAACCACACTTTCATATATTTGCCTAAAAGTCAACGTTCTTAATTCCCTTGACTAAATGTGTTTAAAATAATCGTAGTATACCTACTTTTAGATGCATTGCTAGCCAAATCCTACGTAATATCTCGTCGTTTTGCAAAACGGCGCTTCGTTTTGTGGTGGAAGTTTCGGGGTAATATACACCATGATGACAAGGTTATCAGCATTACAATTTGGCTACGGATCGCAAACCCCTTGCAGTACTGTCAAGAATAGTTCGATAATTTAGGATTTCTGATCATCACGATCTTTGGGGCAGGGCCGGAAAGGTACGATTTTCTAATTGGAATGTGCAATTGAGACAATTTGCGTGTTTTACGAGCTTGAACTTTGAAGCTCAAGAAGTCTACGCAATCCTTGTTGTGGGCATTACAATCCCTTAATTCATTGATTTCGGACCTCGGTGTTGCGTCTGACCTATCAGTGGCATAATCGTGCAGAGTGCAGTCCTGGTTCGAAATTGAATTGCAAAAGAAAATTATATTCTTCTTTTTGTATTTATCTTACAAACCAAACATGTCAAATTCCGTCCCGGCCCTGTGTAATAAGATGTATCTACAACATTTCAGAGTTTAAAAGAGGTTGGGATCACATGTATTGTCATTACTAACAAGTACACTTGTTTTGTTGTTGAGTTTTACGACATATACAGCGGCGATGAGTCATTTCATACCGAAACGTATATTCTCATACGATTGGCTTACAGATTAATTTGTTTGGTGTGCTTACATTTTGTAACCGATCAGGCTGTAAACGATAGTTCCTATTAAACCCATAAATAGTTCACTGACACGGACTACCTCTTTTAGGCAAAGTTGATCAAGGAGTTATTGTAACTAATGCATTATTCAACACTCCCATCACCCTCAGATTGGGATCTTATCACTGGGTGGAGTTTTTCTCATGTGAAGGACCTTTGAGGTAGTTTGGATAGTATATAGTATTTAGAAATATGTCAAGCTATAGAAAGGTATAAAGTGTCGAGAAAGATCAAGCACGGTGTGCTGAGATAAATAAAGTTGAACACCTTACTCAAGGGCGTTCCGGCAAGTTTATTATTTTACCCGATTCAAAGAAGTTATAGTTTAGTTTTGTTTAGTTCGATTTGTCTAACGGTTAATCAAGCATTTATTGATTATTGAATGCCGAATAATGTTGTTAAATGGAATACTATAAGTATGATAATTGTTTCTTATATTCTTAGCAAAAATTTCCCTTAAAACATTGTTCTCCAAAAAAATTACACTTTGAAGGTTATTTTACCATGAAAATAGGAGCATTACTATTAGAAAACATTACACTTAGAAAATAACTTTTCACTGAGAGTTGGAACATAACTTTTAGAAAACGTTACTCTGAGAAAGAAATACTCATAGAAGGACATTTTACAACAGTGGGAAATTACCTATAGGAAACATTACTCTTAGAAGACATTACTCATGGAACAACATTATACAATGGTGGGAAATTACTCTTAGACAACATTACTCTTAGAAAACATTACTCATAGAAAGGCATTTTACAATGAGAGTGGGAACATTACTCTTAGGAAATATTACTCTGAGAAAACATTACTCTATGGCAGTGGTAATTTTCTTTATGCTACATACCATAAACCCTCAACCCTAACCGTCTAATATCTATTTGTGAAAAAAACTGAACTGCAAAAGTAAGGTTTTGATTTTTAGAAGAATCGAATTAAATAATAAGGTTAAAGATGAACTCATAGATACTAAGACATGACGGGAGCAGCTGATTGATCGGATCTTGCCTATCTGACCTACCGTCTAGCCAAAGTACGGGCTAACGTTGAGTGTTGCAAGTCACGTGACTATGTATGCAACCTGGTAAAATACTTCTACCAGAATCCCGTCTTGACGCATCACGGTTTGTCACCCACGGCCAACCAGTCGTTCCGTTTTGCAGTCAGCGGAAGTAACTTTGAGAATCAAACCAATGATATAAATAGAATATATATTTTGTCAGGCTATTTATTCAAGGAATATATGATTACAAAACGATTGATCTTGAAAAATTAGATGTTTAGAATTTGAAGTAGAAAATATGTTATCAACACAACTGTGTATTGCATTTGATGACCTAAAGAGGTTTGCTATGAGATTACACAAAACAAGTAAGCAAAAAAACAGACTAAAACGAGAAGAGAAATGGGACTGCAGACGATGCTTGACAAATGAGCTCATAAATGCTCTGAAATGGTGAAATATTCATAAGGCTTCTCATAGAACTACTGAGTTAATGTTTTCAAAATCATATGGATGAAGACATGAATAAATATTTCAATAATTATATGACAATAATCGCTGCAAATACGATGTGCTTGTTGGCATTTATTTTAAAACAATAATAATCACCTGCGACTTAATATGAGTCCTTATTTACATCCCCAACGAAGGCTGAGTTAGACACAGGATAGGTTTATTAATGTAGGATCAGCTCCATCTCCCCAAGACGAGACAATCTGGGTTGAAACAAAAAATCAAAAATGTAATCTTTCTAGAAGGGATAGTTCCTTTACTGAGACAAACTAGACTAATGCAGTATCAGAACAGCTACTCCAGCTTGCTCCGAGCCAAAATATTTTTTTTTAATTATACAACAATAATCGCTGCAAATACGATGCGCTTTTTGACAGTTTTGTATTTTTTAACACAATAATAATCAAATGTGACTAAATGAGTCCTTATTAACCCCTCCCGCCGGAAAACAAACGTTGAGTTAGATGCAGGATGGATGCTTAATCTAGGGACAAATACACCTCCCCAAGAAGAGGCAGTCTGGATTGAGACAAAAATAATAATTGAATCTTTTTAGAAATATCTCTCCTCACCTGACCGAAAACAGAATAGATGAATGTAATATCAGAACCGATACTCCACCTTTCTTCTAGTATTCAATAATAAGTGTAAAATATTTGCTTAATATCTGGATGAAAGGTTTACAGCTAAACCCATGACAAACTCTATAAACAACACAAATTTCACGGTGACTGTTTGTCTATATATCAATCATGCACTGTTTGTCTCGGTAGTCAATATTGTTTACATTCATTTTTTTGTATAATTTACATGTTCGTTTCAATAACGCGGAACACGAATAGTTAAATCTAAAGAAGTCACTTTTAACAAATAAATAACAGCAGGGAGCGGTTTTTTACATAATTACCGCCGAGATCAATATTTCATGAGAGTCAGTCTTTAATTGTTATGTTGATTCCAAAACAGCATCCAGTTTTCTTCTGTCATGGCAAGCTTTGATCTCTATAGTCTACACTTTGAATAAGCACAATGTAATTGTGTCTTTGTAAACAATAGAACTCGTCAACTGAATGGTTTTCTTCCCTATTGTTCATCTTAAATATTGCATGGAAAAATATAACGTCAGATATTGGGTGCACATGATATATCTGGGATAGGAAGAAACGGTTTAGTTTTCAAAAGAATACATTTTGTTTCCATGAGAATAGCCAGAGTTGTAGAAGGAGGACAACAAACGTAAATGGATAACTTGACGATTAGCAGTTGAGGAAATCTCGGGGGGGGCAGTAGCCGATGAGAAGCGAATCGGGGTAGGTCAATAAAAAATAACTTATCGAAACATTTACCAGGGAAAGCTGAATACCTGTCTTTATGTATGTCTGTGTGTATGTCTGTCTCCCTCTATCTAACTATCATACACATACACACACTCTTTATGTATCTACTTGGGTGTACCGCGATGAAACATCTACAAAATGACTTACAATATCTTTAAATATAATATAAATCAATAATGCCAAATATAGAACTCCAGAGGGATCATTACTAATTACACATGGCGGGAATCAGTAAGAATACGTCTTTCAGGTTATTGAGGTTCTAATACATTTGTCTCGTGTTCTCATAAATTCAACGGCATCATGATACGTAACAATATAATGTCTGACTGTCGTTGAGGATATAACGTAATAGTACGGAAATTGACAAAACCTATAGGGGCTACTGGGACAAGCTGTCACCTTAAATTCTCTCAGACAATTTGAGTGACACTAACAATATACTTTTTGTGAACTAAATAAATTTGAAAAAAAAATCAATTTTGCAAATAATATCGGTGTGAATATTTGATAAAGATCTATATAATCTATATAATATGCTAAGGAATTTAATGTGTGTGCATAGGGTAGCACATCCTGGCCTATTTAAAAAGGATCATCTGATTAGCAAGGTAAAAGTAAAATTTAAAATGAATTGTTCCAAAATTTGAGTGTGTCGCCCCGTCGAGAAAAACAGTACAATTTTGAAAGAATATATTTAAAAAAAAATTTTTTGACCTCGAAATTACATTCACAATCAATTAAGCCAACATCCCATTAAAACGTATACATGCTACCATCCAATTATCAATACCACCGTAAGAAGTAACACTAGAAAATAAACTTGGAAATTAATTAACTTAATAAAACTACAACAAATCCTCTGATTCTCAAAGTAAAAACTAAATAAAATCCTTAATTCTTATCACAAATACACCGCTATATTTACACACGGATTTAAGGTTTAAGGACACAAGAGGATTGGCAGCTGTACAAGAAAGCCAAAGCACTCAACAACATTTTACAGTGCAGAATACAATGTCATAGATTAGCACTCGGTATTGTCTCTCAGAGTAAATATACACACTTAATTATTCGTTTCGACTCCTTACCAGCATTAACACCATTTAAAAATAGAAATGTTGATAACCTACTGATCATTAAACAATGGTAGAACAATATAATGGTTTAATATCAAATAAATTATATTTTGTTGGATTCCAAGTGACATAGGAATACGAGGAAATGATAAGACTGACTCAGGAGCGAAAAGTGACTTAAAAGAGCGCCTCAACCGCAAATTTAAGTTTCCATACAGATACACTGACAAACATCCATGCATATATACGTACGAAATGTCAGTCTAGGAAGAGCAGTTATACATTCAATAAATTGTTGGCAATACAACCTGATTTAAGAGAATAGAGGCAGGACTGTAGAAAGTCAGGAAGTCAGGAAGTCATCCCCTCTCGACTCCGTATAGGCAAATGTCATAAACAGTGACACACTTTATGTTAGAATGTGTTGACTTTGCTCCTATGCTACGAACACACTACACTGTTGGTACTATGAAGAAAAATTGTTAAGGCATCAGAGTGAAAAGCATGATGTATTTTCTGAAAATAAATTTTAGATACCCAAAAATCTAATATATATACGAGTTAAAATAACATACTGTTTATTCAAGTAATATACACACGTAATTGTCATTCATCCAAATCTGTTAAGCATCTAAAAATAGTATAAACTTTAAGCATACCATCTTTTTTACCACTATAAATGTAGTCAGCATTAATAACCTAAAAAGGTTGGATATGCTGTAAAACGAAACAAAGCAAAACAAAACAAAACAAACAAATTGGAAGTATATTTTACTGACAAATATGTTTACCGTAAAAAGAAAGCAGGGAATATTTGTAGTTTCAAAAAGAAGAAGTAATTATGTTTTCTTATTAGTATTCTCCCTGAAATACATTCATAATTAAAACAATATATAATTAGTATTATCAGTAAATTATACAGATTGGTTTTAAAAGCATTGTGAGATTTCCACGGTGCCCGTAAGTATATTATGAATGTGTTATTATTACATTTTTAAAAACAAGGCGAATGTAAGTTGTAGCCAAAAAGATTATGTAATTCACAAAAAACTGGGGTCAGTTTAATATTTAGAGATAACACATTAGTTCGAAACAAGTGTCAAATATAACCCAAACATAAGCGTATAAGTTATATTTACATGAAGATTATATGCTTATATATATATATATATATATATATATATATATATATATATATATATATATATATATATATATATATATACATACATATATATATAGCATGTGTATAGGATCTAATCATAAATAACTACTCGGTAATTATGAATTCTGGAACACATATACTGAGCGTACGAATAAGCAATATGAGCTATATTTAGTGTCATTTAGTGCAACAAAAATGGGGCCAATAAGGGTGGGGACAGGCAGCAGACGGAGAAAGAAAGAGATAGAGGGATCGAAATTGGCGATAAATCGATTACAGGAATTTAAAAAGACTCATACCATTTCGCCCTTTTCTAAGGAACCAGTCACAAATACAATTTTAATGTTTCCAGACCATGACTCAGTATCATCCGTTTGTTATTTCTCCCTAATGAGAGAAATATATTTTCATCGTCGTCGTCATCATCATCATCATCATCATTATTATTATTACTATTATTAGACATTGTGTTCTAATAAAAATGTGTTATTGTTCACGGCAAGTGTTACTTGTTTGTTTTTTGTTATCGAGAGTACGAAAAAAAAACAAGTTCTCAACTATGTTTCTTCAATACGCAACATTTTGCATATCTTATGACCATAGCATGGACATCATAGCATGGACATCAAACGAGTGTTACATAAACCAGTCGGAAAATTAGATGAAACACAGATACAATATGGTTACGAGACTAGATTACATAATATGTTGATCTAAGTTCCGAATTGTCCGATCGACGATGAAGATAGATAAGTACATACTGACGAGAGCCACATAAAAGAAAACGCGAGACATATATATGTATATAGATATACAAATATTTACTATATATATATAATATATATATATATATATATATATATATATATATATATACATGTGTGTGTGTTTTTTTAATAAATCTGGAACAAAACATTTTTGAATAAGAATCTCATTATCAACTCTGACACAATAAAACACTAGAATACACACACATATACACACACGCACCCACACACACGTATATATATATATATATATATATATATATATATATATATATATATATATATAGTCATCCATAGACAGTTGTGTTTTACGAAACACCACTATTGCTAGGAGCAGCCAGCGTATCAACGATCAAATTGAAACAGCATCTATTATCAAGTCGCCAAGTCGTAATGTTGTCAAAGATCTTCCCTGCGCACCATCGCTGCTCTCAATAAGGAAATATCTAACGTTTCATGTATTTACTTAGTTTACATTCAACGTTATTGTAACACAAGTTAACTCAATTCGTTTCATACATATGTATTGCTTAATGCAACGTATATTTCATTATTTTGCCAACTAGCCTGTTGAGCCATACTTTAGAAGCGTGTATATATATATATATATATTACAACACCTCAGATCATCACAATTATTGCCACATCTATCACATGGTCTGTAAAAGTCTGGAATGCTTGAAGAGCCACATCCGCGCCTTTATCCTTGGAAACTATACACTAATATCACATCGATACACCAAAAGTGGTCATATTCGAAACCGAATTGACAGCCACTATATATATATCTTTCTATCTATTCTATATTTCAATCTATCAATATATATATATATATATATATATATATATATATATATATATATATATATATATATATATAAATATTGTGGCTGTTTTTTTGGATTCGAATATTACCACTTTTGGCGTATCGATGTGATATTAGTTTAACAGTTTCTAGAAAGAGCCCGCCAGCGATTTACAGACACTGCCATAGAGGTAGCAGATATAGTGATGATCTGTGGTGATGCCAGAAATACAGCCGCATCTTGTCCGTGCTTGATTTTGAAAAACATGAACTTGTTGGACATTCAACAAACCTGCAGTTGACATAGATATTAATTTGCAAGCTCGGCATCTTGGCTGCTCCAGGTACCACGTCCCGTATCTTCCCTGCTGTTCTTTTCGGCCGCTGGTGTTTCGTCCCATTCTTTTCAAAAACTTTTCTCCCTTCAGAAATGGCTATTCTTCCATATCAGCAACAACGATTTATTTTATTATCCCCCATTATCAATTCCAAAGCAATTGAAATCGTCATTGAGACAATATTGTAATCGCTTCCAAATGTTATTCGGTGAACAACAATTCTTAGGGCGTTGCCCTAAAAATCTCCTTCTTGGACAGTCTGTAATTAGTAAAATGAATAAGATGATCAGCCCTATGAAGTCTGCGTTTACTTATACGAGACTCGATGCTTAGAACATAAGCTCGTTCACACACTTCGGTAGCAGGTTATGTTAAGCAAGTAGCTATAACAATTCTGCTTAAATACGCTCTTGCAGGCGAATATGAGCTCTGTAAGTTGTCCATGTCTCACAAGGATATACGAAAAGTTACACCATACAGACCTTATACACAGATATCTTAGTGTTCAGCCTGTTATTATGTCGTGGCCACACCCGCTTCTTCAAATGACCAAAAGACACACCAGCCTGTCTAATACGTCCATTAATCTCAGTATCCAACGACCTGTTTCTCAAAATAAAACTGCCCAGATACATAAAACTATCCACTACATATAGTAGGTGACCTTCAACAAATATATTCTTGTGAACCCCATGTTTTACAGGCCCATGCAAAAGTATTCTGCATACCATTCTTCGAGTGAGCCACGAAATCCATATCATCTGTTTAGAGCAAATCTGAAACAACAGTATATATATATATATATATATATATATATATATATATATATATACGTATCGACATAAACTGTTATAAGGAGATATAGTCTTTTATGTATCAATTTTAAGTATTTACTTAAACAGTGCCCAATACGTTAGTGGCTCTAGGTAGTAAGTTATGGAAATATATTTATGGCACCACGGATATATATATATATGTATATATATACTATTTATATCTGTATATACAGGGTGTTTCAAAAGTCTTGGGAACATAACGATTTTTAATAACTCAAAAACTATTAGGAGTTGCAAAATGAAATTGGTACCGTTGGAAAGGTTAAAGTTTCAAGTTTTGTGTGGAATCCTCAAAGTTGCTCAATATGAGCACCATTCGTCACACGGCAGACATCTAGTCGATAGTCCATTTCCTGCCAAACGCGTTCCAGCATCTTGACGTCAATGGTTCCCACAACTGCCGTTACTCGAGCCTTTAGTTCGTCAATATCTCTTGGAAGGGGCGGCACATAGACTTGTTGCTTGACAAAGCCCCAAAGGAAAAAGTCACACGGGGTAAGATCTGGAGACCTAGGAGGCCAGGGCATGAGAACGTCATCACCTCGCCCAGATCTCCCAATCCATCTACCAGGCAGCCTTGTGTTAAGAAACTGCCTTACTCTAAGACTCCAGTGTGGTGGTGCACCATCTTGTTGAAAAATGAAGTCATCAGATTCTGCTTGTTCCAACTGAGCCATTAACCAGTCTTCCAGCATGTTGAGATAGGATTCACCAGTGATAGTTGCCTCTTCAAAGAAGAACGGTCCATAGACACCTTTCTTGGAAATTGCACAAAACACGTTCACTTTTGGTGAATCTCGCTCGTGCTCAAGAAGTTCATGAGGATTCTCAGTACCCCATATGCGAGTGTTATGCTTGTTATTCAGATGGAAGGTCGCCTCATCGCTAAAAACAAGCCGGTCATCAAAGCCGTTATCTTCCAACTTCTCTTGCATTGCAATGCAAAAGTCACGGCGAAGTGGCTTATCAGTGTCCTTCAACTTTTGGACCAACTTGAGCTTGTAAGGTACCATTTGCAGTCGTTTCCTTAAGACACGCCAGACAGTTGCTGGAGCAAGCTGAAGTTCCCTGCTGGCTCTTCTCACTAATTTACGGGGGCTCCGCTGAAAGGCTGTCCGAACTTGCTCAACTGCATCTTCTGAAGTTGAAGGGCGACCTGTTCGCTTACTTGGGCACACACACCCATCTTTCACAAATTTAGCATGCCATCTGACAATGGATTTCCTTTCAGGGGCTTCTTTTTTAAATTTCCTGTGAAATGCACGCTGAACACATGTCCACGATTCAGTCTTTGCAAATTGGAGGACGCAAAATGCCTTGTCTTGTTTAGAGAACGCCATTACTGCACCTGGAAAGATAACACGAAAATCATTAGTATGACCAAAAACTTGATTAAGCAAGCTTTAAAATGGCACCAGTTTCATTTTTCTACCTGGAATAGTTCATGAGATATACGCATTTGTAATGTTCCCAAGCCTTTTGAAACACCCTGTATATAATATTTATATAGGTATATGTATATATATATATATATATATATATATATATATATATATATATTTATACATATGTATATATATATATATATATATATATATATATATATATATATATATATAAAGTTATATACGATGATAAATGAAAGAAGAAGGATAAACATGAACGAATGACGAATCTTTTTACAACTTCGATTGTTCAATGCAAGGTGCACTGAGTAAAACATGTTTGTTATTTTTTTAAGCCAAGGCTTTTCAAAAATTATAATCTGATCATCATAGGAATTACATAGATAGATAAGTTGGCAGTGGGAAAGCCAAATTTCAAAATTACAAGGAATATTAAGTAATGGAGAGTGAGAGTGTGCGTATGAAAAATATGGGGTCGGTCCAGTTTGTATATGTCCCTTGATAAGTGTCCAGTGAAAGGAGATTTGCATTGAGCAATCGAAGTTTAAATAGATTTGTCAGTCGTACATGTTTATCCCTCTTCTTTGACTTAACTTTATAATTGCTCTATCTCGTATATAGAGCTTAAACACTTTCACTATAGGTTATATCTACTAAAAGTATACTTTTATTTTAATATTATATATATATATATAAATATATATATATATATATATATTATTTTAATACTATTATTCACTGGTTTGCATCCATAAGAACATCCTACGGAACATGATTACCTCCAAGTGGAGAGCCACAGACCACCCACCAAGAGTGACTGCCTAATCCCTATAATAGTCTGATGTGCAGTATGCGTGCCGTGTTTAGGAGAGATCAACGCCTGCTAAATATAAAACTCATCGTTGAATAACATCTGCCGCTTGATCACTGGCTGCTTTAATTCTACCAACCTTAACACCCCGAATCTCTTCAATAACATTGCCCCTGCAAATGTAGAGCGGGAAGCTTCGAACCGAATTGGGATAACAAAGGCTACCAATAATAAACCTCATCTTCTTCATGGGCATGAACCAACAGACTTGCGACTGATATTTTGGAGAAGCTTCCTAAGCCATGTCCAGCATCTCAAACCATCTTAGGAAGTGATCAGACTGCAGCTGTCGACTAGAAGGCAAGATAATTATTTATTTCCAGTGACATTGCAATACGCCTTGAAGTCCTCCTTCCTAGTTGTAAGCACTCTGTGTCCAATGGAAAACACTCAACCACCTAGAACAGTACAATTGAGCGATCAAAGTTGCTATAGCTAGATGGAGATACAAAATCGACTCAACCATTCACAAATTTAGAGAAGAAAACCATATAATGCGCTGACCAACCAATTCACACTGAAAAATCTTGCAGCGTACAATAATAATGCTACGGACTGCGTTAAAAAGTGGAAATATGTCGTATGACCACATGTTCAAAGACCCGCAAAGAAGAATACTCGTGTGTGTTTATTGTAGTAATTATTTATATATTTTTTTTATATTCCTACTATTAGTATTTTCTCTGCTTTATGTAAACAATGTTTCGTAAATAGTAATCAAATACGCGTGTTGAGAGTATTCTATTTTGATTTTACTAATGAGTAAGGGTTCATCCAGGCCAAAGGTCACTCACGACAAAGGGTAATGGTGTGCGTAGGGTCGATGGTGAGAAAAAAAACCTTGAGGATTGTAGACGATAGTTGAATCGTGACAGAATTTGATTATTGAATTAAACTGCTCAAATAAATTGCCAACATTGGACTTAGTAATGACTGCCAATATACCGCGGCTGCTTCTAAGTTGACTAGCTTGGGATCTGCCGCGTTATATTGACGTCCAAAGTCAGGCAGTTCTTGGAAAGATGGAAGTACAGTTTAGCTATAGTTACAGATAAATACATAAACTATTTTTACAGTGGTTGTAGTATTACGAATTTTTGTTGTGAATTGTTTACAGAGATGAATCAGAAATTGGTTCTCAGTCGATCACCTACCATGGAAATAACAATAAAGTAGAGAAAAACTAGCAACGTCTGTACTATGAGAAAAAATGCTATAGGAAGAGAGAAGAAAGCAATCCCACCAGATTTCGAAGTCGGGTTTGTTACTTAAGGCAGGGGAAAGTGCTCAAAGAACACCTCCCCAAATGTGGCAACAGTACTTCATCTTAGGACTTATCTGGTGCTCATACAGGTAGACGATTACGTCAGGAGTAAACTACTTTCTAGGACAACCTTAGTGACAGCCCTGATGTAAGTCTTCTACTTTAGATTTAGACTAGAAGCTAGTCTTAGAAGGGGCCCTCCTGAAAGATTGCGTCATCCCTTTCAGGTGTGGCAAATTGAGGAGCATTACATATGTGTTTTAAGAAACACAATGCTGTACACTGTTGAACCTGAGCGCAGGGCGACGACGAATCGTAGATAAACGTATCGACTAGATTCCCGACGGGCGATGATGAAAAGGCCGTTCACCACGCACCGCCGTTATGTGGCGAACTCACAGCTTGAATTGGTCGCAGGAACCTCTTAGGGGTTGGAATTTAGTCTTCATTGTGACTGTCACAGATCTCCTCTCTTCCCTATCTGCTCCAGAACGATGAGGTCGCACTCCGTACCGTCGGCGTACAGCTGATGTATCGACTTATTGAGATTAATTCCGATGTTTCATGTAGAATACTTTCAACCATATCCTTACTGGCGCATATAGAGGAGGAATAAACCGACCACAACAGGTTGGATCTTATATTATCTTAGTTTAAGTCCACCTAATGAAATGGAAAGCGTGGAATGGCGCCAGAATACATCGTCTACATCGTTGATGCAAATAACCGCTGCTGTGTCCCGAATTACGCACTCTAGCCTGCACAGGTCAACAGGAAACTTGTAACATGGCGCACTACGGAGAGAGAATAAAAGAGCCGAGATTATATGTTAGACATGTTAGTAAGTTTTTCGTAAGTTTTTGTGGCTTAAATCGCTTGTTAGAAAATTGCGGGACCGAGAGTGCTAAGTTCGTCGCGATAGGTAATGTTCACCCCCAAATATATTAAGGCAAAATATAGTTTAGCTTTCTTCCATTCAATATTTAAAAAATAAAGATTAAAATAATTCAAAAGATTAGCTGACATGTTCTTTGACTTATTGACAAATAGACAATTGTGCTCATTAAAAGATTCAGTGGTGAAGAAACTGAGTATTTTCTTAATTAACATGTCCTTTTTTATGTACATAAGGCTGCAGAATCAAATGGCACATAATCTATTGTTACAAGTGTTCTTCGTAGTTAGTATATATCAAGTAATCCCGATGTAGATACAAGCTACGATGACAAGATCAAACTAGCGCCGAGGTCAAAACTTGATGAGTCCATCTCCAGAAACTCAAGCGTATCCTGTTAATACAAAATAATTACACTATAATCTACACATTTTATTAAGTTTTACTATTTTTATTCTACGTTAATTTGTTACTTGTTTTACAATTGAAGTATTTAAATCAGACAGCAGCACGAGAAATCATGGAAAATTTATAAAACGTCATATAAAAATGTCAACATCACATTATCTGTATCAAAAATTAACATTGACTTACACAATATTTTACAGAATTAAAACAATGTGATATTTGTAAGAAAATAGCACTAGTAGCCAAAGAGAAGGACTCTAATCAATGTGTACCGATAGCGACACTTATTTTCTGGCGACCTGAATATTAAATAAATGATTATATGATATTCATAAACAATGAACAAAAATAAAAAAAATGATATATGATAATATATTAGATTTTTTCACATATTTTAAAAATTAATATCATTTTCGCAAATATCCAAAACGACGTATATATTCAAGATGTTTAGCCAATGAAAACGCGGTTGTACACCAGTGCATACAATGACTCATCTTAGTAAATGTAATCCAATGTTAATGAGTTAAAGTAACTGTAGGTGTCAGGTCAGTGTAAGAGTGAAAATCCTACTTCAGCTTTAATGTTGTAAACATAATTTAATATCGATAGGATAAAATATGAAAATTTGTAACATTTATAGAAAATTAAAAACAAGAAAATGCAGAGATTATAACAATATTGATATCGAAACAGAATTAAGTATGTAAATTGTATTAACATAAAAGAGACGGTAGAATAACTGGCTCTATTATATATATATATATATATATATATATATATATATATATATATATATATATATATATATATATATATATATATATATAATGTACACTTGTTTGTCTTCTAATCATGGTTACACGTAGTGGGATACAAAACCATGACACCAAGGATTGACGCACGACATCTTACTACTGAGCCAAGTATGTATTGATCATATTGATGTGCCATGTTATTCATATTTCTCTATAAGTTAAGATATTCATAATATACGTTATTCAATTGTATTAACAGAAAAACAATTACTTTCATTCTAGGTGGGAATTATTATTCACTTCATAAGTCTGATGCCCACATATGGGAGCGTATATATTTACAAAATATAATTATCCACATAAACGTGTTTCGAAGTCTAGGACTCATAATTGTGACCAGAATTAGTTGCCTGTGCCGTCGGGTGATGAGCGTACTGATATATTTGTAAATAAAGAATAATGTTTCAGTACCTACGTTGTTTTTATTGTTGATTCTTTATCTAGGGATTCTCCGTACATACCCACTATTATTACTTTCACAACTGTTGCCAGAAAAAAAAAGATCAGCGTTACTTAAAATGCCCATCGCTGTTGTAAATACATACTTTATTATTAAGAACAAACTTTACAGAAAGAAAACAGTATCCGTGGAGTTGACATGTAAAGTTAATTCCTTGCGACAGCAACTAGTGTCTTTCTCAACTGTGAAAAATCTGCTTAGACAATGGGTGCTGATCCATCACAAAACGACTGGTACAGAATGCAAATAAGCAGAAAATACTGTTATGGGAAAATCAGCATGAGAAATGGACGTTAAAAGAGTGAGAAAATGTATTGTGATGGGTGGGTAGCAATTTGTGAGTTTCAGTAAGAGGAGTGTATATGAAGAATGAGGTTTGATGAAAGACAACATGTTTAATATCTAGTGCGAGCAGTTACGTACGGTGTAAAGTCTATTATCGTGCGGGTTGTTTTCGCGTAGAAAGTGCTGGGGAGTAGTTTCTGCTCAAGATGAAAACAAGGATTTTGTATTTAAAGACATGCGATACTATCTTATTGACATCATTTAAAAATAAAACGAAGCCATTATACGGATAACGATCCAAAATACTCTTCTACATCGAGTAAGAGAAAAGTAACAATTACGGAATTATGAATCGACTGCCTTTTCCATTGAATACTGTTTCAAGATATGAAGTTGATGTTTATAAATAAAGTTAATATGATGAATTTCTTCGTGAAGTTAAAAGCCAACTTAGATTTAACGATGTTTCTGTTTAAAAAAAACGTTCGTGAAAGCGTTTAAGAATACATCAACGGAGAGGGGAAGAGGAGGAACTGTTGGCTTCTACATCATTACATAAAGCTAACCAGCATATTCCGCCGGCGAATTAAAAAGGAATCAAAAACAACGAAACTATTAGGAATCCGGGAATACCCGCAATCTGCTACAATACATGAAACATGGATCTTTAGAAGAATAATAAAAGTGGGGGACTGTTTTTTCAATACTTGAAGTTAGCTTGAAAAAGTCTGGCATTTTCCGAAACATTTCGAAAGAGTGTCAAAGATGTGCAAAAGAGTTATTGAGTACCGGTGATAGTTTTTTTTAAAACGGGAACAAAATATGGTGATTTCGCATTTATATACTGAAGTGCTTACTATTTTACAAGATAACAGCAAATACATATCGGACATAAACATTTTCTATTTTACTATAAGATAAATATAAAGAAAAAGTAATACGCCTCAAACATTTCGCCTGTAGTACATGAAAAATAGGAGAAAAAGGGAAAACATTGACAAACTAATATGAAGCAGAATTGATTGACAGTTGTTATGACTTGATCCAATACTTTACTCTATGACGAGACTTTACATAGAATAAGAATAATTAATCAACAGTAAATATTGATATATTAGATTCCGTAGTCGGAGTACGAAGTCCACAAAGAAGCGCTAGCAGGGTAACAGAGACTGATGAAGTATGAGAACGCTAAGTGCTTATATATATATATATATATATATATATATATATATATATATATATATATATATATATATATATATACAGGATCAAATATAAACCAAAGTAAAAACTTTTAGTAGATCGAACCTATTGTAAAGAGGATAAGCTCAATATACGAGATAGAGCAATTGTAGAGATAGAGGAAAAAAGAGTGATAAATATGCGACGATTGTTCAAATTTATTTCAAATTTCAATTGTTCAATGCTAGGTGTATTCAGTAATAAACTAGTGTTTATTATTCTTTCCTTAAACCATTTGATTATTTGAAATAAATGTGGACAATCGTCGCATATTTATCACTCTTTTTTCCTCTCTCTCTCTCTCTCTCTCTCTCTCTCTCTCTATATATATATATATATATATATATATATATATATATATAATATTTGTTTTGTTTATTATCTATCTACGTATACGGTTCGTCCTTTATAATCGGGATTCATCAGCGTAGAGATATGACTATTCACTACTGGTCATACGAACCAAAACCCCGCATTCCGAATATTGTAAAACCGAAATCCAGACGTCTAGAACCACTCGGTAAACGCTTAATGGCTAAAAAACAGTATAAAATAAAGACTTTGTCCGGCGGCTTGACGTCATAAGAGCGCTCGACTTAAATAAAGGAGCGATGCATTTATAGCAAGCGACGTCATGCTGTGTTATTACTAGACTTACAGTGCCCATCTAGACGGGTTTTCTAGGAGCTACAAATAATACATATTTGTTTTGTTTATTATCTATGTACGATTACGTGTCGTCCTTTATAATCGGGACTCATGGACATAGAGATATGGCTATTTACTACTGCGATTCAAAACCCCGCATCCCGAATATTTGACAACCCAAATCCACACGACTAGAACTACTCGGCCAACTCTGAATAAACAGTGATAACGTTAACACTTTATCCGGCGGCTTGACGTCATAAGATCGCTCGACTTAATGAAAAGAGCGATGCATTTATAGCTAACGACGTCATGCTGTGTTAATACTAGACTTACAGTGCCCATCTGGACGGGTTTTCTAGGAGTTACAAATAATAACTATGTGTTTTGTTTATTATGTATGTGAGTATATGTTTCGTCCTTTATAATCGGGACTCATCAGCATATAGATATGAATATTCACTAATATATATATATATATATATATATATATATATATATATATATATATATATAGTGTCTGCATTTTTGCCAAATATCTATTGGGCTAGTTATAGAACAATTGATGGTGGCAATCATTTGTCAGAGTTAGCATAGAGAAAATACGGAAGAGGATAATTAGCATTGATATTAGAGAAAGAACGATAAATAACGACCTCGGCTGAGATAGATTTGTTTTGAAGTCAATTCATAAAGTCTGTCTAACACATGGCAACATGTAAAAAAGACAGTAAACCGATGATGATGATTATAATCATAATCATCAACATAATCGAACTTTATTTTATTATAATAGAAATATATAAGATTCGTTGAATTGATTGAATCGGGCAACAGCAAGTTTTCAAAGCTAGTCAAATTTGAAAGAATATAGAGGACATGACAAATAACCATTTTCTGAACTCTATATTTATCTTACTTTTTGACTTTCTTTCTCCTACTTCCAATTTTACTCTTTTTGTTGTTCAACAACGAGTTAAATATTATCACTGTAAAAGGAGATATTCACGTTTGTTTATAATAGATACTGAGCTATTAAGTAGAATTATACAAATTATCTACGTACATATATAACGTGTATAATAAATATATTTATCAAGAAGTCGTTTCTTTAAACATATATATCCATCAATTATGAAATGCTTTTAGAAAATTCTAAATAAAAAGTAGTAAAAAAAGGATGATAGCAATAGCTATATTGACAAGAATGTAATAAATATATTTCAATGGTTATGCAGTAGGCATATATTCGAACGGGTGGTCAAGATGTCTATTTTATAATAGCGTTCGGATCTGCTGATGCGAATAAGTTTTAGGGTTGAATTTTAAATAAATCAGAGCTGAGAATCTCAGAGATAGACACATAATAAGCACATTTTCATTGGTTTCACTGTGGTATCAGATAAATAATCAGGAGTTAAAATTTTTAAAAAACTCAGTAATAAAATACATTTATTAATAAATGATAATTTGAAGCATGAAAAAAGGTTATTTTATCATGTTCATCATGTCCAATGATATGCAGGTCCGTTTGGCAATTGTTTAATCAGTAGGATATGTGATACTAGATAGGATTTACGCTCACCGGGCCTAAAGTCTCCGGTCTGATATTAATATGTGTGGTTATCTACAAGATAATATCTATCCAAGCAATCTTCAGAATATTTCTGAGATAAAAAGAACCATCACAATCAGAAATAAAACAAGACCAATAAAGAAGTGTGTCAGTGTAAATTGCAATTTGGTACATCATATTCAAGTGAGCTTATAATTGAACAGCGATAAAGCATTGGGCATACATGAATGTAACTTTCGTTTTTACTCTAATGAGATAATTATGTTTCTTTGTGTATTTGCAGCATGTAGTCATACGACAGTTCCCACTTTTTAGGAAGTCTTATGCATTATTGTTGTACTCTGAAAGATCTTACAGGCGGTATCGGCTGGGCAGTAGGGCACATACAAGTATTGTATATTCTTCCTCTCAACATTCACGGAGGGTTGGGTAACTTTTTAAAGCTCCATCCACTAATAGCAATTTTGATCGCATCATTCCAATTCTCAGACGGTTGAGTGTTTTCCACTGGAGTCGAAGGTCCTCAAGGCAGGACGGAGATCCTCAGGAGAATGAATTTCCATGTTATTAAGATAAGGGAGTGGTTGAGAGAATTAAGTAAAGTATAACATTTGTTACGAGTATATTTGCTTTCCTTGATCATTTATAATATTTAACATTTGTTCTGTGATTATCTTTTCATTTATCATAATTTTCTGAGTGCAAATAGAATATTTATATATATATATATATATATATATATATATATATATATATATATATATATATATTGATCTTGATCAACCTATTTTGTGAATTGATCGTATGCGGAATAGGAAGTAACGGAGGCAGTAAAAAGCTGAATGATAAGAAAAAGTAAAACTGGAAAATACGAGCTCAAACTATTAACAATTTAAAAGGAAAGCACATTCTTATTTGTTAATAAATGCAATCTCACTTAATAAATCATGTTATATTAAAGACTCTTCATATTCGAAAGTAATTTATAATTATTTTAATGTCAGTAAATTATTAATAATTCGCCAATAAATAAAACAAATGACCTAGCATTATCTATGAAACAATCGTAGCTTTGGCGAATTCAATTCTTATTTACTAATGAGTTGCCACATATCGACAATAGAAAGCACTCGGAGATAATACTGGAGATGAGAGATTGACAGTTTAAAGATGATAAATGTCATGACAAGATTGAAGATCTCCACATTCAAACCAGTCAAAACAAAACTTCGACTCAAAAACAACAATGCTTCCCTCTTTAAGAGTCTTATTGTCACTCACATTACAAAGAAAGTGAACATTTTCTATCAACAAGAAACCAATGTTAAACGTCTGTTGTGATAATGCAAAGTTTTAATAGTTGATATTTTATGTTACTTTATATTAATATAGTATCATCTATATATAATTGTAGTGATTCTGTTAGGGGCCGAAATAAAGACAGGGAAACACGAGGTTACAGGAACAAAGATATATTATTGAAGAAAAAGAATATATATATATACAAGAAGTGGTATTCTGGAATTTCCAGTATAGAACTGGGGTGGAAGTAGTTAATGAGTTGGGATGCTTCTTGCATTTATTATGAATGAACGAGTCCATTTGTTCTTCGTACAGGTACGGCACCATAACATAATATATTACGATGTAATTATAACACGCGCCCATAATAAGAGTATAATTGTGACAGTGTAACAAGTGACATTTTAGGTAAATCTACAAATGTGCTTAATCAGAGTTTAATCGACAGAATCATCTTCGTTACACTTCGATTAGTTAAAGAGGGAAAATAATTAATATCTTACATTGGTCGATCGTAACCCTATTATAGCAGGCTTTGTTATTAATGATATTAGGTACGTGTATCTTCTACACTTTTATATGTATATATTATTTAATGCCTTAAGAATAACAATTAAACAAATTAAATGAAGCAAGTATTAAAGGCAATTCATGCATCAGAAGAATTAACATTAAATATATATTGTCGAGTAACTTTTATGCAAAATAAAATCTTTCAAGCGAAAGTTAATATCATATATATATATATATATATATATATATATATATATATATATATATATATATATATATATATATATATATACTACAAGGTATTTCAGTAAAATCCGGCACTGAAAGTCACCGCAGAGATCTACCAAGTAGCGCTGAGGAAGCTGGTGAAGCTATGGATGGGCAACGTAGCTACTACTCGCTACTACGTTTTCTAGCAGGACTCCACTACTGCACACAAGGCCAAGAAAAGTAAGCGTGACTGCTCAAGAACGTTCTCACCACTGCTCGCCAGACTTGTAGTTGCCCTCCTCACGCATCTACTACCTACTTGGTCATTTGATCTAAGCGTGACCCAGGGCAAGATTAAAAAGCACGCCCACAGCACAGTCGACTTTCTGAAGGTTCCAATCGTGGAGGCGTTCGCCCCTATCGAAAGGTGAATTGCCGACGAAGCCTGTGACGTATTTTGCGCCCACGTTCTTGTAGTCGTTTCTGCCGGCGTCGGTTACATTCAAAAACAATATATTATATAACTCTAACTGTTGCAAAATAAACTGGCAGGTCTGTGTATATAGAACTTTTGATTCTATTGTTTATCTCTTTTTGTTTTGTGTCAACTTACGCATTTTGCTGTAACACCCATTATACACACACACACACACACACATATATATATATATATATATATATATATATATATATATTTTATTTAGTTGTAAGCCGTGTTAAATGTAAGGGTGGACATATTCACACCAGTTCACAAGATCTGATTTTTATCCGCATACAATTGTTTCGGCTTTCCATCAAGTATTTTTTTAAATGCTCCTATATCTTACGTATTTATTTTCTAGTATGGATCCGCAATGCATATATATATATATATATATATATATATATATATATATATATATATATATAAGAAAAGACAACGAGAAACAAGACAAGCAAAGTATTGATTACAATCCGTACTATTAATCATCACCATTTACTTTTGTTCTTCTTCTATATGGCATAATTAATTCAAATATTTCCTTTTTGCAGCATGCAAACATGTAGTGAGCGTTTCGCTATGGGGTTTTTAATCGTGCATGATCAGCTTGCACATTCACCCAATATTTCATGACAACGAAACAAATACATTAATGCCACCCCCCCCAAAAAAAACGAAAAGGAAGACACTGGAAAGTTAACCGTATGACAACAGAACATATGCTAAATTACTTCCTATCACAAAAGAGGATTTAATACCTGTGTATATTACCAAAACTACTTAATAAGCAGAGAACGGTCGTGTTACATCAGACCCGATACGACACTACCCACCCCAATTAAAATATAATACAATGCTAAATTATATCAGATTTATTTTACATTCATTTAAAAATACCGAGTACAAAACAAATATTTTCTCGTCGTTGGCGTTCTGCATAGGATCAAAGGGTAGAATATCTTCGCAGTAACTCCAGCAACATAAGTTTATATCTTTCTCTCTCTCTCTCTCTCTCTCGTTCTCTCGTTCTCTCTCTCTCTCTCTTTCTCTCTCTCTCTCTCTCTCTCTCTCTCTCTCTCTATATATATATATATATATATATATATATCAAATCTCACAATGCAAAATTAACATGTATATCACAGGGAATTAATCCATTAGAATGATGTATAATACATTATGCACATTAATGAGACATAAGGTGTTTGTGAATGTTTGCAGTTTACTATATAAGCAGTATGAACACTATTATGTCGTATCATATAGTAAAATAATCATAACATATGTTGGTGTATATATAGTTAGCATTGATAAAAATACCTTTCACATTGTTTCATTTATATATATATATATATATATATATATATATATATATATATATATATATGTATATATATATGTAAAGGAGTAAGGCTACTAACATTTGTAGACTGTTTTTTTCAACATTTATTTATTATTTTGTTGTTTTATCATTTTCTAATTTTATATAATGCGTTTCAAGCGGCGGTCTGCTTTCATCAGATATGTAAATCCATTTGAAGAAATGTCTTTCGATTTGAGAGAATGTTGTTTCATCTGAGGAAATGTGTTATTGTTTTTGCGCATTCGTGAGTTTGCGGGTGTGTGGGTATCTTTTATTTATTAATTTTTTTTCCATTTTTCCTGCTTCTCTTGGTCAAGTACGTGTTACCCATCCATGACCTATCGGTCATCCCAGCTTCCTAGGGTGCGTAGAATTTCTTTTTAAATTTAATACTTTTATTGCTTTTGTCGTCTCCAAGAATGATGTCGCGCCTGCGTGCGTGTGTGCGCCCGAATGACTGTGATCTAATCTATCATATGAACCATTTAAAGTCACATACAGGAAGCCGATTATGTTTTGAGGCACGGTTCTATTATTCTTTGAGTAATTGTTAACGTTCATTCGGGCCTTAAAATCCGAGATTTCTGTGACCTTAAAATCTAATTTATTGGAGATGACAAGGTTTGTGAAACGCATAGAACATTATTCCACTTCATTGTTTAGACTGTTTAAACATTTTGGATCATTTGAATTTGATACAACATTCTGCGCAAAGTTCGGGGCATGTTTGATCTTTATTAGAACTTTTATCGAAACATTTTTACGTTTAATGTTTTTAACACTTTTTCACTTCGCATTTTCAAAATTGTCACCTCTAATAATTAATTAATATTCAATTGTTATTGGTCAGACATTCTGAAGATAATACCGTTATCTATGAAAAAAACATTGTTTAAAGGTAGTTTTGTATTTGTATTCCTTGTTTTCACATTTAATGAGTTAATAAACTTGTAGTTATGCACATTTTCTCCACTTTATCACTTTATTATCTATTTATAAATGCTCCATCTAAAATATTGATATTCACCGTATTTCGATAGAGAGAAAAATTATGTAGATATATATTAAAGTCATATAAACCAAAATTATTCCCGGCGATATAGAATTACAGTTAAAACACTAAGCTCAATATTTAGCACTAAATATAGCTTGTCTATCTATATTTTCTAATTGCTATCATATGATTTTATACTAATTTATATAATCAAAACAAGTCATCTGGTGACCGATTGTTTCAGAAAATATGCATAGTAAACAAACATTCTAAGTAAGTACAGATACTTTCTTTGTAAACCCTTATTTACTGGCAAAATGAAACGATAAAATCGCAAAACAGAGCAATATCATATGTTTGGCTCCCTATGCATATGTTTTTAAACAATTGTGAACCAGATGTATAGATTTGGGGATAAATTATTATTAAACGATAAAATAATGAATTTTGGAAACAAACATACAGAGAAAGAAAGAGAAAAAAATAGATAAAGTGAAAAACGTAAGTAATGTGTAGATAGATAAATCATGTCTTAAGAAAACATAATTAAACACAGCTGTCCACGAGCACCTCAAGTGAATTGGAAAAACGTGCAATGAAATAATATGCGTTCTTCATGAGCTTCCGTTGGCTGACAGAGCACCACACGTAGCCCTGTTTATCAAGTATTACAAGAATATATATTACATTAAAGTAAAATATTCATTCCATGTTTAATAGATTTAACACGTATATTTTCCATTTGTTTCGATCAATAGAATATAAGTGGAAGAACATTCAGAAACAAAGAAGTTGGGAAAAGGGCTTTCAGATTTTACTGGAGGCAAAAAAAAAGTGATCCATTGAAACGGAGAATGAAAATGTGTCTCCTCTTGGGTTGGGCTCGTTGAAAATGAAAGGCATTGTTTGTTTCTTTAAATAAATTAAAGTTACCAACGTATGTTTCTATTTGTATTATATGTATACATATATATATATACATATAGAGTATAATTTCGTCTAATAGAAGGAACATCAGAGATCTCAATTACTTGTGTAAGTACTTTACAATCATGAAAAAGTTGCATCACACAAAAATTAAATACTTCAGAAATTAAGATACCATTAAATTAAATTAAAACATAAACAAATTATATATGTATGCTCTAAAATGTGCAAATATACTCGCCAGAGTTAGACATTTTTTAGAAGAATTAGATAAACATTCACACATATATTGTAAATTGTATATTATAATATAGTAAACTGTATAACGGTGTAGAATTTTGCACAAGGCTATATATATATATATATATATATATATATATATATATATATATATATATATATATATATATATATATATATATATATATATATAAAACAATAATAATAATCCAGATAAAACATCCAGAGGGTAGTAATCCAAGGAATTTCAACCGGGGTTATAAAAAGTGCTCAATATCAAATATAGCTTTTATATATGAATATCTTTATTTACACAAACATGTACAAAATCTGCAACACTGGCATGTCGATGGTATCGATCAACAGCTATTATAAACTGAGATCTCATCAGGAAGAGTTAGAATCCGATCTTAACCTTAGATCATATTTACTAATTGAACGTGCTATTTAATAAACCGTACTGATTTTGAATCCGTCAGTATGTCTTTTCCAGCTTGAGGACTTAAGTTTAGCAACAGAACGGATGTATATGTTTAGACCTGAACAGCCATAAATGAGCGGAAGCATTCATTTTTGACGTAGAAAATAAAATAAGTAAATTTAAAAAATGAATATACTATATATACAGGATGAGCTATAAGTAGGTGGACAGTAAAAAAACATATTTTTGTCGAAGCGTTAGAGGCAGACTTCAAAACTGTGTAAATCAAGAAGGAAAACAGTTTGAACACTTGCGTTGGTGAATAACAGTTAACTTTCATTAATATAATTGTTTTATTACATATAATTATACGTATGAGTGATCTCTAAATAAAAGTGTTTACTGTCCACCTACTTTTGGCTCACCCTATATATATATATATATATATATATATATATATATATATATATATAAGTGTACACTCACCGGCAAAAATAATTGGAAATATGCTTTTCCAGTTTCCCACTCTTTATTTATCTAGATATATTACTAAATTATTGATATAAATAGAATTTCGTAAGTAATGTAATTTTTCATATATAAATAATTATTATTATTATTATTATTATTATTATTATTAATTATTATTATTAATTATTATTATTATTATTATTATTATTATTATTATTATTATTATTATTATTATTATTATTATTATTATTATTATTATCATTATTTGTACTCACTAGTAGTTCTCACACAGATCATCGTCAGTGATTGCTCACCGACAACAAAAGGTGGTATTTTCTGGAGTCTGAGTGACAACAAGCCTCTCCAGATTTGCAGTATTCTTCACCTCTTTTCGATAACGATGCGGTATCGCAACAGCCACTTACCATTGATGTCTCGCTGGTAGGAACAATTGGTCTTCTCTGGGATTTGGGTGGCAATAAGCCTCCCCAAGGTCCCAGCATTCTCCGTACTTTTCCAGTAAAAGTCTGGTGTGTGCTGTCCCTCCTCGGTCTGCTCATCCTCCTCGACCCTCTACAAATATGTTGTCTGGTGTCAAATAAATAAAATAAAAAAATTGTAATTATTTTTTTTTTAAATGATCATCATCATCATCATCATCATCATCATCATCATCATCATCATCATCATCATCATTATTACTATTATTATTATAATCATTATCATTATTATTATCATTATTATTATAATTATTATCATTATTATTATTATAATCATGATTATGATCATGATCATAAATATGATTATGATTATGATTATGATTAGTATCATCATCATGATCATCATCATCATAATTATTATTATCATTATTATTATCGTTGTTGTTGTTGTGTTTGTTGCTGTTGATGTTGATGTTGCTGTTGCTGTTGATGTTGCTGTTGATGTTGCTGTATCTGTTGCTGTTGTTGGTGGTGATGTTGGCGTTGGCGTTGGTGTTGGTGTTGTTATTGTTGTTGTTATTATTATTATTGTTATCATTATTATTATTATTATTATCATCATTATTATTATTATTATTATTATTATTATTATTATTATTATTATTATTTCCGACGACTAAAAGCAAAACACACGCATTAGTTTCTAGTAATTATTTCGTGAAAGTTTACTTTCTGAGGTAGAATTAGAAAATAAAAAAACTAACTGGCCAACTTATAAACGATGTTCTATATACACCAGAAATTAACTGAACATTTAACAGTTTATATGATCAAGAAGTACCAACAGTAAAAATAACACAACACACTAAAGCAAGTGAATAAAAAAAACAACAATAACAGAACGAGTTGATTGATTAATATTATAAATAACAAAAAACACCTATATTTTGTTTTCATTAAAAGGATAGTAGATAACTAGAAAAGAAAATACAATATGGCCAGAATCCAGAAGTGAAAACTTGTTGAATAGTTTCGCTAACTCTGAAGTATACAAAGTAACTACAAAATCGGAATATAGTGTTTTTGTTAGGAAGTCTGAATATCGAAAATTATTGATAATGACTGATTTCCGAGCACTGTAATGGTAGTATTAACACAGCATGACGTTACTTGCTTTATAATGCATCGTTCCTTCCCTTAAAAAGAAGTAGAATTCCTGGACGTTAAGCCGTCGATAAAAGTGTTAAAATTATCATTGTTTATCAGCTATTTAAAATTAGCCGAGCGGTTAAAGACGTTGGATTTGAGTTGAAAAATACCTGTAGTCCTGGGTTTCGAATCGCATGAATAGTCATATCTCTATTCTGAAGAGTCCAGATTAAAATGGACGATACGTATACATAGATAATAAACATTGATATATATATATATATTATATATATATATATATATATATATATATACATACATATATATATATATACATATACATATATATATATATATATATATATATATATATATATATATATATATATATATGTATATGTATGTATAGTGTTTTGTTATTGCTGTTAATGGCGATATAAGCATAGCTTTTTTTTACTTTCTAAACGGCAAAACACACAACTGCAAACAATAATATCGTAGGGTCGATCCTATCCCAGAGTAGCCATGTCATATATGGATGATAGCTATAGACATGTGCCCATATGTACACAACAATCATTTCATTTATGCTTTTCTAGCGGGTGCATTTTCCCGGCGTTGACCGGGGAAGTTTATTTTATCCAGAAAGTTCGTATTCCTACATTTTACTACGAGAGTTTTTCTATAATTTGTTAAATGAATATGGGGAAAAGCAAACCATATGATTAGGGAGTGAGACATGGTTATTATTGATATTTATATATTTCGGAATACTTCGTAAGTAAATTAATAACAGACAGCAACATGTGACGTTAAAGGTATATACAACAAAACATACCTACTCTTAATTTTACAATAAGTGTGTTTGTGACATTTCTTATTCTGTTAATGTGCTTTTCTTCGCTTACTAACAATCTCAGTAAACCTTATCCTCGAGTGGCTTTTGACAATTTAAAAGCAGTAACATAATTTCTATAATATCGGCTTTTTGTGTCACATAAGTATTTTAAATAATGGCTCAATTTAATTTCAGTCAGCCAAAATATTTTGAATTTAATGGGCCTCGTATTTAATCACAAACATTTCTATTTACTCAATTCATGTGTTAGTAAAATTAAACACATTAAAACTATAAGTCATAGCAAGTTTAATTTTATACGTAAAACGCCGAAATGAAAACACTTATGTTATGTATATATTGAGCATTTTTATTAAAACCTCAAAGGACTGAAATATTAAATCTATATAAAATTAGTAAGAGTTTTCATTTCACAATTTAAGTGCTCGAAAGAAACTTGCTATAAGTATCCTTGCAATTTTTATATATGTTACTGTATCATTGTTGATGAACACCGTCTGCCGACTTTCCTGACAAACAAATGAGATTTCACCTCGAAGTATTTGCGAAAAGAAGAAAAGAACAATTATTCTAAGAATCAAAATGTGACGTTAAATAATCCCAATCCCAAGCTATCAGACAGGTTGTTTTTGTTATAAGAGATACATGATGCACTGGAACTTGTATTGCGTCAAAAAAGAAACTTTAAAACTATTCAAATCAAAAAAAATATGGACCTGTTTTCTACTTCACACCGGTAAACAGAACATATGAGCTGTAGTTTTAGAACAGATACTACACTTCCCCTAAATAAAAAAACATTTAAAATGTGTGCGTGTTCTCACGGTCGAGTAGTCAGGTGCAAAAAGCATTATGTGACGGAAAAACATGACTGCGCAAGGTACGGCTTACATATAGATTGCAGGGGAATAGAAAGTTACAGATGATATAGGAGAGACAACGGGAGAACAGAAAATGTGTCAATTGTAGCATATAGACTACTAGTATGTGTTTTTCTGTATTTAATTCTTTTGTTTTTTTAAATAAAATAAAATCGATCAGATTTTAAATTGTTACCTATTAATTCATATGCGTAACTTATATATATATATATATATATATATATATATATATATATATATATATATATATATATATATATATATATATATTAAAATAAACATAGTTTGAGTATCCGACAATTGTTTCAGAACATCCTCGGCTCCTCCTCAGGGATATACTGATGAGCAAAGATTAGATTCGCCAATACACAATCACAATAAAAAAGACAAAACACAAACAGACAAATTACATTTCAAAATTTTCAGACGAGAAACCTTTTTGCATAAGATGACACTTTGACACCTACCTATCGATGCATAAGAAAGTCGGTCAGCTCAAACGTTTTGCAGGACCGGCTTGACTCGGTCGTCTCCCCTTTCCTAACTACACACACCCACCAATGCACACTAGGTTCTGAAACAATTGCCGGATACTAAAACTATGTTTATTTTACTATAAAAGCTCATAATATATATTGAGCACTTTTGAAAAGTAATAGTTTTGTTCAGTTTGTTAATATTTGAACTTAATTAATTAATTAATATATATATATATATATATATATATATATATATATATATATATAATGTATTTATGGTAAAAAAAATAGTACAACATATACAAGTCTCCACTATGTCTTAGTTAAAATTCTAACCTCCCATATCCCCCAAACAGATTATATCTTGCCTACGACATCCTTACTCTTATTTCTAAACCAGTTTTAATTAGAATACCAATAGTATTTCTCAAATAAGCCTTCACTATACTTTAGTTAATAATGTGAAATCTCAAATAAAAATCATTGAAGAACCCTGCAGAGTGACTGCCTTTAGACCGATCGACAAACTGCCAAGACCGGACCCGGGTTAAAGCTTTATTCAAATTCCTCTTGGATTGATTTACAGTCCTTTAATCCGGGCCTTAAACTTGAATTTAATGTGTGTGTGTTTAACCGTTTTATCTTTTTCATAAGTATAATCCTTAAACTCATTTTCTCTCCTCATCATCTCTAGAAGACACATTAGTAACCCTCAAAACAGTAACGGCTAAATGTAAGCTAGTGATAACATTGACTCACGGGATTAATATAGAATATTTATTATTTTTTTATTTTTAAAAATCTTTTCCATTATTAAATATCAAGTGTTACTTTTCACCCCCCCCCCCGTTTTCTTTAAACAGTATTAAACCTTCCTTACAGTAAATTTAAACAAATATACATAAAACTCTGAGCAAATAACGCGTCCAACGAGAGTGACACGGGACTTCACATTTCCGAAACAGATAACAGCATAAGACGGATGACTAAGTCTTTCTGAGCTTGAAACCGACAGTACTTATGTTGTACCAGTTTCTCTAAAAATAAATAAATATTCCGCTTTTAATTTGCTGGAATTTTTCCTACTATATTACAAAAGAAGTTATATATATATATATATATATATATATATATATATATATATATATATATATATATATATATACATATAAATATATATATATATATATATATATATATGCTTGTATGTATATACACACATATATATATATATATATATATATATATATATATATATATATACATATATATATATATATATATGAAGCATATGAAGTTGTTGGTTATTATTCTATCATGTTTTAATGAGGGCGGAAAAATCGAATTTACTTTATATATATATATATATATACATATATATATATATATATATATATATATATATATATATATATATATATATATATATATATATATATATATATATATATATAAAGTACACACCCTAAAATTAAGATATTTTAATTTTGAGCTCCTACTATTTCTTTGAACACAGAAAACACCCGTAGAAAAATTATATTATTCAGTGATTCATAACACAGAAGTCTACAAACAGCGAAGATATAAACTTATATATAGATATTAAAACAATTATAAAATAATTGTTCACCCATCTAAACTGTACCGAAATTGATAAAATAGACTTAACCCTTACTCTAACACACACACATAATTAGAAAATATAAATGTTGATATATACATTAAATAATCGTGTTCTCTACGTCTATACCATCGAAGCCACGCCACACTTTTAGATTTGAGAACTTATTATAGAAATTAAACATTTAATCCCACCGGAAATAATACAGACAGTAGAAAATAAACAAGTAATCTTCGCCACGGCAATTTGTATTTTTACTATTCTGTTTACGAAAAACGTTTTCACACACGAAGGGCATTGCCCGCAAGTTTGTTTAAGAATAAATAAGATAATATCTTCTGAAAACAGTAATATGAACTGTATCTGGACGTATTAATAGCATCTAAAAGAATCCAACTTCCTTGATGGTAATTTAAAGCTTTAAATCATGGACTTATTTATTGATTACTGTGTGTTATTGGGGAACGGGGGTATATATTAAAACATATTATGTTGAAACACACCAGTTATTGTTAGATTCCCGAAGTTAAGCGACGTTGACCCTAGCAATGCCGTTTGTTGCAGGACGGCAACATTCACTTGCAGCAAATACAGTCGTGGAGATGCTTTTAAGAATAACTTCCTTAAAACTTGCTAATCAACGCATGTGTTGTACAAAACCGAGCAGTCGTCTCCAGGCGGAAGTTCTGCACTCAAATGTGTGGCGAAGCTCACCGGAAAATGTATGCAATTTTGTTTCATTTTCGTCTCGTATAAAGTCTGTATTATTTATATGATAATGTGCTGCTAGCTTACAGGTGATAGAAGGTAAATCAGTCTTGAGTTTATTCTGATGCCGCCTAATGAAGCATGTCTGCATGTGTCATTTCAGTGTTTAATTTATTACTATCAAGCAAAAAAACACCTGCTCTCCAGGAAGCTATTAATCTAGCTGTAGCCTTATTTACAGAAAAACAAAGAAACATACTTTTCTTTTCACATTTGTAAGAAAAACAACAAAAAGATGATGGGCATGGTGTAGTTTAATGTATTCCAAGGTTGAGATTTAATTTTGTATAAGGATAAACATAAATGTCCCATGATAAAATAAATAAACAAAAAATCGGGGCGATTGCAAAGAATAACCTACATAAAAAAGGTGAACACCCCCCAAATAATCAAGAAATAACTGCTACCAAAGGCAATTAAGTTATTTTTCTACGTAGCTGCCCATTTTTCTGTATTTTAAACGACGATTAATGTGGTTTTTATTGCATATTAATAGTTCGTTGCATCCGATTGCATTATCGTATCATTTTTTAAGAAGGCATAAGCAAACATCCCCGGAGTTTGTTTAATGAGTTTTTCGGCTTTTGGGTGAAAAAACAAAACATAACCAACAAACAACTGTCCCAAACGTTTAAACATGTACTTTACACCGAATTGAAAGAAGAAAATACAAACAAATAGACTTCCTAGACGGTCGGCGATCGACTGTAAGCCATCTTTGTTTTTCAGCAACACGTAATATGTTATTCATGATTTTCCTATTCATTATACTTATTAATGAAGGCAATATGCGTATAGTATGAACAAATTATATTTCCAAGAATTTACAGTATATTGAAGACAACTCCATGACACTACTTCCCACCGGTTTCAATCCAATGTAAACAAATTCCTGTCGTGACATCCCCTTAAATAATTTAAATCTGTTTTCCAGTCTTTTCAAGTTGTAGTTCCTTGTTCAACTGACACACTCATTAACCCATATACTGGAGTGACCTTTTCACTTTGATTAGTCGTTAGTCATTACTATTAGAACGCATCTGATATAGTTTTGTCTTATACCCAGAATAGTACTTAACGTATAGGTGAAACCTAAGTCACTGACAGCTTCTAACATTTAGAGATTGAGTGAAGGTGAAAGAAAGTACACCTGAGTTACTCCAATCTCCCTAAGTTTCTCATTTCAAAGTCAATACACTAGATGATGTTTTCTGTTATTCTCAGTTGAAACAAAATAGAATAGCGCAAGTAACTTTAGAGAATTGCTGCAACAGAGCAAACATATGGAAATTAAACCTGATCAGTATATTTAAAAAAAAAAATGATATACGTTGTAAAATGTAACCATCGAAAACGAATTATCCCTAAGCTAGGCAATGTTTTCCTAAATTAGATGCAAACGAAAGGTACAAAATAAATTCACAAGAGAACAATAGTGAACAAAGAAAAGTTGAGTGAGAGGGAAGGGAAAGAAACAGAACAAGAAAAGGCACGAGAAGATGTTACTAATATATATATATATATATATATATATATATATATATATATATATATATATATATATATATATATATATTACATGTATCCATATAAAATTTTATAAAGAGATATAATTTTGTATGTATCATTTTTCAGTATTTACTTCAACAGTGCTCGATACGTAAGTAGATCTATGTAGAAAGCTATGCACATATATTGATGGCTATTAAGCTACACAGAGACTTCCGCGTCCCATCACCGGGGGAATGCATGTTAGTCTTAAGATCTCCCCCGGAGATGAAATGCGGTAGTTTCTGTGTAGCTTAATTGTCATAGATATATTTTCATAGCTTACTATATATATATATATATATATATATATATATATATATATATATATATATATATATATATATATATATATGTATATACTAGATGAATATCCATCCGCGGACAAATAAAATGAATTCCCAGAACAGACGGGGTTTGCGCCACAGTTATTTCTTCTTACGCAGATAAAAATGATACTATGTCTTATATCCAGAATCCTTATTTCAACTTTGACTAAAAACCATTACATGATTTTGACTCTAGAAAATTTCTAAAATGTAAGCTTTAATCGAGAAGGTTCTTAAAACAATTTGAAATTCCAGGGAATCTTTATCACAACTTTTTATATTGGAACAATATTTACATTGATATATCGCTTCCAATTATCAGATAGCCGAATGCTTAAGTGCGCCGACTGTTGTTTAAACATACGCCACCTGCCGAGAAGAAGCCATATGTCAATGTAAATATTGTTAATTTCCTGAGATCTCCATATATATATATATTTCTTAATTTAATACTTTGAGAGCTCCCCATTATTCATTTCTAACGCCACTGACATATCGTTGTGCTTTACACATAGTTCTTTGTATTTCATTCTATCCATCTTCCGATATAGTCTTCAGATCCAACATTTAAGTTGGAGCTCTCGGTTTTATTTTGATTTTAAAATAATGCCACAGATTCTCGACTGCGTTTGAATCTCCGGACGGCCTTGGTCATTTCAGAATATTCAACTTGTCTTTTTCGGCAAACTATACAGTATTTTTAGCGTTAGTTTCGTCGTTGCAAGACATTCGTAGTAGATTATTCTGAAAGCCTAGATTCTGTAAATATAAAAAGCGGTTACAGGACGAAGTATTATTAGATGATTCAATAAGTATATTGTAAACTTTTGTGTCATACAATATTTGTTGTTATTTGTGGGATATGGTTTTTGGTATTTAAACATATGTAATTGGGTGACTATTTTATTATTAATTAACCATAAACATTTTATCATTTTTTTTTTTTAATACAAAAAAAAATGTTTAAATGTGATGTAAAGTTTTGTTTTTTCCTATATATGAATATACATATATATAAAGTTTGGTATGTGTATATGTTTGAATTTCTATTCAGTATATTCGCTTCAAATCTAATTAACCGATCATTTGAAATATTTTCGACCATATCTGCTAAGCGTAAGTAGTAGACATAGTTAGGAAAATGTAGTTTGATGTTACGGAACTAAAAAGTGGGTTGAGGCGATTGGTGAAAATGCAGATACCCAGCATTTTTGTGAAATTTTACAATAGGTATTAGACATAAATTACTAAATATTACCCGAATGCAAAAATTGTTGTGGTAATTTAAAGAGTTCTATGGGAATAATAAGGGGCAGCCTTTAAATATATCGGATTTGTATTGCATTTTATCTATAATAATTAGATAAGATTCGCTCAAATTTAATTTATGTTAGACCCTTTAAGCTTAAGACTTAAATTTGAAACATTTTCGATAAATATATTTTTTAATGAGTTTAGCTCAAAATTAGAATAACGATTCTTGACATAAGATTTATAATAATTATACCTTGCTTTACATCTACCGAAGAGAACAGAAGATTTGTGCAAAACTTGCTTGTTCGAGAAATTAATTGTAGCCATCCTGTGATATACATATACAATTATATTCAACCGAGTTGATAATTGGCAAATGTCAGGAATGTTTGTTTACACATAACATCTGTGCATGTCCTCTTCTCCTCCCTACTACTTTTATTCACAGATACATTGCTAGTCTTTCTCTACTCTCTCGTTATTTTTATCGAACATGCTCGGCTGAGCTTCAATCTATTGTCCCCTCTGTAAAGCATTACCAACAAAAGCCGTCTTGCTACAACTAGTCAATTATTACCCATTCTCTCCCTCTCTCCCTCTATTTTTTCTCTCTTTCTCTCTGCTAAAACTAAGGAAGACTTCTATTATCAAACTTTATTTCATGAACTACCCATATATAGAACACAATACCACTCAGCTGATTCTCGGCTGACTACAACATTGTTGTTTTCAAGTCCAATGTAAAATAGTAATTAAATTCTGCCAAACTTCCACCGTCATTACACTGATTAACCCTTATCCTCGAGTGGCCTTTCTGCTTTGATAAGTAGTGATTTATAAGTAAATATAATTCTATGATCATGTTCTGCTCGTTAAAAATGATAAAAGTTTAATCGGCTTCAACTTCATTCAACTGCCGGAAAACCAATAATGTCTGCATTTATCATTTCGGTGATTACTTTATAATTTATTACTGATGTTTGTAATATAAAAAAAACAACATACGACACAGTTACCTGCGATATTACTTGCTCACTCGCGTAACATCGGATACCCTTGTAAATATATTGAAATATCTATTCATACATTAACTAACTAATTAGGCACTGCGTCAACACATGTGATACACCAGATCAAGTTTTGTGTCATGCAGAGGATAAACTGTGTTTAACCTACAATTAATTGAATTCATTAATTGGTCTATCATTATAACATGCATTTTCTTGTCATACATATAATATAAAAGGCCATCAGTTGTTGCCCTTGAATCAGAGACTCTAAACCGAAATTACGGCTTTTGCATGCAATTACTTAGTGGCTTAGACGGAGCATATTTGTTTTTTTGTGATTGATTAAATAGAAGTGTGACGTTAGTAAAATGCGTGATTCGCTGTTGCATTCAGCTCTAACGCTGTGGGGTGTTTCATGCTAACTGATACAGAAGGCAACCGAATCTATGGTGTATTTACATCGGCAGAGTCCAGCAGAGTACGTAAGCAGTCGGAAGAAGTCAATGCGAAGACTGACAGCCTATAAATTCAAAATGCTGTGTCGTTGTCACTATATGTTTAATTATATAAACATTTTTTAATTATTTTCAAGAAAAACGTCAAATAAATGTACTTTTTATTATTTTAGACTAAAAACAAATAAAGGTAAACAACTCTATACATACACACACATAGAATAATATTTTTTAAATAAATATTAAATATTTAAATACCTAGAGACATCGATGTTTCATGCTAACGCAATCTTCAGTCTAGGAACTAATTTCCGACGGTCGGTGGGCGCGAACCCCGAACTCAAATCGCCACTGATTCGTAGTCGGTTATCTTAACCAAAGGGCCATCGTCAATTAATTAGTGAATATAGAATAACTTTTACTGTAAATAGCGACACGTGGCCGTCATTTACCAGGCAGCTCAGAGTGATCTAACGAACCGGTGTTCGGATCTCGCATATAGCTATTAGTACTGCTTGTTATTAAAGCTACTCGAAAGTGCCCAGCCCTTGTGGGAAGGGGGGCTGATAAACAATAATATTTTTTTAAATAAATATTAAATATTTAAATACCTAGAGACATCGATGTTTCATGCTAACGCAATCTTCAGTCTAGGATATATATATATATATATATAACGACCATAAATATAGGTGAATAACTACTATTAATAAATGTTCTTGTTTTTGATTTCAAGAAATTTTCAAATAAATAATCGCTTTTTTTGGCCGAAGAAAAAAAAACAAATCACCTGGTAAAAAATATGGGTTTATTTATCTTTTATTAATCTTTCAAGTTTGTTTGTTTTCTATTTGTATGTTATCATATAAAACGAACAAAACATAGGTAAAATCTACCTTTTTTGTATGTTTTTCTTTTTTTGATATAAGACATCTATCTTTACAGAGAACGATAACTCTTTCAGGAGACTAACTTGATTTTCGAGTTTTAATTTGTTTCTTGATTGAATGAATTTCACGATTTTTTAGAAACTTATCTTCTGACTGCTGGTTACGTAACTTGTCCGAAAACTGCCTACGCCAGGTTATCAGAAATTAGGCTGATTCTGTAGCAGTACTCATAAGTCATAACCATATCTAATTACAAAAAAGGCAGCTTGCAAATCCACACTAAAAAGTGAACAGTACTTTTCAAACAGAGCCAATCTATACACGTTGCAGAATCTGTTTAAAACCACACATCTTTGTGGTGCCAATTTATTTCCAATAATATGTTGATGTAAGGCAATGCTTTGGCTTGTACTATTTCTCAATTTAATTTAATTTCGTTTTGGCATTATTTAGTGGTATCTTTTTGTGGGGATGAAGCATCCTACCACATGGCAGACATTCACCCGCTATTTCAGAGAATCAAACAGGAAGATTTTTCTAAGATCCTAACGGTCCGTATAAACGCAATTGTGTGTATCAATCTTGCACTTAGGTCACAAGGTGTATCCGCTATATAGTATTTTAAATTCGCTTTCTTGAGGTCGGTTGCTTCTATAGTGACTTTAATGATCGAAATCTGTTTAAGATTGCAAAATCTTAACTATTCTTAGAGAGAAGATAAAGCCTGGGAGGGTGATCCTCCTGAAACTGTACAGAACCATACCTCAGCTCGACAGCAACAAGGTAATTGTCGGACTGATGTATCTCCAACTTGTAAGAACACATTCCAGTGTTCTTGTATGTCGGTTGTGAAAATCCCCAACACTACTTGTCTAAGTATATTTAAAACAAATTAATTGAGATTACTATTTACAGTAGCCCATTACGTTTCAGTTTCAGTGTGCCATGTCGGGGGTAAACTCAAGTTAAAGAAACAGAAAGCAACGATACGAATACATGAAAAAAACATTATATTTAAGGTATTATAGACTCCCCACCAAGTTCCCGCCACGTTGCCTTGTAACATTAACACATGCGGCATATCGGTTTTGCTGCCAATATTGTTTTTGATGCTACTGCTAATAATTTTACTGCAAGTAAAGATACTTACTTGTTGGTGCCAATTTGTACAATGAGGTGCGCATGCCGAGTCGAAATCCTACACCTTTTTACCCAATCGGAGCGTAGCGTGTAAAAAGCTTACATCAGTCAGTCTGGGAGATACAGCCTCCCGGGAATTACCTCAGCCTATTTCAGCGGTGTCTAGTTTACTGCTAATATAAGGAAATGCTGACAGGGCTGTTCTTGGCTATGTTTGTAGAGCCATAATGCGTCTTCAGATAAGCTGTTTTCTTAAACACTACAGCATTGTGTCACATCTTTCGATGTAGAAAATAAAATAAATAAACAGTTTAACGGCTTGATTATTCCACGTCGAAATAATTTAGTTTCTTCCCGTTTAAATTTATTCGTCTTACAAGAAGAATATTTCCTTGGATCGGTATGTAAAAAAACAATGTATTACAGCATCATCAGCTATTTGACACGCACATATTTTTTTTAAATACAGCAATGCATATTTTTTCATCGCACACACACTTTTACAATTTTATGATTTACAGTATGTTCCACATAGTAATAAACAAAATGTACTTACTTTAATATCTTCATACGACAAATGCATACATATATGTGCATTAAACTAACCACAAACATATACTACTCATTCTCTGTAAACAAATGTATTTATACATTTAAAACAAAGATGCATTCCTTCTTATTATTATAATCTTATTTTATTATAATTGTCCATTATTACTGAACCTAACGTCGATTCTAACATACATCATGACTATTCCTAGTATACAAGAATTAAACAATAGTCAAGACAAACAAGAATAATGATTAAAGCAATGAACCGAAATATAAACAAAGCCATTTCTCATCGCTGGAATTCTAAGAATATGTCAAGGATATGCAGCGGAGTTAAAAATGGTTCCAGCTTCTGCGCAGAAAGTGGATAATAAATTCAGGATTGTATGAGGATGAGCATTTATCATGTAAATTATTGATTCTGAATTTTAAGAAAAATCGAATCATGCAAATGACAAAAAATTGCGAACCTATTTAACCAGTGGGATTTCTTCAGCCTCAGTAATTCACAACGTTATCATAATTTGGATGAAAATGCGCGATCAATTGCTCTAAATAGAATAGTCGATTTTAATGTTATATTACACTTTTGTGTTTTGTATAGATTATATAAAGGAGTTCACATTCGTCTTATAAAAATTGCGATGTATTTTTACGGGTTCTGCTTATTATTATTATTATTATTATTATTATTATTTTACTTACTATCAGTGTTCACACAAAGTATTATTAATGAATGTCACTGACAATAAGCAATGGTGTTCCCCTGGAGTCCGAGTGGCAGCAAGTTTTCTTAGATGCGTAACATTCTCTATCTCTTCCTATAACCATTGCACATTATATTGTAGTTATCGCAACGGCCATCTATCATCGATTTCTCGCAGGCAACGCCCACGGATGGTTTCTGGAAAATATGTGAAAGTAAGCCTCCCTAAGTTCCAGTACTCTCGCACTCTTTCAATTAAGATCTGGTTAGGGTTCCTCTTTCTGCGTGACATTTCACACCAATTTTATGATGTATCAATCGAGGCTAATGCCGCCACATGTGTGAGATAATAATAATTATTATTATTATTATTATTATTATTATTATTATTATTATTATTATTATTATTATATAATAGTACTCTCAGGTTTTGGATGTGTTTAGTTGAATTTTTCTTTTTGGTACACCAAGACAATCCCTAGACTTTAAAAATTGAAGCTGCACTTTAACATTTTCGCCGTTCCTAACAATTAAAACGGGAATCACCTTTACTTATTTAAATCTCAGTTGTCTAATTCCCATTTTAGATAATGATATTTTTTTATATTTCCGTGTTCTATTCTCGCACTCTTGTATTGAAGGGAAAAGCTATATCGCTAATGATGAAAATGATGTTGATGATGATTATTATTATTGTTGTTGTTGTTGTTGGGGTGGTGGTGGTGTTGTTGTTGTTGTTGTTGTTGCTGTTGTTGTTGTTGTTAGGCACGTGGAGTGTCCGCACAAGTCTTCATCTATGATAACTATCTTGTTAAAACATTGCTTATCACTTTACGTGCTCGCAAGCCCAATTGTATATTAAGTGCTTGCCGTACTTTGTCTCGGGAATTTTTGTGACAATAAGACACCCCCTCTAAAATATTCCAATATTCTCCGTCTTCTGTCAATCTAGATCAAGGCTATTTTTCATTTTCGCTTTTTCCATCTACTAAGAACCTTCACGAATATAAGCTCCGGCACCAACCGATGTTGGTACCACCATGTGTTTGTTCTTGGTTCTGTTAAAAGTGCCCGATCTTCTTCTTTTCGATCTTTTTTTCTTTTTTTTTCTTTTTCTTCTTCTTTTTTTCTTTTTTCTTCTTCTCATCATCTTTATTATTATTATTATTATTATTATTATTATTATTATTATTTTTTTTTTTTTTTTTCTTACGAGTCTTTGGCATCCCCCTATTTAATTATTTTCTCAATTCAACTCGTGAATAAAAAATTCACATACAATCTACATTATTAATTAAACATTAATATTAAGATAACACGTTCTATAATATTTAATCTGAAATTTCCCAAAAATGCATTTATTCCTTTTTTCCTCAATGTTTTGAATTAATATAAATTCATCCTAAAATATCATACAATATCGTTGTTTAAATGTAATAACATACCAGATCAAGAGGAAAATCTATTTTCACAAAACATTGATACAGAGCAACATGTGCACATGTGTTTTTCGCGTCTACGTAACATACTACTAATTAAATGTTTATTGAAATCAAAGAGGCAATAGCGTTAAGGAAAAACGAATACTTTAAAACTCTTGCCCTGATCGTCATTAATAGTATCTCTTCTTTCTACGTAAGTCGCATACAAGATTGAACCTATATCGCACTTTTGCATATCCCTGCGTTATTCACGTACTCAGAAATACTCTTTTTTTATTGACCTCTTTTATTTAGAATTCCTCGCTTTACTTCTTCGTACAAGATGGTCCAAAAATATGTAATCATTTGTGGTGAAGTAGATTTTTTTAATTTAAAGGAAAACCTGACAATGATTGTTCAGAAACCCTAATTACAGACATGTGGCATGAGTTTGTTCCTCGTATACCATCATTCTGCGAACCGTTTTGCAATTGTGTATGATGTACGAAATCCCCGCCTATTGCTGCTATATTCATGTGTCTACTCGCATATTAAAGTGTGTAATGACACTGTCCAACCTGTCATAGGAAATTCCCATAATATATGAATGTTATTCCTGACCGCAGCAATAGTATGGGATTGTTAGCATAGCCCCAGCACGCCAGCAGAAAATAGTGTAACAGATATAGGTAAAGAAAATGTGCATGTCAAGTGTAGCCTGTACGACAGTAAATAAGCATGTCTTGATGGAAGTAGGGATATATGTATTCGAGTGAAGCATTGGAGCAATATAGTTTTGTTCCAATCTGTTGCTAAACTAACGTAGCCATGTCCATTTTTTTAGTTACTCATCATCGAAATGATAGCGATAATAAATAGATACATCTGTTTGAACCCCTCTGTATTGATATATTTAACAATTTAAAAATGTGATACTATTTAATCGATTTAAAACAAATAAAATCGAACTATAAGCGAAAGTAAAAAGAGTTCTGTGATAGGTAATGAAGTACAAGTAGTTTATTGTAAATATGTATATCATGTTAGATATGCGATTTATTATTATGTGTAATTACGACAAACATATTACCCGTTTTTTCTCCTTTTTGATGTGGGTTTTGTATTTTTTATTCGACCTGTCAAATGAGATTTATTGTTTTGTAAGTATAATTTCTACTTAATCTAGAACATAAAATGAATGGAAATGAATACTTAATAAAACACTTAGGCTTCTGTTGGCTCAAAATAGACAATAGAAAGTTACTCGTCCAAAGGAGTCTTTTGCCAAACACGGGTTGCTCAATATCCAACCACAACTAACCTGAAGCGGTATTGCTCTAATTCAGTGTTAAAGAGTCGTCCAGAACCACTGGAAACAAGGCTGTGATAAGCAGTAGCGGCTATTTCTAAATGTTTTTCCATCTGATACGCGCAACTTCAGTTATTTAACGGAAACCGTTTCAATGTATGTCATATCAAAGCTAGTACATAATGGAATACATAACTTATTTCCTATAATCAAATATTAACAAAGTACTGTATCTATAGAAATCATTAAACTAAAAAATAAGAAATTCCGTAATTGTGTTTTATCGCTTCTTCAGTCGAAGCTCACTTTTGGGCGTACTCATCCTTTTGGCACTTATGATAATGACCCTCTAGTTGATACTTCTTTAAGATGACGGATTCAGGAAATTATTTTAACTGAGCAGGCCGGTGTTTATTTGCTTGGTTCAACAGACGCAGTCGTTGTTAGTTTTAATTAATTCACACGGACAATTATGATATCGATATTATGTTTGATTGTAACAGATTGAAACTTAGGCTGGACGCCGTAGGAGAGAGACATCACTACAATATTCTCTCGATAATTATTAATACCTCGTTTTATCGATCACACTGATTCACTTCTAAACAGATTCTTATCTAAAAACGTCCTCTACCTACGTCGACGACGTTATGTGACCTGTGCCTTGCTTATATACGCTTTTCCGTACTTATATGAGTGAAACTTGAGTTATTGAACACTTGATAGCCCATTTAACCTTGCTAGTTTCTCAGATCAAGCAACGGCTACTCAATACCCAACAACTGAATTAATGGTAGGTGACGGTGGTTAAGTGGATAACGACACGGACTGACGACCTGGGTGTTCCAAGTTCGAATCTAGTCGGTTTCACAATACGACTTTCACTTAGGGATGTTGGCAACCTTCTCGTGGTCTTTCCTGTATGTACTTGATGACTTTCCAGAAAGATGTCTAACTAGAAAAACATCGGGGAAACTAATGCCAACACCAGAATCATCTGATTCACACGAAAGAAGAAGAAGAACTGAATTAATGATGCCATCTTAAGCTTAAAAAATACAATATTAAGAGAATGTATGGTGTGAACAACGTACTATCTGACTACTGGAGTCTTCGTCACAGTAAAAAGAAAACATAAAACAGCTGAGTATCTGACAGTCAGTGCATTCGGGGTTGCCATTTTTGTGGTATTTATTTACGTACTGTTCTAAGATCACGTGTTGAAGGGTCAACATCTATAGTAAAATATTTAATCGTTATTCGTTGATTAGTGGACATTTCTTCCGATAATACATCATCATCAAGTATGCGTTGGACCCTTCCACTGATTGCATTAGCGATGCCTATGTTGCCAGATTTAAACTTCTGGACAAACGCTGAACACGTCTCTACTTCAGTAGTCTTTCTGCCGGAAAAGTTGTTGATCTTATTGACAGCCTGGTTTGAATTATATCCAAGATTTTACTCACATTTGAAGAAATAGCTTTTACTTCTTTTATATTTAGGATCTAAAGTTCATCGATTACGTAAAACACTTAATCAAATATTATTTTGCTTACAAGTAACCCCGAAAGCATTACAGTTTTTCGTTCAAACGCCTCCAATGCGACATGTCATTTCTAACGATCTTCTAAAAGGACTGTCATGAATAAAATTAACTTCTGCAGCATCCAAAACAACTCGCATGTACGTGACGTCAATGAAAAGTTTTGTACCACATGCCAATGTGAACCAATACGAATGTTTCACTCTATTAGTTTTATATAGAGACCCCTCTGTTTCCACACACAACACTCCTTGATTTTTAAGAACTTATAACCATATACTATAGAACTCGTCATATATGGTTTTGTAGGTATGTGTCTATAAAGTCATACGGTGAAGTGCTGTCTTAGCAGATTTTTCATCAGGTTTCTAAATAGATGAAAGTCGGAGTATGCTAAATCTTACGAGTAGGATACATGTGAAATTGGTTGAACGCAAAACTGATAGATTGTTCCCATAGTCACTACTGATGTATGTCCGCTAGTCAGTGTTCTCTATTGTCTGGAAATTTATAAATTTATCCATTCCAACAATATGAATAAAGTAAAGGAAAATGTAAGAACCTACAAACTAGGTGTTTACGCATAAAAATAATAGCAATATATCAAAGCCACTTTTATTTGTTTATCTCACGAATGTCTATATGAGATTCAAAACCTTTCATACATCACTTTTACTACGAAATTATCCCTTCGATATTTTGTTAATAATAGCAAAAATTAGACATAATCTAAAAGATACTATTTCATGTAAAATGTGGAATATCGGCAATACGATAGTCATATTAGTAAATATTTCAACTTAATTGATTTACTATCAAACGTAACAAAACAGTTCATGAGTAATCATGAGTAGATGATAGTTGGAGAATAAACGAAAGGTTTTACTGTTAGACAAAAATATATATCCGTAAAAGTTGTCAATTCAGCATGCGTATATAGCACTGAAAACCTTATCTGACACTTAAGCTTAACAGATATGCTTGGTAGCATTTAAAAAGGCTAGAATTTACTAAAGTATAGTAGCAGTAGTTACATTTTTTTAAATGTCATTAATATGGTTTAATTATGTATTAAAATTTATAAAAATACTTAAATCTCTATTTTTAAGTTAGATATGTTTATGTTTATAGATTTGTATGTACACGATAAATTTCCAAATATATAAACCGATCATTATAATATTTAGATTTTATTTGCTATATATATATATATATATATATATATATATATATATATATATATATATATATGTGTGTGAGAGATAAACATATTAATTAATTAATTAATTTTGTATACAAATGTATTTAATTAATTTATTCATGGATTTTTGCATGCAAAAAAGGTAGACATGGATACGTGTTTTGGCTATCAGCGTTCATCAGCATGACTTACCCGGGCAGGGATCGAGCCTTTCGATGTAAATATTTGTAGACTAGCGCTTTACCCATACACTTGAATGGCCTACCATGGTTTATGCTCCACTGTGTATCGCCTATAATGTTACGCTTATTTATGAGTCGTCCGATTAAGGGCGAATTTAAAAATGCGGTCCTCGGCATATTCTAAAAATAAACAAACCTTCAGTGTTGCGACAAATGATAAAAAATACCAGTAACACCGCTCGACCATATCCGCCCAAAACCCACTAAATTAGCGTATGTATGTATATATATATATACATATGTATATGTATATATATATATATATATATATATATATATATATATATATATATATATATATATACATATATATATATACATATACATATATACATATACATATATGTATATATATATATATATATATATATATATACAAACATTTTTTGCTACATATGTTCAAAAATGTTTCCGATGTACTTTATTCAAAGTGCAGAATCCTCATGCCACAACAAATATATTAAGGAGTAAGTATTGGGTGGGTTTCTGACTTGCTAGTGGCCTAATCAGTTCGCCGAACAACTTCAACCGGTTTCGTTTGAGAGCTTGAAAAAAACGGGTTTTACACGCCTGTATTTGTGTTATTTAATGGAACTACTTATATATATTTCTGTAGTCGGAAGAAGTTGGACAATTCAAACAGGCATGCACAGATGTAGCCAAAAATGTTTGACTAAATAAACATGTATACTAAAATTAACGTGCACTTGTTCTTGAGCACTATCTAATAAACACTGTAACTTGATTGAATGAACATATTTGAAAAAAAAAACATTCACGAACACTATATATATATATATATATATATATATATATATATAGAGAGAGAGAGAGAGAGAGAGAGAGAGAGACAGAGAGAGAGAGAAAGAGGGGAGTATTAGAAGGCTATCACAATGCAAGACATTTTCTTTCTTTTTTCCCTTTTTTTTCATATAAATATATGCCACTTAATCGGTGAGTTCAAATATAAAATATTCAGGAAAAATAAAAATAAATAAATAAGTAATTAAAATCATTAAAAAATCAGTTATAGTTTTAGTTTTATTACATTTGCTGCGGATATTAATATTTACTGCGTTATAAGCAATATTCCCATCCATACGTTTTTTGAGATTTTAAACACTTACCATTTGACAAAGAGGGCTTCCCCGAAATATATTATGGAACACGGGAACACAGTATACATCAGTGTTGAAGTGATACCTAATCAAGTAATGTTTGCTATATAGGAAAAAATGTATTAAGAATAAGTTTTTGAAAAAATATATTAATTAAAATCACCTGTTTCTGTCCTACTTCTCAACGCCGACATATTTCCATTTATTGCATCGTGATAGCCTTCTAATACTCCTCTATATACGTCTTACACACAATGCTTCAAGGAAACTACATCTCATTATAAATATATATATATATATATATATATATATATATATATATATATATATATATATATATATATATATATATATGTATTATAGTTAAGAAATAAACAAATTCATGACATATTTATTTACACTTGTTTCAAAAGTTCAGAATAAACAATTGTTTTGTGTTCGATCGTTTCCGCACACGGTATAGTGTCCGGTTTTCGAGGTAAAAGCATGACATCAGAATTACAGCAGTGTACATCTTCAATTATATTGTAATTCGAAAATATGAGAGATGGGTAGATATGACAATTACACTCCATTTTTAAAGATATGATCAAAAGCAATGAAAGCAGACCTACAAATGTGTGCAATTGTGAAATAATAATACAAAATAAAACAGAAAATTAAATGTATGCACCATAATGAAAAAATATTATCTAAGAAAATGTTGCATTACAAAATATATAAAAATATGGGAATTTTGAAAACGAAATAATTGATGAAATTGGAAATTAATTACATTGAAAATACTTTTTGGAAATAAACAAATTTAAGAACAATTTTCTGTACTTGTATTTTAATAAAAATCGACAAATTAAAAAACAGTAAAATCCTTAATTACATTTTGACAATTACACTAAATAAAAGTAAATATAATGATACATACAAAATAATAAACTTACATAAAATTATGATAACAGAAACAATGATGGTAATATTAAAACTAATTAAAAATGAAATTAATCAATTGAATAATAAAATAGAAAAAATAGTAAGTATTTAAAAGGTTAAATTAATAAAAGTATTTAATTGAAATTTAATAAAATAAAGTTTTGTAATAAATATTATTTCAAGAAAATACAATGTTTAGAAACAATTATCGATGAACATGTGTTAATAAACGGGTTAGAACAATTTGTAGGTAAGATAAAATATATTAATAAAAATACAAAACAATAACAGCTAAGTATTTTGAAGTATACACAAACTATAAATAATACATGAACATATAGTTAAAATGTGATACATATTTGAAAGAAAACTGCAATACATTCCCAGAATTGCATATACATGTATAAACATACACCGCTGAATCATCCATGACGTTTTACTTTAAAACAGAGAAAATTACTAGATACAATTTCTACACATAATTATTATAAAATCCAACGACAATCTAGCCGTTTAAGTGCATCGCAAAACAACACACATAACTACATAACTTGTTATTAACATTATAATAATAAAATAAAAAAGGGATGATAATCGTTTTTATCTACGTTCATTCAGATTTTGTAGTCTACAATATATAGATCATGAATTTAACTATGTCACAAAATTCACTGAAAAAATTGTAATAGCCAACATAAGTCATATTAACTGCAAAGAAAAAGCTCAAAATATATTTTACGAAAAGAGTAAGCCAAATTCATATACACCGGGCAGTTCTCTTAGACACAGATATAGTATGTTACTACCCACGTCAAGAGTACAATAATTGGCAACACCCTAAATAAACTAGGAATTCCAATAATACAAACTACATCACAAACTATAAAACAAACATTAAGCACATCCAAATATCCTCGTAAAATTAGAACACATCTAATGTAGACTTATATACCGTTCCATGCAATAATTATAATTAAACATACGTGGGTAAAACTAAAAACGAAACTAAAAAAAGACTTTGTAAGCATAAAAGATATACAAAATTACAATTTCCGTGAATGCCCTTTTTACACATACATCACACAACGATAACTCTTAAAAAATTTGCACAGGCTAGACTCGTTAAATTAATTTTGAATAAATATCGAAGAAGACTTCTTGAATCAGCACTCATAATAGACTCTAACAGAATTAAACAACGTAACATCTTCTAAAACATATTTTTAATAATCAGCCAACGTATACTAATAGAAAAGAAACTTGAATTTAGATTAAAATTAGGTATTTAACACTACATTTCAAACACAACTTAATACATAATATTGATAATGAGATTAAATAAATACACACTCATTATATGTCATAAATGTATTAAAAGATTAAATAATAACGGATATTGTGTTCACTTAAAAATCGCACCACATTTCTGAATTCTAACAAGTGTTACCTTAAAAAAACCCAGCTGAGTTTGCTTTCAAACACTCATACGTCAAAATCGACGGGGGAGTCCATCGTCGCCGAACCGAAAAGCTGTGACACAGCAAAACAGTCTGTATGTGGATTAGTATATATATATATATATATATATATATATATATATATATATATAGAGAGAGAGAGAGAGAGAGAGAGAGAGAGATAAAGAGAGAGAGAGAGAGAGAGAAGGAGAGAGAAGTAGTTAGCACGCTTTGTCAAAGATGACAAGAAAAACATGGTTTCGATTCTGATTCTACTCGCTATTTATAAGATATATTACTACAATGTGCATAGAAAACCATATTACGTCAGTATGATATTTTTTCAAAAATAAATTATGATTTATAGAATATCTGAATAAAAAAACACACAATGTTTACTTGTTATTATAGACGGGATAGTTTGTTTCCAAATGCACATCAGACAGCAGGGTTGATTTGAGGTGGTTGCCTCAATCGCTATTTGCGTCATCGGTTCGCCTCATACATTGAAAGAGCTTCGTCCGAGGCAAGAAAAGTGCAGGTCTTTTACTCTCTAACATGTGCGTTACCCGATGGAAATACACACTAACACACGCACACACACACACCCACACACTCTCACACACACACACACACACATATATATATATATATATATATATATATATATATATATATATATATATATGTTTTCAGTTGAAGTTTTCATTTTTGAGCATCAGGTCAATTCCTTTGGTAGCTGTTTGCTATGGCTCCAAGCGTTCCAATTACAACGGGGATCACTTTTACGTCTTTACCTTTCTATAGGGTAACTAATTCCTATTTCAGATCAATAAATTCCTTATATCAATGATTTAGCAAGTACTCTTGTTTTTGTTTTAAAATATTAAGTCGGGTTTTTAATGTTCAAGAACCTTATCAGGCTGTATGCGCATGTCCGAAAGCCGTTTGACATTGACGTTCTCCCGTACCACTTCTAGCTTATGCTCATACCACTTCTCATTGTGGGCTAATTCATGAAGTTTGCATATATTCGAGTATAGTATCAGAGCGACATTGTTGCGTCTGTATGTTTCATACCGGTGGTGCGCTCGCATTGGGCATTCAAATAAAATATGTGCTCAAGTGTATTCGCTTTCATTACACACTCGGCACATCGGTAATTCCGCAGTTTTCTCAATGCTATGTCTGATGGATCTAGTGCGGGTTGCTTGTCTCTTGACTTCTTTTAAGGTACTCTTAGAAGATCTTTTGAGATCACTCCAGACCAACCAATTCCAGCTGTCATGATCTGTAAATGCAGTATTCATCAATAATTTACAGCGTAGTTTATTTCTTAATAATTGAAACCCTCACCCTGGTAACAATTTGATTATTTCTCACTCAAATCTTTAGTGTGTCCTCCCTTTTTACTTCGCGAAGAAGGATCTCATTACTCTGAGAAATATATTTAAATAAGCAATCTTATCCTATATTTACAACAAATTCAACACTAATTAGTCCTCGACCTTTCGAGGACGATACAATCGATCTCCTTCTCCTTTCTTACCAAAAGCTCCATAAATTGTAAGCATTTTCTGTGTTTTGGTATCTAAACATTTTAGTTCATTAACATTTTAGTCCAGTATATCGAATGGTAGCTACTGCTCTGGGATTGATAGCATATATTGTATTGTGGAGGTCTGATTAAAGAATACACTTTACTATCATTTTGTACTCAGCTGTTAGTTTTTTTTTATTTCCGTTTGTTTAACTTATCCGCCTCCAGAATTCCAAAGTATGTATTGTCCTTCTGACTGTCAACATTCTCTATCAGATCTGTTGTTAGGAGATCAAAGTCATCTGAATGGACAACTTTACCTCTTTTTATGAACAAAATGACACATTCAGTTATGCCAAATTCCATTCATATGCCGTCGCTAAATAATTCACCCTCAAGCTCATCCATGAATAGTAAGTGGTTGACTGTAGAGAGTCCTTTCCCAAGTCTATATCCTGCCTTCACATTACGTGAGAAAATAGTGATTTGAATTACAATAATGACAAAAACAAAGGGGAAAGACTATCGTCATGGAAAATGCCTCTCCTAATTTACATTTTACCTCATGCAACACCCCCTTAAGTTAAATTGGTTTCCCGATTCTTTATGCTATTCTTTAAAGCTGTTTGAATGTTGGGGACTATTCCGAAAATCTCCATGCATTTGTGTATCCATGAATGAAATACTATGTTATGTTTTCTTATAATAAAACCACTCCATCACAAAGTTAGTAGTTCTTCGTTTGTAGTTTCCCAGGATAATTGTATCGATCAGAAGGTGAACTTCCGTGCTAGGCGATATTTCCCGCCAGCATTTCTGTTCCTCAGGCAGCAAATTGTTTTGCTTCGAATTACCATAAATACTTTCAGACAATATGCTAGTGAAATAATTCCACATAACTGTAAGGCAAGTGATCGGTCTAACGTTTGTCACTTCACCCCCTTTTATTTTATCTATTATAATCAGGAGTGTGGTGCCCTGTGTCAGCCTTTTATGGAAGCTTCCTTTTGTCAAACAGCCATATATCATAACTGCAAGACGTGGGTAAAGAACTAGAAGATTTTAAACAAGTATACCTGGACTCCGTTAGGTCCAGGTGCTTTCCAATTTAAAATCTCTTTGTCCCTCTCCTTCAGCATTTCAACGGTGACTATTATATTCATTTGTCCCTTCTAATCTAGAGGACACCTTACTTTCAATATCTGTGATTTATTCTGCATCATTTTGATGTTTCATTTCCTATTCCGTCATGTCTTTCCAGAATACACTAGATGATTCAGCATCAAGTATAATGTCATTCCCTTTTTCCATTCCTTCTAGTTGTTCCAAAAAGAGCTGCTGTTAATTTTCAAACAGTCTGTTTTGTCGATGCTGTTCAATTCTGTCGCTGTATGGTTTTACTTTGGCAGTATTAGCTACTACTAACTGTTTTATTTGTTCAAGTTTGAAACCTTTTAGGTGTATGTAAAACTTACAGATTAGTCTTTCACTAGCGCTCTGACTTCTAAGTTTGCCATTTTCAAAGGCTAGTACGTTACTTCTAGCCTTTTTATGTTTAGTAAAAGTTTTCTTCCATCACGATTTTTTCTTTACTTCTTTATTTCGTTTTTCGACTCCGAGTAGATTTTATACAGTATTGACAGGAGCTTTAACAACTTTATTACACTGATCAAGATTATTTATAAATAAAAATGGCAAGACATTATTAATTTTCGTCGCGACAGTTTTAAGTGTTTTCCTGTTGAAAAATTTCAGGTTCGTCTTACAATCAAAACATATCAATGTATTATTTGTACTCACTAGGAGTTCTCACACAGATCATCGTCAGTGATTTCTTACCGATGATTATTATTATTATTATTATTAGTAGTAGTAGTAGTAGTAGTAGTAGTAGTAGTAGTAGTATAATTATTATTATTATAATAGTAGAGATGTATAGTCTGAAAGGAAAACACAAACTCAGAGTTTAGAGAAAATAAGTATGTTTAAAAAAGTATAATACGACAGAGAACAGGAGTGGTTATACGTCAGTCTTGACTACCAGTGTAGACTAGTGTCATTCTCAGGTATTTAATTCCTTCTCACTTCCGAAATATGTGCCACTCTGGTCTATAAAAAAATTGCATTTGTAGCCCTGTCGGCATTACCCTGTCAGGACGCCCCAGGCAGTAAGTAATATCTTACTCCACCCACAAAGAAGTTAGTCAAAGCCTGAGAAGATGCACATCTTTGGACTACCCAGGACTAATACCTCAGCCCGACAAAGCAAAAGTGACCTAAATGACCCAGTTTCTGCCGGACTGATTGTTGAGAACGAATCCTCGACTGGTATTGACCAGTCCGACGTTTCTCAGCAACTGACGTTACAGAAAGACAGAGAGGCTGTTATAGTTCCAACAGTGAGAAGCAGGTGCTTCCAGTATTTATGGGCAGATTTCAAGTAGTCCGACTAGTTAAGGTACCATAACACCCTCTCCTTATTCCTATCTCCTCCGGAGTCACAGTATCATTTTCTTTTAGGATTGCCGCTATTCTGACGCTGTTTGGAGTAACTGTATGTCGAATGTGTCGTATCTGGTAACCATAACTTCTCCCTGGGGAGTGATGTCGGTGTCTTCCGATAGTCCTTCCCCTATTTGAGTTGGGTGTCTCTTATGATTGTTGCCGAATTTAGATTTGATATCCTCCAGCGTTTTTTATTCTAGATTTTGATCTTGGAACGTATCTTTAAACTTTGGAAAAATGTATTCTTTACTTCGACATTCACCTTAAAGAGACGTCACAATTATATTTCATAGTTTTTAGCACCTTTTTAAGTGGCAACTTACGTGATTCCAGCTCTGTAACCGTGAGTTCACCTTCCTAAAAATTCAACTGGTTATCCAAAGAATTTGAATTTCTTTCTTTCAATTTCATACTAATAATTTACAGCGTGCACATTGCGTCCTTATGTGCTTTAATTTCTACAGACAATTTATTTTCAGTTCATTTCATACGAGTTTTAATAGTTGAAACAAATTACAAATTACGAAAAATTGGCGATCGAGTCAGTTTTTCTGACTCGATCGCCAATTTGTTGTGTGACTTGCATGAGTTGAACCGCTGCATCACGTATGTGCTAAATAATTGTTGGTATTTTTAATACGAACATTTTTAGTTTTTTGGTGGTTCTGTTTATAGAATAATTTAACACATCGAATTGAATGTTTCCACCGGTCACCCTTCTTTGCTATTTTACTGATTCTAAGCATAGTCTGTTTATCTAACCTTCTCCATGGCCGCATGTTGATAATCGACAAGTCTGATGCAGAATCAAATTGTAATTTTACATTTATATGTAGGATTCTTACCTGTAAATAGTGTGTTATACTTTTGCCGTACTATCCGTTCGTTTTTGTGGATTACACCCGAGTCTTATTTCCTGTATTTGTTTTGTCATGTAGAGTCTTATGTCCGAATTTATTACAGGTTAGGCTGGGTTTCAAACAGTATGTCCAATCCGTTTACAATGGAGGGCTTTACAACGGAAACAGGGACTCAGCGGAAATTGATTCTGTTATTATTGAGCTGGCTTGTTTTAGTAAGAGCATGAAAATAATCACTCTTTTTGCTTTGAAATGTTTTTTAAAAGTGTTTAAATGTATGTGTTTACGTCTTTTTCGCATTATGTAGTGACAGACTCTTCAATGTATTTAGAATTTTGTTTACCACTTATACAGTTTTGAAAGTCTTATTTTTACATTACAGAAATTATTGTAATGTAAAATAACATTCACTTTCTTACTTGTTCAGAACCCTGCATCTGATTTATGCGTTTTTTCCTGATACAAGTCCATACACAGCAATTACACATTACAAGTTATCCACGCTAAGTTCTTCTAATTTTAAATCAGCCCAGTGTTTATTAAGGATTGACGCGAACATTGCGTAGTCATCGCCATCTTACGTGACTAAATTCAAACACTTCCATTGTTTGTAGGATAGAGAAGTTTTAGGGCTACATAATTCTGTCAAAAGATTAAGAGCTTCAGGAAAAGTAAAATCGCTTGTTTTTCAGGTTAAATAAAAGTCCGAAGAATTCGTATTTTCGGAGCAGTAGGCGAACATTTTTATAATCTGCCAAATTTTCCCAATCTATTTTGTATGGATATTTATACCTCCTTAAATATTAAGCAAATGTGTTATCCTCGTGTGGTGAATATGTGAAATTGTCCATTGCACCCCAAACAGCATTATGCGAAAAAATAATCGTTCTCGTTATAGTCACCCATGTTTGACATTGGTTGTTGTAATTCTTCGATTTTTACATTTTGTTCAAGATTTTATTTTTGCATCTTCTTTTTTTATTCCAGAAGTCTTTCTTTGGTGTTTACTGCCTTTTGTCAATTTCTTTTTTGTTGTTGTTGTAGTAGTTTTTTCTTTTGTTCTTGTAGATTTTTGTGTGATTTTTGTTTTAATTCTAGTAGAAGATTTTGAAATCTTTCTCCACTTTTTAATGTATTAATATTCGTATTTTTTGTAGCTGTTGAATCTTAAATTTTATGAGTTCTGTCATGGTTGCTTTAAAGGCTTCGATGTTTAAAATGTGTATTTATAAAATACGGCATTTTAGAATTTATTTCCTTGATATTACGCTGCTAAACGTAATCTTACTTGTAAAATGAGACAGAGTGTATGATTTGTTTTTGTTTCAATCAGCATACAAACATGGCTTTTTATTTGGTAGGCTTTTCGCGTAACTGTAGGAATTATTGTTAGTATTTTAGTCAACATAAAAGAAAGGTTATTTTTTTCTTTCAGAAGCATACTTGAATTTTGGAGATAAATTAAAATATAATGTAATTTGTTCTTGTTCAAAATAGAAACAGTGCCGAAATAATAATTAAATAAATTTCTAACCTTTCTTTTTTTGAAAGAAAATAAGTTGATATTTACGGGTTTTCTTTTAGTTTTAGTCAACCGTTAAGGCCAGTTTTAATAACAAGGGATTTATCAGGAGAATTTTCCGTCGATATTTCGACGTTTTTCCTATTTTAACGGTCATTAAAAATACCTTAATATACTTCAGCCCCAGTTGTGGCGTCTTTTTTAAAGTTTTTCACGAAAGCCATTACTGTACCTCGTCGCCAATTGTTGTGGCAGTGTAACTACAAAATCTCACGTGACCAGTTATTGTGGTCCTGTATATGGTCTAATATATTATTATCATTATTATTATAATTATTATCATTATTATTGATTATTATTTATATTATTATTATTGTTATATCAAACTAGCATACATCCTGATGTACTCATGTCTCATTGAGTAGCAACGTCAACAGTATTTTGTTAAAATTTAATTCAGTTATCAAATTCAAAATCTGTGACATATCTTTAAAAAATTTGTGTTATAACTAAATATAATCAGTCTGTTTATTTTTAGCTTATTATAATTATTATTATTGTCATCATATATACTAACTTACTCGGCGTTCTCACGCAGGTCATCATCAGTGATTACCTACAGACAACAACCGGCAGTGGTCGTTGGAGTTTTGGTGACAACAATTATTCCGACCTTTCACATATTCATCATTCTGCCTAAACATGCGAGTATATATTGATTTTCCATGTTACACTCTGAGAATTCGATGTAATAAGGTAAGGATGATATATATATATATATATATATATATATATATATATATATATATATATATATATATATATATATACAATAATATTTTTTTATAAATATTAAATATTTAAAATATACCTAGAGACATCGATGTTTCATGCTAACGCAATCTTCAGTCTAGGAACCAATTCCCAACGGTCAGCGGGCGCGAACCTCGAACACAAATCGCCACTGATTCGCAGTCGAAGATCTTACCCGAAGGCCACTGGAAACTAATTAGTAAATAAAGAGGAATTTTTAACTGTAAATAGTAGAATTACTACTATCCACCAAGTAGCTAAGAGTGATATATATATACACGCATGCTTTTGTATCAACATTTGAATACATATGTATTGCTTATTTGGTTTATGTATTGAATAATTATTTAAATTTTGGCGAAAATCTATTGCGTGAGTTTAATAAAGATTGTTCTAAACTTCATGGACTAAGCTTCAGAATCTCAAGGACAAATTGAAATTTTAGAAAATCTTGCTAAATTAGTTTTTCATAACTATAGATAAAATAAAATAGCAATGAAGATTAGGAACATATTATTTAACCTTAACTTCTTTAAAATACCCCGGGAAACTTTGAATTATGAATATTTATTAATTGATGTCTAATACCCAGTGTTAAATTTCATGAACATCTAACTTATCTGAATGTTAACAAAGGTGCCGACACACTCTCTCCCTCTTTGAAAATAAGCAAATAAAACAATATATATATATATATATATATATATATATATATATATAAGGTGAGTCAATGAAAAATAGTTAGACCTGCAAATGGAAACAGATCGATATCTTCAGTTGTTCAGAACAAGGAGCATTTAGTAAATAAAAATATTTATTTTTCTTCTCTTTCAATTGCATTCCTTTAGCACGGCTTTTCAAACATCAAAATCTTATCATCAGAGGAAGTAGTGATTGATAAGTTGACAGATAAGAACAGTCAATATTCAAAATTTGGAAAAAGTTTTAAAAAAAAGTTATTTTCAAAAAGTTTTTAAAAGTTCAAACGGGTGTGTAAATAAAAGTCACCAAACACGGAGATCCAAGTTTAATAGGGTTCAAATGTAATTGGTAAATCCAGAAGAATCTGCAAGAAAATCCAACGGCGGAGATTCCACCCAAGTCCTTAGTCCTTAGAGGGGAGATCAGACAAAATTAGCCATATTAAGAAAACGCATTTCTTCCTGTTTTCAAGTAAACAGATCCAAAGGCAAAAAGCAGCGAACCAAACCTCAATGAAAATTGGAAATCCGAATTGTTGTAAAGTGTGAAACTTACTTGGAATTGTGGGATATGTAGGGGAGGGTAAGAGTGAGAACAAAGTGGCAATAGCAAAGGAGGTAGGGGGTTAGGAGCCGAAAAGACAGAAGAAAAAAATGGGAAAAGACAAAAAACAAAACGGAAAAGAAAAGAAAAAAAAAAAAAAACAGAAGAAAAGGAGAGAAAAAAAGAAAAAAGAAAAGCGTAAGGAAAAAAGCAAGAGAGAATGAGGAGGGGGGTGCCTATCCTATGAATGGGGAAAAGGGTTAATGGTATTTAGGCAAAAGAAGTGAGAAAAAAATAAAATCTGGGGTGGTCAATATAAGGAATTTTATAGCTTTTGGTCAGTGCTTGAATTGAATTCCCGTAGGGTTTAAAGTTTAGATTAAATGCAGATAAGCTTCATATGTTATAACTCGAGATGGATTTTGCTAAGATGAATAGACTTATTGGCGGGGCACAGAGAAATGGCTGTGAAGATGATTAGATAGAAAAAAAAAACTTAGGTGTGAAGATGGATTCGGGAGGGTTATGGTGTTCTGAGAGGTGAAAAACGGAGCTGTTCCCCCCCCCCCCGTAATGGAATTAAAAAGTCCTAAGAATTCAATAGATATCTATGTATAATAAAATAGATATATGTGTATAATAAAATTGTTCTGAAGGATTTTGAACTAATTGTCATTCTATAAAGTAAATTGACAATGTAGGTTGTTAAAATATGGAAAAGCGAGGAAGGATGTTTTAGCAGATACAGAGTATACTAATAAAATTAAATAGTGAATAGGCAATAGAAAGTGAGAAATAGAAAAATAAAATAAAGGATAGAGAAATAGGATGAGGAAAATATAAAATATAATTTTAAAATGGGGATGAATAGGTATATAGATGTATAGTTGCACTGCTGCCCTCAACCGCTCAGGGCAGTACCCCACTGCTTCCTATGTCAATGAGCATCCCATACAATCGGACATGAAATGTACACAGGCACATGCGCGCAGCCACGTGAGCATAATCACATATACATACAAATGCACATGTAAAATCCACACTTGCACACATACATACCCGTACATACTTATACACACACACATATATATATATATATATATATATATATATATATACACGCACCCACAAAACCAGAAGCATCTCAGTATCCTCGCACATACTCACATCAGGCACACACGTCTGCAGAAATCCGTAGCACTAATATATACATTCGAGATTTCAGGCGACTATATACATATACATATGCAAACATGCATATCCGCAGCACTAATACATGTACTCAAGATATTAGGCAAGGTCACAATATTATAAGGGATGGCAACCCAGCACCAAGATCAAAAACAACGGCAAGGCAGTCGTCAGGCAGCAATGCAGTTTAGCAATAGATTAGTGGGTATTAAGGGATAGGTTAAATGTAAAAAACTAGAGAAATTGGAATTAGTAAAGGGACAATCCATGATAGATAAATAGTGAATAAGAGAATTAGGAGTTATGGTGGAGGGAAAGTACGGTTAATTATTGCTAGGTGGAGGGGGCAAAAAGTTGGAGTATTTGAATTTGCGTTTGTGTCTGCAATGGGAGATCAACTCGTTTTTAGAATTAATAGTGTTTAAGGATTTATTAGCCGTGGCTATTGTGTAAGTTTCCATCGAACATATCCATAGGACACAGGTATAACTCTAACATCACAGTTCCGGCGGATAAAACTTTAAACACATACTCCATGAATATGGAAGCATACAACAACCTAATCCTGGAGGAACTGAATAAAAACTACAAGACCGTAGGGAACAGGGTGTTACAGGATATTAACTCAGCCGCTCTTAAGATCTGCTCTGAGATTGGTATAGAAGGTAATGTTAATATCTATACCCTTAAATGCCCTCGTTTCACTCTTAATGATCATAAGCTAGATTTTAGTAATAACCCATCCATTAGACTGATCTCGCCGTGTATTTCAGACATGGGTGCCATCAGCCAAAAAATACTAGACAGAATACTGCCAGGAATTAAACGCAGAACTCAATTGAATCTGTGGACCTCATCAGAAGAAGTGCTAAGTTGGGATAAAGTATTACACATTACTAATCAAAGTAAATTTATTATGTTTCATATAGATTCATACTATCCCTCCATATCCTCTACTTTACTTGAAAAGGCGCTTACCATGGCTAGAAACGAATCCAACATTACAAACTTAGAGATGGATATAATTAGACTAGCAAGAAGGACACTAATATCTTACAATGATAAGTTATGGACTAGAAAAGATATGGACAACAATTTCGATATTACTATGGGGTCACCGGACTGAGCGCAAGTTACTGACCTGGTAGGGATATTTATCCTCAGAGAAATTTGTATGAAAATACCTGAACTGGCGGGCTGTCTATATAGGGACGACGCTTTATTCTTTGTCAACACAAGTATAAGGAATCTTGAAACTAAGAAGAAAAAACTCAATATTTTCTTCAGCTCAATACAACTTAGCATAACTATAGATATAAACTACCGGAGGGTCAATTTTTTGGATATTACGCTTGATCTATGCAACAACACATATGAACCTTATCACAAGCCCAACCACACACTCTACTATATCGACGCTAAATCGAATCACCCACCGATGGTGAAAAGAGCCATTATTCCTGCAATCTCGAGTAGGATATCTAAGCTGTCCAAGAATCAACAAATATTCGACAGCAGTAAGCAATTCTACAATGAAGCTTTAAACAGATCAGGATACAAGGAAAAAATTAATTACCATGTGCCTCCTTCGGTTGGGAATGGGGGACTAAACGGGAGACCGATCGCCTCTCGATCAATGGTTTCATTAATAGGGCAATAGGCAAGGCTAGATATAGGAAACCTGGTGTATCCCACGGTTATGTAAACCAGGTAGGGAGGGAACCGGTTGATGATAATATTCGTGAAGTTGGAAGTAACGAATTGAACACACATGCTACCCAAATCGGGGGGGGGGAGGTAGGAAGAAAAATAGGAGAAGGACCACTACATGGTTCAACCCCCCCCCCTATAGCCAGCATATTAAGACTAATATCCCAAAGATTTTTTATAGCATAGTGGAAAAAAACTTTCCAAGGGATAGCAGATTGGGGGGAATCATTAAAAAAAAATACTGTAAAACTGTCTTATTCAACCTGTAGAAATATAGCCACATCCATCATAGGATATAATAATTCTAAGATAACTTAAACAAGGGATGCCATGTTCTCTTCTGGTGGTGATCCAAGTAACACCAGTTCAGTGAGAACCACCGTTGTAAATATGCGTAGTAGTAGAACATCCAGCAACGGCCCAGCACACAACTGTAACTGTAGAGCTTCTAACATCTGTCCACTGGGGGGGAACTGTAGAGTCTCAAGCATTGTCTACAAATGCGATGTGATAACAGAGAGTAGTAGGAAATCATATATCGGTTCAAAGATAGATTCAGAAACCACATGAGTACCTTCAGGGGAGGCCAAAGGGAAGACATAGATAGGCCTAACACTTCTGTTGGCCGTTTTGTGAGAAACCTTATTGCTAGGCAAGACCCTTTGGAACTGAAATGGTCAATTTTAGGGAGGGCTAACAAATATAAACCGAATAAAAGGAAGAGATGCGACCTATGTGCATTGGAGTCGTACCACATCATGACATCTAGAGATGATTTACTGAACGCTAGACAGAAAATACTACAATGATTTCTGCATAGAAACCGTTACCTGTTATCAAGCCTAAAACCTGGATAGGAGGGGAATTGGGGGAAGTATAAACTTACAGCAGAGATAGGCAGGATGGACCCTTCCTGAGGCAATCTGGGCAATTAATTAGTGTATAATATAGAGGATGAGAATTAGTAACACATACTTATGCTAAGATATATCTTGATTCAATTATTAGCGGAGGCTCGGGACTTAAGTTGGGGGTGATAAGGTAGGAATATTCTATCGGAATAAGGCCCATTGATAGTCAACTATAGTAAATACTAATTCAGCAGAATAGAGGGGGGAAATTTTGTTAAATATAAAAAATAGTGGAATAATAAATTATAAATCACAATTTATTCTCAGAAATAGATATATTATACGAAATGCAATGGGAATTTCAAGTAATTTTACGTCAAAATTAGAAATAGCAACCTGGATGCTATCACTATTTAATTAAATTAGGTTAAATGAAATTATATTAGTTTTTAATTAGATTAAATTAAATAAAACAATGGGTGGCAGGAATGGGGAAAAATAATTAAGGAAAAAATAATTTTAAAAACATGCATGCCGACACGGACTTAATTTCTAAAAATAGAAACAATTGGATTTTTATAAAAAGCATTTTGTACGGTATTTTAAATTAGTAATAACAAAGTCTCCTGTCATTTAACGCGTTAGAGTTATATTTTCTCGTAAAGTTGGCAAAAAATAACCCGTCCATTAAAAAAGCTTTTTTCAAAATAGAAAATAGATTTCTGATAACGATATTCCGTAGTAATATTTATTTATGGAATATAGAATAATATTCTCCACAGAGAGTGGCAAACAGACACAGCCGTTAAGGAAATATTTTAAATTATTTAAAATAATAACTAGATTTTTGTAGAAAACTTTTTTATAATAACATTTTATTTTTGATATATGAATCACCTTTTAAAAACAAATTCTGCGGGATAGGCTTTTTTCGCTTCGTTAAACAACGAAACGATAATAATTCGGCAGTTAATTAAATGAAGAGTATTTTCCCAAAATGTAAAATGACGTCCCAGACACTAGATAATTAATTTCTATAAAGAATAGGTTTAATAATATATTTTTTTAGAAACAGTATTTTGAATAAATAGTTTCTATCAACTAATTAAGATTTTTTTCTTAATATAAAGGAGTTTTCTGCGAGATTGACGTTCAACTCGTCGTCTGTTCATTTCGAAGGGTAAGAAATCAGCCATTGAAATAAGGCTCTTCGAACCCGGACGAACATTTATGTTGATTTTCCTTTGTGAGAAGTTGGATTTAGGATTCCCATACTATCATTGGATTGGAATGGTAATTTGTGAGCGGTACTTGAATGATTTAGTTCTTTTGTTTATTTTGTGGGGGGGGGGGTTTATTCATCATTGTGCCGGCCGACGTGAAAGTGTATTATCGCACATTGTTCCGTTTTTTTTTTTGTTTTTTTAAATGTATTAGGGACCGATTATTTGCGTGTTGGCTTGGTGGAAGAAATAATGCACGAGCTACTTTTCTAAGACTTTTTCTGGGACTTTCTTTTTTATCTTTGTTCTTCCTTGTATTTTAATTTTAACTTTTATTTTTATTTATCTTCCCTCTTCTCTTCTTAAGTGACCTCAACTATTGCAACGCCACATTGTGTATTGTCGGCAGTTGAAACCAGTATTCCAGACATTTAATTTCCCTGATGATCTTCCAAGCAAGTAACTGCTTGGTAGTGAAACACGTGTAGGAAAAACATTTAATTTGAATAAATAATATTTGTAAGAAAAAATATCTTAAATGGTTATCATTGGTGTCCTGAAAGGAATGCTTTGGTAAGCCTTCGTAACATCAGACACATATATATATATATATACATATATATATATATATATATATATATATATATATATATATATATATATATATATATATATATATATATATATATTCAGTCTTGTGATTACTTACATAAACCGCATGTGCTTTATAATGATAAATCAATTAGTTTACAAATATATAAATATATATGCATACCTAACTTTCAATATATACTAGCAAGATTAACCGGTGTTGCCCGACTTAGAGTGTGGGATAGCATCGTTTTATTATGGAGAGTTTATTTTAACAGCAACATTGAGGTTTTCAGCTAGATACGTTACCCATTGGGATCTTAATATATGTGTTAATACTCTTAAACTAACGCTTATCAATAGATTAATTTCATTGTGTAACATGTTACAAAAGTACCATTAGGTTCTTTTAAATGACAGCTCGGAACGCAGAATTTCATCTATTATTTTAACACATAAATTGTACATGTGAATACGCTTATATTTAGGGTGCAATCTATAGTAGCTCTTCATTTTTAGAGACATACATGCATACAGACTGAAAGGTGTTCTCTTTTATTATATATAAGTAGATCTAGGCATATAGAAAGCCCCATAAAGAGAGAGAAAAAAGGAGAAGAGGCAGACATACATGCAAACAGGCACGCGGAGATGCGTTACGTTTTCTAAGTATATCAACGTTCTTCATTTACATTTTATTAATATCGTAAGGAATATATTCATAAAACTAGACAATACATGCCAAACTTCTGTCGGCTGTAGTTTAAACTAATTTCATATTTGCAGATCGGCAAGATACCCCGACCCGCAACTTGTTTGCTGTAGATGGCGACCCGCTATTCTTGATGACTGGATCATTGAATATAGATCATTGTAGCCAAGCTACTTATGACTATAAAACTAAGAAGTCATTTTCTGAAACACATTACTTTGGCTCTTCATTTAATTGTTTTAAAAGCCTATGCCAACTTACTCTAACACGCATTCCTACACATATTATTAAAAGCGGTGCATGATGTTCAGTCAAATTTTGAATATAGGAACCCGACATGGCTGATAGTCCTAAACAATCCGATAGACATGAATAGCGGGTGTTTTAGCACCGTTTTCAAAGCATGTATGCATTTCTACGTAGCTCTACTATGTCTAACTGAATGATTTCCCCTTATTACTTCCCGATTTCTAACTCCAAGCTAGGCAGGTAATGTGGTCGATAAAAAAAAGACCATGCCCCCTCGAACTATAATCTAATTAATAGATCCAATATAAACTTAGGTTTAACTTTCTGAGTAGGAAAGGGAAAAATCCTCCCATAAAAGGGAGACAAGATTAACGCCAAGAAATAAATTGAAAATGTATTGTTCAACTATGGCACTTTCAACTAAACGTGACACCTATAGTATATTTGTTTTAATAATCATATCTATGCAGTGGTCATTAAAAAAAAACATACTAGACACACTTTGATATATAAAATGTTAGAAAAACTCATAAACATTAACTTCAAATTATCAAAATGGATAAATTCGAACGTTTGGTCCATTTCTTGCACTAGAGGTAAAGTCGAAACACCCTATATAATGTTAATCTAATTTCCCAACAATAGAAGAACCGTGTTCTTTGTTATACTGTTTATGTATATGCGATATCAGTCAGAATATTAAAAAGGGCATATTACTTTTGGAAAAAACACACTTTATTGATTACGTATCATTCGATAGTGTCTTCTAATTTAATAATTCTTTGGATTTTACTCACCTAAAGGTTTTTTCGTCAATAGTGTTTTATGTCCCGGACAAATGTTTAGTATTTGTGATCAAATGTTCCTTTCGTTAGAGGAACCAACTTGATTTTTGTTAATTTAGAGGTAAACTAATTTAATCTTTTTTTTTATCCATTGCGGTCACATTGAAAGGATAAATATATTTCTATCGAAAATAACAAAATGTGTATGTCTATGTTTCTATATGAATAAATGAGAAATAATTTGTTTCGTGTTTACAACAAAATTACACATATGATGTTTATTATTTTACATTTATGTTTCAGGTATTGCAAGTACTGAACGTTGAAACGCGAGAGTAATGAGCAAAACCAGTTTGTTCATTATAAACTGACCTCATGTATTTCATTCAGAAGTTACACTCGAGTAAGATCACAGCCCAAAATAAAAGAAAAGCTTCGAAATAGAACATTAATTGTTGAAAAATTACTACAAGTTTACATGTTCATGAAACTGATATATACACATAACCCATTAATACCTGAATCAGGTAAACCCCGTAAATATGAAAACTTAAAACCTAACATTGAACACTCCCTAACATCCAGAAATTATGAAGATGTGATATGCTATAATGATAGTAGATCACTATATACTAAAACCTCTTCAATCCTGAAGGTGTTTGAAATTTGGGGGAAAAAGAACAAACAAATACGTAGTAAATGCGATTCAAAAGATCATAAAAATATAAGAAAAACTTCTTAAAAGACACTATGTACTCAAATTGCTCTGAAAAGAAACTTACCATGCAAAAAACAACATCATCTATGAACAGTAAACGAACATTATAATTATATCGAAGAAGATATCATTCTTAGACGCATGGAAGGAAGTGAACGTAAAATAACAACAAAATACTTAATCAAGACACCAAATTTGATTAGAGAGTTTGAACTACTATTCGTCTTAATGAAATTTAAAACAGAACCCAGTATAAGAAATAACAGGAAAAGTCAACGAATTAAACTTAATCAAACAGAACCTGAAGAACGAAACACAATTCTCTCTCGTGAACAATCTATATTAACCTACATGGTACCATTGATATCTCAATCTATATCACAACAAATGAAATACTAAAAAACAGATCCCGGTCTCAATTTAATATTTCGAAGAAAGAAATTTTAAACCATGGAAAATATGAAAAGTAGGGTGTGAATAAAAGCACACATACATTCGGAAACTAGACAAAAGACAATATATCAATCTGAAGCCAAAACCAAACATAAATCAGAAAACTAATCTAAAAGCTTAATACAAGCTAGAAGTATCGGGACACGTGAATCCAATTGAACAAAGAACAACATACCGAAGTAAAAATAAACAGAACACAAAAGTAAACAAAGGGAAAATTACGAAATTAGCAAAAAAAAAAAAAATTCAATGGCATTGCAAATGTGTGACACAAAACAAAATTAAACTCATTCTTACAGACAAGACACCGAACAATATAACTCTTTAATAATATACCACTTACAACGATCAGGACAACCGCAGCTAATAAGCGTCCGTGTAACAGTGCTAAAGACAACTAATGCTCCGTGACTAATTACAATTTAATATAAACTTTCAGTCAATAGCGATTAGAATTTCAATCGATTGAATATTATATTTATCATTTATATCCCAGCAGAATACAACATAAACGAGGTCTTTAAACAGGCATGAGTCTGTATACACCCACTTGATAGCGACGAAATGGCCCTTTCCTTTTCATATTGTATGAGGTATTTCGATGTTATACCATGGAAACGTTTATAACTCAAAACTTTTTATCTGATCAGGCTGAAACTTCTCATCTTGGTTACTGTCATGATAGAGCACTAGATACATATGTTAAAGTTGGAAAAAAGAAAAAAGTGAAAGTCGTTCAAAATTTCGACTTTGACCAAAATTTTCAGATATGTTGGTCACATATAAGATTCGGGACTTCATTACTACACTATGGGGCTTGTAGCGAGACTCTACAATAAACAGAATCGATGTTATCGTTAATAGTGTGACGTTTATCTGTTCCATTACATTGACCATGATAATTTGACCAAGTTCTGTGACGATTGCTCACGAAATGTTGACGCTAGGACATGCATAAACAGACACAATCCGCTAAAATCATATCCTCTTTGTTGGAAAAAATAAAATTGAAATTGAAACGCCTATTGATCAATTTCGATTCGAGACTGAATTCCTATAGCAAAATGCGGGTAGCAAAATGCGGGTATGTTGAACTTTAACTTAAATTAAGCAAGCAAAAATAGCTTTGTTGGCGTAATTTGAACGATACATTTTATAACAAAACACATACCTACATTCATGTCTCGGTACAACACAAAACATTGAGCTGAAGATATATTCACCATCAATTTTCACTGACTTTTATTAGGAAATAAACATTCGTAAACTTTCAGTGACTAAAAGACACTTATATCAGAGGTTATCCAAAACCAACAAGTCAGGTTAATACATCTGACTCTGTTCATAACTAATCAAGATTGAAATACTGAACGAAATAGAACCAATAAGCTCTTCCACCGAAACACTAGCTGTAATAGTAAAAGTATTTGAGTCCTCTTCTAAATAACATTCAAAAACGAACCTCTAGTTCAAAGTATAATACGAAAAAGGAGGAAACCTCTTCCGAAATGTTCTAACCATAAACAAATGATAAAAAATGCCAACAATATTAAGCAAAATATGGCTACATAACAGAAATGGCCACCAACAAAGAAACTTATAAAAATTACATCTTCAAACTTAACATTAAAAAAAGGAAATAAAACTTGACAACTAATAAGAAAAAAATAGATAATACATTCCAAATTACTATAACTCATTTAGTCTGATCAAATAGAAATGAATAGTAGCAGAATCCTGAAGTATATTTTTAAGATTCATAGAATATGAAGATATGGGAGAGAAAGTAAATCCCGACCGAACAAGGAACATAATTACACCACACGCTTTACATCACAAAAGTAAACACTTAATGAAGCAAAGCAAACTCATGAATAAGATTAAATTAACCCCGCATTCCTAAAACACAGAGCACACATATCTCTGACAGATATTTTATCACCTATGGTGCAAAAGCAAATCTCCAAACAGATGGCTAAACTCTGTTAAAATTCTAAAACCCAAACTTGTTAAACACAATTCTAATCCAACAATCTATCACTCTTTTATTCTATAAAGCTGAATATGCAAGGCCTAGTGAAGGAATGTTGAATTCGAGACTGGTATAGTATCCTGAGAAATGTAATATATTATCAAGACAGCAAAGCGGATTTCATTAAAAAAACGAAGGAACACCATGTAGTATCAATCTTTTTTACCTTCTAAAGGCATTTGACACAACATTGAAATTTCGAACTCTTAGACACTAAAATATAAATTATAGGGAGGCATGATCCTAACCATATCACATAGTAACTCTAGTGTAAAATATTGAAAGGCAATATAAGACTGGAATACCTCCAGCCAGTTTTTGTCCGTCAATCTATTAATGCTAAAAACTAAGAGCATTACATAAGCGATCGTCACATTCATTGATAACTCTCTGGTTGTAGATGACCTCTAAGGTAACAATTAATCACAAACATTAGCCCTTTTAGGTTTAAAGTGGCAACTTGCCTTGTTTGGGGTGAACTTAGTCAAAAATAATACATGCCTTCTCGAAAGACAAAACTTCCTCAAGTAGATTGAAAAATGGGAAAATGAAAATGGTTTTCAAGTTTCAAACGAAAGACTGCCTGTATAAATATCAGTACACATGAGCATATAATGTTACCTCTAATTAAACAGTAAGGGTCACATGATTCCCACACTAACAAACTATACAGCAGACTAAACGTCAAAGCACATATTTATCGCAAATGGAAAGTTTAAATAGCTTTCCCAATCCGAAAAGTAGTACATATATATATATATATATATATATATGTGTATGAGGAAAGGGAATGCTTAAAATACACAGCTTGCACAACAATCCCAAACTTGACTAAAAGGTAAAGGTCACATAGCCTGGACGCGCACGAGTGTCGTTGCCGACATCGCACACAGCCCATGGCCGTAGCGGCGGTGATTTGTGAGAATAACCGTGTCTAGTGCACAGCATATGGAAGGCGGAGCCCATCCCTCTCATTCCGCTGCCTTGAACCTTCCTTGAGTTTTAGTCATGTACTCATTTACTGCTGAGTGGACAGACGGAGTTTTCAGACCCGAAAATTCGCATGCTGTGAGTGGGATCGAACCCGGGTCATGCAGACCAAAGACAAGTGCTATAACCACTCGTCCACAGACCCTCCCCAAACTTGATTATGAATGTACTATTTACAGTGCGAAAAGCACGCTACAAATAGAAAGTGTACAAAATCAAGGACTGAGATATTGCATTAGTAGACTTAAAGCTGAACCCATTAAATGTTTGCCTCACTTTTAAGTCTTAAGATTTTATCATACTAAAGCCGATGTCTAGAATCCTGATGTCAATTGTGATGAATATATATTGCATAATTGTTATTCTATGAAGATGAAATAAATTAAGTCTTAAGCTAATAGTTAATAAACAGAAATGTAGGGAAGCTTAGTTCATTGTTTATTAATGGTTATCGATCAAATTTAATGCACATCTGAAATTGGCGGTTATGTCTATATCATGCATATAAAATCCTTTTTGAGATACTACTACTGTGGAATATATATTTATTAATTAAAAAGTCTTATTGTAAAATTCTCACGTTCATCGCAATATCCGACTTGTTAGTAAAGTCATTCGCTAGCTAATTGTCCCGTTCAGGAAAGTCCTTTTTTCAATGAAAATCCGACATTGTTCTTTTTTCCTCATTGTCAATCCACGACGGCGAACATTCTGTTGTTTTAAATATTAGCATCGAATTTTGCTTTTGAACTTTATATGTCTCACTATACGATGTATTCCGAAGTAGAGCTTATATATATATATATATATATATATATATATATATATATATATATATATATATATATATATATATATATATACATATATATATATATATATATATATATATATATACATATATATATATATATACATATATATATATATCATTTTGAATGCCTCATTATTTAGTGATACTGTAAGATTCTATATGTAGTGTTATCTATATACATACATTGATATAGATGCATATTCATATGTATACATATATATATATATATATACATTATTATATAGTCATCCACATACAGACTGTTTCGCTGTTTCACAGCCGGGATCGAAACGCAATACACATATATATATATATATATATATATATATATATATATATATATATATATATATATATATGTATATATATATATATATATATGTATATATTTATGGGTTTGCTATTAAGTTGATCCTAGTCTAACAAGATGATGAAAGTTTGTAATAAAATATCATGAAAGACCTTTGGAAAACCTTCTTTAATTACACAACTTTTAGCACATCGATCTCTATAATAGGCGAAACCAAAACACGGATATTCATATATACACCCCCCACACACACAAATATATATATATATATATATATATATATATATATATATATATATATATGTATGTTCGTAAGTGTATAACTTATATATTTAATGTAAATATCCATTTAGATATTTATTGTTTTAAACAACACATGTCTGTTCATTGTTTAGATAAGATTTATCAACGCTCGGATCATTATCTCGTAATTTGTGCGTGAATGAATAATGAAAACGCGTTGCTGTTGCTCTTAAAAACCACCATCTCACATTTCTACTCATCTCTCTCTATTTCTGTTTCTATAAGTATTCTTATCTATCGTTCTCTCTATTTTCTCTCTCATGTATATATATATATATATATATATATATATATATATACATAAATGCCTTGACTAAATGTTAGGGTTGGATTAAGAGTGAGTGTTTCTCCATATAAAGTACTCTTTTATGTATATTGATATTTCAATTTAATTAATTTTGATGTATAAGTAGTTTTATTCTTCAAATGGATTTGGCAACCGCTATGAAATTTGTATAAATATACATGTGGACAAATATAGCCATAGTAAGTGATTGAAATATACGATGTGTGTATACAATTATATATGTATGTATATATATGTATATATGTATATACATGTATGTATATATATATATGTGTATGTATATATATAAATATATATGCATATGTATTTGTATATATATATATATATATATATATATATATATATATATATATATATATATATATATATATATAAAGCAATCAATATTAAGGTCAACAGTATTCGTATTCACATTCCGAATGATCAAATTATATTTTGCAAATTTAGTGTGAATGAAAAATAGAAAATATCCGTTTAATGAAAGAACCCATTTGTTGTACAATTTATATGTAGACATGTATATATATATATATATATATATAATATGGATAATATATATAAATTATATATATATAATATATATATGTATATATGCATCCATGCATATATATGTATATATATATATATATATATATATATTTATATATACTATAGGCAAATAATGTATATATATATATATATATATATATGTGTGTGTGCGTGTGTAAAGTAATACACAATGTGTATTTGTATTTAATAAATGTAATGCATTTTTTTCTATATAACGACTCACATTACACACAGGCAATCTTTATTCTTCAATAGCAACTGGATTTCTTTAAAATACACATTTGCTTTGAAAATTACAGTATATATGTCTAGCATATATATTTTCGTGCTGGTGTATTATCAACGATTCTTCCATCTGCACTTTAAATGTTGTACCTCTCTTGTCCCAAACTGAATTGAATTATTCCTTCAGGTGTTGTAGATCTCTATTATACTTTTGATTATATCGGTGGACGATAATTCTAGGGACTTACATTCTCTTTGTTTGTCTTTCACATAATTCGATTGTTTTTACCAAAATATGATGGTCCATATATTGTACTTCTGAACCATACAAAAGCCGATTCATGACGTTTGTTTAAATCTTGGTTAGTTAACATGTGATTATTGCTATTTTTATAGCATATACATTAATTATTATATGTTACATTAATTATCTACAAAGGGAACCCCCGAAACATTCTCGACATCCACTCCCTAATAAAATTCTCAATTATTTCTTCAATCTAAGTATATTTCATGAAAGTAAACGCCAGTTTATACCTAGATTGTCTACTAAGTTTGAGTAATTAATATAGAAAGTCTAGGCGTCGAGTATCATATTACAACTCTCATAATCCGTTTTTACTTTGAACATCGATAGAAAAGATGAATAAGAAACATAATGAAGGAGAGAGAAATATATACAAATAAGTTTGGGGAGAAGAATCAAGGTACTCATATGCCGTGTAGTTTCAGCGTTAGACATTTGAGCTTTTGATTAAACTGATTTGAGCATTTTGTCCCACAATACTCTTTAATTCGAATCAATCTGTGTCAGTAAAAAGTAACCTCGGTAAAAATGTATTAGATTGTATGAGTTTTATTCTTCTTTAATTCTGCCCTTGGTAGTTTAGCTGTCGCTAAACAAACTAATTGATATTGTTTCCAATAATTATCCATATGGAAAATTCAGTTACACACTTTTACCAGTATTCTACAAATATCTAAAGAATAGTTACAAAAATTATGTCGAATAGATAAAATAACAAATAGGCAATGTGTATAATCTTACATCATTAAGTAGTAGATAAACATGTTTTTACCCCCCCTCACCCAAAGAAATATTTCAGTTTTAAAAAAGTAATGTCGACTCCCCCCACAAAAAATTTACTACCCTTCCCAACAAAATAAAAAAAAATGTTTGCCCTCCCCCACCTAAAGTAATCATTTTAAATTTACAAAAATTCCGACTGCCCCCCCCAAAAAAAAATTTCCGACCACCCCACTAAAAAAAAGTACCTTCCCTCACCCGAAAAAATATTTTAGTTACCCTCCCCCCCCCCCCACCGAGAAAAAAGTATTGGAGGCGCCTCGGTCTTATCAAATAACCACTTTTGATACTCATGTTAAAATGTGCTATATGATGCGCCTACGTTATATCAAAGAACCAGTTTTGTTATTCTTCTAAAATGGTCACCCATTTAGTAATGTCCAGGATATACGTTTCTTAACTCCGACTTACAACAAAACACCTTGTCTTAACGTAATGAAAATAAAGAATAATATAGTGAAAAAATCCTCTCACAATGACGTCTTGCCGGAATATGCGTACATTATTCTGAAATAGTATATACTATACTATTTCATAAGTACAATAGTCTTAAATAGTATAGTTTTGCCTTCAGACATACGTATATATATAAACTCTATTATTAATAGATAATACTAATTATAATAATGATAATAATTAAAACATTGTTTCACTTATTTGATACATAAATATCCACTATTAATGCAGCCTTAATCTGATTTGTCATTCCATAGAAAATATTTTAAAACCTACCGAAATAATGAACTAGAGTTAACAGACTCCAAATACTAATCTATTTTTAAAATACACCATGCTCTCGACAAGGCTGCCCGGAAGTAGAGCACTGAATTTCATCAAATTTCCGTCACATCATTAAATTCTACTCCCCCACCTCCTATCTACGCTTATTCAACTCGCAAAATATAAACCACTCCTTTCTCTACCTAATAATACCTTATAGCTTGACTCTGACTACCCTAGCCTTACCTACTCTTACCCATACCCTCGCACCCTTAGCTACTCGCAAAGAAAATGTAAGAAGATATGTTCATACAGTTGTGTATATGCGTGTACTTATATGCGTATATGTGTATGTATGTATATATATACATGTATATGTATATGCATGTGTGTATATGTATGTGTGTATGTATGTATGTATGTATACATACCAGCCCACCTTTTTTTAATTCCATATATTCTTGTCACATGCTCTGCCCATGCCCTTATCACATCCAGCAGCTAATCCTCCTCTCCAGTCAGACAAAAATAGCCATTGGATTAATGATATGAAACTCCTTACTATGAACTTTTGATCTTTTAAAAAATAGTGTATCTATACAATTTATTTTCATCTTTCATCTCTTGAATGTATTGCTCTATTCAATATATTGAGCTTAATATTATCACGATAGACTATTATTAAACGATACATCGCTTATCCTAAATTTAATTTTACATTCTAATATAATAAATATATATTTATGTATATATATATATATATATATATATATATATATAAGAATATAAAAATGATAATTAAATGAAGTGTCAAATAGAAAGTACAGCTAAAAAACTTACGGTAAGTACCAGCGAAACAGTCGATGTTATCTATAAGCGCCACAGGAAATCATAATTTTTGACAATAACTAATTGTGTAAAAAATATTCCACAGATTCATTTGATGTGGCAATGCGCTCACAATATTTCTGCTGGGATGTCTGATCTAGTACGACTATTTATCTTATATACGCTAACTGAATTTTCTGCGATTTATTTTAAATATATAGGACTTTATAGGGATGATAGCTTATCTATATTTTGAAATACTTCTAAATTAACGAAATTAAAAAAAATTATATATAAAACTATAAAAAAGTACAACTTAAAGTTTTGATCATTGTAGGCATGAGGATCACCAACTTCTATGTTGTTACATTAAACTTCACCGATATCACATACACACCATATATTATAAAGATCACGGCCTAATATATGTTTATCCAAACTAAAATGAGTCATTTCCATTATTAAACATATCCCAATATCGAATAGCCATAGAAGTGGCAAAACTTCTTCCACTGAAGATATTTCAAATTACAATACATACCATAACGCTTTAGAAAACAGTGGTTTTATAGACATTAAGATTGAGTATAATACAGACATAACAGGAGCAATAGAAAATACACAAACTGGGAAATTAGTTAATATACCACGCGTTTCATCTGTTAGTTGGATCTAGAATTTTAAATATGTGTTCTTATCTTTTAAGTCGGCATTTTCTTGCGAATAACCTTCTACATAAAATATTTAATAATAATAATAATAATAATAATAATAATAATAATAATAATAATACCGTTAAACTTAACTATAGATGTACATTTAACTTAGTAAAACTAATTAAGAGGCACAATAGATATATTATGAACTGTAATAATAACAATAGAATTAACAATACACAAGATAGAAATAACGGTAATAATAAGTGTAACTGTAAGGACAAAAGCGATTATTCACTACAAGGAACATGTTTTACCAACAGAATAGTTTATTTAGAGACCGTATTCCTATACGATGTTCTACGCCTGAAAATATTTACATAGATCGAAAAGTTCTGATTTTAAGGCTAAATACAAAACTATACATTATCTTCCAATAACCTGGATAAAAAAGGTAAAGCCTCATCATCTAAATGGCTTCAGAGAGGAGAAAGGTAAAGTACCTGTGAAGAAATGTGGCCTCAAAAAGTAAACTTCAACTCGTACACAACGCAGCCTTGTTTCCTTTGTCTACATGGAAGATTTTTTATTACTACATTCTCTGTTAGAGATACACTTCTAAATCAAAAATATGAAATAGGTATTAGCTGTAGACACTTCGAACGGCTAACACAGGACATACATTTGAACAACCAAGAGTTCTTAGCGTAACATTCTATAAGAAAATATCAATTAACCTACTATCGCGGAGGACATAACAATAACACTTTTCCGGCTACGTATATAATTAATATTACTTTTAATCCTTCATTAATTGAAATTTAATTAAGTAATTGTTTATATGTGACTTAAATTTTAAAAGGGCAGTAAATAGTTATGCGAATGTAGAATATAGTAAGTCAATTAAACAAGATCATAATTAAACACAGACAAATAAATGCAAATCCCAAAGTAGATTGCAATAAATGAAAAGCATATTTAATAATAGACGGGTCAACTTACTGAGTGACCCCCCCCAAATAAAAACATCTTGTTTTTCGATGTTTTTGTGTTAATTTTGTTATAGTTTACAACATACTTAAAGTTGCGCAGAATCGCAATATGGGAAAGTGTCACATTTCGAATATGCCTTTTTTGGGGTTTACAAGACATTTTCCATTTACATGTGAAGCACTTACTCAGTGCGTTCTAATGATAAATCAATACATCTTGGATTTTTACCGAAGTTTTCAGGGGCAATCGTTTACATGAAAGGGTTACAACAGATGCAAAATAAACTCTTATACAATATCAATGAGTACCCCTACGCTCATTACCTTTTGTTCCATCCATCCTGATTCAATTACATCGCACTGAATGATTTTTCATATAGTCACAATTTCTATCTTTGCAATGTCCACATGAACTTGTGCATTCTAGCGCATGTCTCCTGCAGGTACACCTTATGTTATTGCATCCTTCCGAACAGTTGCAATGAATATTCTAGATCAGTGCATTTTGAAACAAGTTTACCCCCTTCCACCTTACACCCCCTCTCATATGACAGCATTTCATCACTTCATCCCATTAACTGCATAACCTTGTAGTAAGTCTGCAAAGAATTAAATTTACAGGCAGAGGGCATTGCTGCGAGTCGTTCTGGCGTGACGAAAGTCTTAACTATCGCAACTTTCTTGGAGAGCATACTGTATCTAATAGATGCCAAAGAGTATTTCTTAATCCGCATTGAACAAAGCTGCCATAGCCTTACAACTATTTGTTTCCACAAAACCCTGTCTTTGATTTAGTAGAAAAATAGTTGTGAACAGTCTGTCATTGTCTTTTCTCTCTTGGCAATTGGTTGGTACCCCGTCTTCCCTATTCCGAATACTCTGGACACCGAATCGCACCCCATAAAGGCATACACGAACAACAGCTCATTACAAACTGCTTCGCCAAGCATATGTTTGAGAACCTTGATATTGCAGATGTGGGATCCCGACTTGTCAGAGTAAAAATAACATGCAGTACATTTCGAAACATATGCACGGAAGAGCAAGAGAATGTTCGTGTTTTCTCCAATGAGGGTGGTTGATTTAAAAGCGGACATATTGATGGCTGCCTTTACAATTTAAACATTGGCTTACCCTTCCGCTTGAATTACGAAACATCTTTTCTGCCGCATTCGTTCCATGATCGTTTGGATCAGTTCCTGCTGGTTTGTCACATTTGACAAGAAGTCCTCCTTTTTCCCAGCAATTTTTTCCTCGGTAATGTTCATCTTTTTTTCATTCAGCTTTCAACTTCGCCACTGATGAGTACTATCCTTAATACTTGATCAAACTTCACAATCATCAAACACGACACTTGCTCTCCCATAGTATCCAAAATGTAAATGAGGAATAATCATTTGCAATTGAGCTACAGGTATCCCCTCCTTCCATTTCAGATGGTAAAGAACATTGTGCTCTGTGAATCGAACGGTTTGTGTTACAGTACTGTACAATTTTGTTTCAACCTAATTTCTGAGAGATGCTGCCAGCTGTGGTTTGTCGGCTTGACGGGAAATGCGCTTTCTTTCAAACAAATATCTCGGGTAGATACACACTTTATAAGACATGAGATCATCCAACCTTTGATCACCCATCTGTGAGAGAACGTACTTGTTTAATGCTACGATCTGAGGAAACTTTGACATTCTTGCTCGATGCCAAAGTTTTTGCTTTCAACATCCATCTTTTGTACAATGTCTTTTCCGATTTCGAAAAGGTCCTGAAAATCAACATCCTCGTTAGCAGAACTCACTGTGATAATATTGCGTAACAATTCATCGCCTGCGAACGGCTGCAAGCTGTCTAGTTGATCTGCAACTTTCCCGACGTCTGTCTCATCTCTTCTCACCCGAGAGACAGACAAACCTTAGGTTGTTCGCTTGCTGTGTAACTTCGTGCGGTAAGTTATTGCATGGCAAGGTTGTAAGATGTTGACATAGTGAACGAAATTGCCCAAACTGTTCTCTGGTGCTCGGACAATCCACTACTCCGTGTTAGGCTACCATGACTTTTTCAGTGAGCGGATTAGTGTTTACCCGATGACAAGATCGAATCAAGACTATCCCAGTATTGGCTACTGCTTCTGATTACGTGTAAACAAACCTATAACTTTTGATGCACTGCAGGGTTGTCATGTTTCAAGGCATACATCTTTTGGAGATATAGACGAGCCGACTTCAGATTATTTGGATGTCCAGTGGCTGCAGATGTTGGAAGGCAATCGAAGACGTCACTAAGCCGCAGTTCCCAAAACTTCATTTGACCAGCTGCAACAAGTGGCTTAGCAATTTGAAGCATGTGTTGATAGCTTATCACTAGACATCTGGTTTCGGAGGGTCTTACAAGTGCATCTCTAATCAAAGATAGAATCTGATTCCAACAATGACTTCAAGTCACATTCACCAGTCTCCATCAGCATGTACAACCGCTCAAGTTCCTCTCCTTGGTCTTGAAAACCTGGTTTATCCTCCAAGATGTTGGCAACAATTTGACGTGTGAGACACTGATCCACAAGCAGGTGGTTATGAAATGCTTGTTGCCCTTCCTTTCCGCTCATCATGTGTACGACGACATTTTCACCATATACTGTCTCTATGATCTCCTTGAGTTCCCTACCATCAAGAAATGTCCTACAAATCCGCATTGTTTATGCATCAGGTGCATCATGTATTTCCAGCTGGGAGTAGTTCGGTTGAGGTGAAAGATAGGTTTGATGATTTTCGCTGCGGTTTTGGGAATTGTTCGTGTGCTGCCTTATCCTCTGTCGGAGGTGAAGTGTAGTATTCACGAAGGATGTCACATTTTTTTCTCCAAATGTCACAATGGTTGCGACACCACAACGGCCTTTGGTCACAAATAAAAAAGTTTCCATATCGACTTATCAGCTTCTCTTTTAGGTACTGATTTCCATATGCCGTTGATTTCCTACCTCGTAAATATTCTTCTATTTAAGCGACAAGGTCCGATATAGTTATTTGTTCGTCATCGTTTTCCTCAACGAAGACACGCACCCTTTCGAATGGTTTATCCTGATCACTGTCTTTTGGTCTTCAACTTTTTGACGTTTGGTTAATCCAACTGAGGTGAACTGTCTTGGAATCCTTCGCATTGTATGGAAGTTGACGTTACATGACTTGTGGTACACACAGTCTGCAGCATGAATATCACTACCAAAATATTCGATCCGACCTTGAACAGCAACGGCCTACTCATCGCCTCTTGTTTTGCAATAAACCAGGAGAGTTTGAGCAAATGCATTGGCCTTCCCATAGCAAATCTTTCCCTCATTTTTTCGTTTACAGTCTTTTTCCGTAGTATCACATCCACAGAAAAAGCAATGCGTGTTTCTGTCATATCGTCCCAAAGGAACACGAGCGCCCCTTTTTACTCTCCGCGCAGAATCATCTTTTGGTTGGCTAAAGCAATGTCCTTTTTGTTTATGTGAACACTAGTTCTGGCGTCAACACCTGAGGCATCTTTTTCTTAAAGTACCACGGTATCATCACAGTCAAAATCCCGTTCGTATGAAGGACAAGTTTTCTAGTGGCGGCTGAACACATGTTTGACCCTGAACATATACGATTATATATATGTATTAGTATATGGTCATTAGTATAGAGCTAGGGAATTGTTTCTGAGGGCAGTTTTTTGATGGGGTAAAACGTTGTCTGTTTGAGGTTTTCAGTTGTTTGCTCAGGGCTCATATACATTATAAAACAATTTCATTTATATACGGAAGTAAGGGGATCAATTAATTGAATAAAGTAATAATTCACCTCTGCTATCCATATAAAAATAATCACCCATATGCCTTTTTGTGAACCTGGGTGATTGAAATAAAGAGTTTAGGGTTACGGCTACCAATGTGGATGTAATGAGGGGTTTAGAGGGTGGGTATCCCTAGATATGAGATAAGGGTGTATTTGCCATAACTGGTTACCTTTTTTCATGTGAAGGTTTGACCATGAAAACAAGTTAAAATCCAAGATGTACTGATTCATCATGAAAACTGACCGAGTGGGTGCTTCACGTGTAAATGGAAAATGACTTGCAAACCAATACAAGTCATAGCTGAAATGCGATACTTTTCCATACTGCGATCTTTCCCAACTTTTATTATGTTGTAGACTAGAACCTAATTAACATAACGCCACTAAAAAACAAAATATTGCAATTTTCTGAGGTAGGAGTACTCTGGCAGTATATGGACCCGTATATAATATATGCCCCCTTTATTTTAAGGATTAATTAATCATTTTTAGAATTGCTGAAAATTCAATAATATTTTATCTTACCGTGTTGCTTGCATTTTATTGACATTAATTTGCATGCATACTTATGTAATTGTGTTATGTTTATGTTCATTTGTATTTTTGTTGCGCGTAATTGCGATACATTATTTTTAAGGAATTTTATTTGTGCTGATTTTATGATAATAATGTATGATTTTATAATGATTGGTAATATAAGTTTAGACAACTATTTTACTGTTTTTATATGTTTAGCTGATTTATAACTATTACATGTTATTATACGTTTAGCCGATTAGTAAGTATAACATTAATAGGTTTAGAAAATGCCGGTTGAATTCTCTTATCAACTGGTTTAGATATAAATCAATTTACTAAACCCCCACTGAGCTATAATAGGTAATTCTAATTGAGTAGGTGGATATTTTCGTACGCTGTGCAATTTGAGGTAAGAATGATACATTTTGTCTGTTCCCTTTTTTAGGATTTCTTGTAATTACATTGTTCAGCATTTTACATATAGAATTTAATATAGTAATGTATAAGTATAAGTGCCAGTGAAGTGAGTACGTATATGTATGTGCTACTGTGAGTTGTCTTCCCTGTAATCCGTGTCGGCAAGCAATATTAATATACGGTGATGTGTGTATGCATGTGGGTTGTTCTTTCACACAGGCTAGCCGACGGCAGTTTGTTTGTTATTCTAAGCTGCGCTTGCTGCTGGCGTCTCATGAGATATGTATAAATATACGTCCTAGCTGTGAGTGTATATAAGTGGGAGATATTAAAGTGGTAATACATGTTCTGTGGTCTTGCGGGGGTGTTTAAACTTGTACGCATGTACATATATTCTGTTTACGCTTGTATATTATTGACGCTTGTAACTCTCCAATGTGCAAGTCTATAGCTGTAGGGGCAACTTACTGTAGTCGGTGAAGAAAATATTTACATACTTCAAAAATGTTCACTGCCACTCTAACAGTTATAACTTTTAGAAAAAAGCCGTCGTAAGTTTGCTGGCCCAAATATCTTTCACTCTGAACGTCTTTCGGAGAATTTTACTTATTGCTGTTTCAGCCCGGATTGTACGTGTTAGACACAGAAAAGCTAGTTACTATGTGTAGGCTGTTTTAATGTAGGTTTAAAGTTTATAAATATACATAATGGGAAATTTATAATACAAAAAAATAATGTTGAGGTGTATTATATAACAAGTATTTGGTTAAAAAAAACGTTCGTGCGATATATTACTATTATTGGACAGTGTTGATGGTCTGCCCTATCCACCCAATATACACAACCTTGTTCCATCTTAATAGCATATATTAGGACCAAAGAAGCACTTTATGAAATGCCAAGTTTCAGAAGCCTATCAGCTGGTTTTAATTAAAACTGCTTATATCTGAAAGGTCGTTGTGAGAAGATTATGATGTGGTGCTTAATTTTTATTAGGGAATCGGTTTTGCGTTAAAATGAATCCGTGCACAACAGAGTATAATTTTAAATTTGCGCACGAACTTTTTCTGGGGTTAATAATTAATTGTGGACTCCCTTATATAAATAGGTATACTGTTGATAGCATTTTCATCAATGTTCGGATATGTCTATTTATATAAATTGAATATGCAGATGTGTATGTATTCATGTGTACGTTCTCACTCATTTAATAATAATCAACTCATTTTGAATTTAGGAACACAGCTACTTGGCCTATGTAGTTGTTATGTAGACTAATTTTAGTTACTTTGACTTTGATGCAAATTCGGTAAAAGTGTGGTGGACGCCATTTGTTAAAATTCATATACCTCCGATTCTTCTGAAATGTTCACAAAAAGTATTAGAGAAATAATAATAATAATAATAATAAATATTCCCAACATTTCAGTTTTCGGAATCATTTTAGAAGGTTTTGAGTCCGCATAATGTTGACACACCTTCTCGTTTAAAAATGAACAAATATCAATTTTACACTGACTTTTACTTATATTAATGAGACCCCAAATAAGCGAAATTATCTCAAGTTTAATTTCGTATTAAGACCCTTTCAGTCTAACACATTTTAGACATTTTCAAAAATGAAAGGCATTCAATGGATGTTGTTCAACATTGAAATAAGTATTGAAGACAAAAGGTTAATTATGATTATATCTTGCTTTTAATCTTCGTAAGAGCACATAAACGGTGTAAAACAATTCTGTTAGACATACTAATTTGACCTATTCGAAAAGAGGTATTCTACCAGTTATTCATATCTGAAGTTTCTTACAGACGCCAAAATTGACACATAAACAAATCAAACAACGCCAATATAATTGCCAAAACCCTGTTCGTAATTTTTTTCATGGTTACTGTTTAAAGCACATATGTTTTTTAATCTTTTTGTTAAAACGTTTTAGCGCAGTATGTGTTTAAACGTAAATCGACCCGATTAAATGCTCCCTTATACAATTTGAATGTATAGAAACATCCTCTTCTCCATAATTGTGTATCATCCAGTGTTATTTTACAAGAATTGAAAAATTCCAATTCGACATAAATGAAATTATCATCTGTCTTTTGTCGCATTGTTTGCGCTTGAATTATTCAAAAATTACCTTCTCGCTCGTGAAAACCGCTGGACTAAGAACGTTAAATTATAGTTCACTGAACAATAAGCAAGAAATTATTTATCTGCATCGTTTTCTGTTGTTCCTAAAAGCTGGCTTATTCGTGTGTCTTCTTGTTTATTAAATTGCACTAAACAAAAGGATTTTCCGTGCGTTTTATTTAATTGTCCTTCTATCAGTAATTAGTTATTTGCGCAGAGATATCATTCTTAAAGGAGCTTATAAAACATTTTCATTTTGTAATGAATACAAGTGGCCACGAAACGAACAGAAAGTTCGCATTCTTCAGCTCACTGTCAAGTCAATTACCTTCATTACGGCTTTTATTCGATTTCCAATTTTAATTTCATATTTTGTTTTAGACTTCTTTCTAATAATAAAGTATTTGTATTGAACCAAACCCGAACTGCATGCACATTCCCTAAGTGCGGATCGCTGACTTTTAATGGCGGTTATCAATTCTTGACTTGATTATATACATTTCTAATTAATTGATCACAATCAGTGTAAATAGAAATCATTAATTTAGCATAAAGAAAAATATCTTCACTTTGTCATTTCTAGATATTCACTGTAAGTACTTGTCTTGCTACTACAACGTTCTTTTCTACCTCTATGTATCTTGCGTTTGTCGGACATTCAATAGATATAGCTCCTTTTTAAGGGCACCCTCTTCTTGATGAAAAATGTTCCCCGGAGTACAACTCTATCGTCTTCAAATCCAATACCAATAATTTATTGTCGAAACCACCTCAGAAGTAATAAAACAGAGTTCATACAATTGAAAAGTATTAGTACTCCAGCAGCGTTCCTCAACATTCGGATGCTAATAATCCCGTCTCATTTACTCTCATCCTCGAGTAACCCTTGGCCTTGATATGTGGTTATGCTACATTCCCTACCCGCTCATCAATAAATAAAATACGTGGACGCTCATAAGCATACCTCGTCTCTTCCACGTTCAACCCTAGCAATACTCTATGACTAAGGCAGTCATTACACAGTCGTCTCCAAGAGATGAATCCTCGCTTGAATTAAAGTTTGACTCAACAGTACAAAGAAAAAGAGAATTCCAAGAAAGGATATTTTATTGGACTGTTTCCATTGCCTTTTTCCCTAATAGCGGTCGGGCGAGTTGCGGATACGGATCTTTAGGGCCCTTGACTCTCTATTGTATCGTTCATGTTTAGCTATTCTCGACACGTGGTGTTCGTTTTAAAAACTCAACAAACTGCCAACTCTCATTACCCCCTCTCTCTTTTAGCCATGTTACGTCACGTCCGTTCCCATTACAGGACACGGTCGAGATGATTTTGTATTAACTCGCTGACCTGGTTAACCCAGTCCCTTGTCAACCTATGATACCGAATCTAAATCACACGATGATCGCTAGAAAAGTATCACTTGCTATTTAACAGTGAAACAATTATAAAATTAAAATAAGTCAACTGGCAAAATGATCTTAAATATTACATTTGAAAGCCTATTTTCTTTTTGAACGTTGAAAGTATTTTTTTCAAAAATGACGACTAATTGTGTTATTAGATTTCACTGAAATATTATTCTTTATACAAAAATGTGTATGCTTATTTTATTCAAATATTTGAAAGATTTGTGTCTATCTATTATTATTATTCTAATGCTTAGTAAAGCAACTTTTGCTTATATAAGGCTGTTTCGTATATATTTTACTCACACGAAATACCTGCTCTTGTTTGTCAAAGGGAGGTTCACACATTGAACCTCAGCGAAGCATTATTTATGGAAATAACGGCAGAGTAGAAAGAGACTACCCACATATTTTCTGTCAGAAACGGGGTGTAGGGAAGTAAAATAAAAATACCCCGCACACGATTTAGAAGTCGAGTTTCTACTCTCTAAAGGCAGGAAAGGGTGCTCTGTGCAGCACCTTATCAGATGTGGACGCAGTATCTGATCTTCGTGATTGTCAATTACAAATGCTTATTGTCTCTATTTGATAAAATTATACATTGCTGTTACTATGATGAGTGACTGGCAATAATATGCGAGTTAAACTTCTCTTTGTCCTGGGTATACACTTTGTGGAAATAACATTGTTGCTAGGCCAGGTTGTTTACTTTTTCTGTTTGACTAACTTGCTATAAAAGTATCAAACAACGAAAGAATTAATTATCTAGTTTCTTACACACTTTACTTTAAGCAACGTTTAACCTGGTCATTACAAAATGGGTGACTATTTAGAGATGCTAGGTTCTGTATGTTGTTTCCGTATATCTTGACATGTTTTTAGTCGTTATAGATGGATGTATTCTTTCCACTAAGCTCAAGCAGTGCTGTTTAAGGAGATGGGTTGTTGAGATTGCGCAACATTTGCTTCACAATCACACGGGCAGGGGATATTCATTATCTCTCAAGACTGTATGAAGACCACGACTTTACTTTACAAGGCTATAGTATAATAAGTTATGGGTGTTGTTTTTATAACTGTAGACGATAGTTCTATCACTTAAATAAACTTTTCATTTAAATCGGATATTTTTTCTTTTATGATAGTTGAACAGTATTCTGTTATTTAAATTTAATGTATATTTTGATCGAGATTACTGACAATGAATGGTGAAATGAATTGTATTTACTTTTCACATTAACTTGTTACACTCGACATCAAAGCGGGCATGCACAACATCAAAGGTAAAGTTTTAGATTTGAAAAGAAACTATTTATTTTGCTATATTCTTGTTAATTTTATATAAAAGTTTAGCGCATTGTGTATAAAATATAAATATATATATATGTATATATATATAAATATATATATATATATATATATATATATATATCAATACATATGTGTATATATATAAAATATATAATACCAATTTCTAATCTTAAAATTGTTTGAAGACGTTCGTTGATCTGAACAAAACCGGCAACATCTCTCGTTGAGTTTTTAATTCTTTCTGTGTATTATTTTTTTTTGTCTATCATACATACATACATATATATGTACGCATATATGTATATGTATATGTATATATATATATATATATATATATATATATATATATGTAAATATATGTGTATTTATGACTGTGTATATATGTGAATAGGCATCGTAAATATATATATATATACGTGTATAGATATATGTATATATATATATATATATATATAGGCATATATATGTATACGTACATATGTATATATTAAATATATATACTTACACATATATTTATATAGATACATTTAATTTTTCGCATATACATATATATCCAAAAGCATAGGTCTATAATTTACTATATCACAAACAGACACACACACACACACACCCACACCCACACACATATATATATATATATATATATATATATATATATATATGTATATACATATATATATATATATATAACTATATATATATATATATAGCATCGAAAACGTTATGAGATAAGACTATAAAAACTGTTAAATGGGGTCTTTTGTAAACAAAAGAAAGACTTTGCGAGATAAGAAGGATTTTCTAAAAAATAAAATGGATACAAATCTGTTTAACAACTGTAAAATGAGAGTTTCTAGATTTCATCATAACGAAAAATCATGCGTGTTCATTTTTATAAGAATCGTCGATTGCAGCGAGTAAAATATTTTTTCTCGTGGAATCTAGACAAAACGTTAAACATATTTTCTCTACCGATGTGTTTTTTTTATAACTCACTTAAAATAAGTTATTTACTTCCTGACATGTGTATGTGTAAAAAAAGTAATGATACTTATCAATTCTGATTGTTTCAATCAGAATCGTTAGTTGCTGGAAAAAAGAAATGGATTAGAGTATCAAATGGAGTGATTATAATCTTGAGAGTCAGGCAGCGTTTGATCTTCAGCATTTTTTTTTTTTTACTTTAGACTATTTTTGATGTTCTGCGGATTAGCTTCTCTTGTTATGTATCACTAATGGAGATGTTCCTTCTGTCTATATGAACCTGAATCTGTACTGTGAGTCCATATATGAAGCCGAAACTATAGTACTAGTATATTTAAATACTTAATTCACTTTCTATACTATTTCAGAATAATGAAGTATCGTTCAATGCTCACTTGAAGGACAGCAGTTGAGTTCCTGTTCTATTGTTATGATTCAATTGCCTTATTTGTTTAGGGGTTGTGTTCTATTTGTTTTGGGTGATGGGACCATTCTCCTAGGAATTACCTTCTTTGAGGTATAGTTTAGTATAGGTTCTATTGGCATAAGACTATCCACACAAGCATAACCTACAACATTTTAGGGTCATTGTTGTATATGTGTTCTTGCTATGAGGCCATCCTTCTAGGAATTACCCCCTCTGTAGGGGTATAGTTTAGTATATATTGTATTGTCATGAGACTATCCGCACAGACATTAATTCCTCCGTTGCATGATTAGTTTAGTGTATGTTCATTTGCAATCATGCCATCCTCACAACGGTAGTATCCCCTATTTTAGTGGAAAATGTACTATATATTCGTTCGTCATACATATGCGCTTACATATGCGATGGGGGTGTATATTATTGATTGTTTAAGTAATATACATATTTTTTGAATTCTTAATTGTTAGCCCACCATTGTTTGTCATTTTTTAATGTAGTGATTTGGTTTATAAGTTTTTAAATATTATATATGCCTATGTGAAAAAAATACTGTGAATTGGTACGATGATTACTGATGTGAAAGCAAGAGTTCTTATTTGTACATATTTTTTTAGAAATCAGTTGTAAAGATTGTCTAATATAAAACCTCAGAAAAACAATGAGAACACCTTTTTATGTACTTACAATATCTTCGGCTATTCTCCATACAATCCTAAGGCATCTATCTAGGGATTGGTAGCAATTAATACATTTATTTTGTCATTTTGAATATTGTATACAAAATACACAAAATAAAAGCAAACCTTAAGAGAGGCAGGATGATTGAATCTCTTTTAGAATCTTTAAGCCTTTGGGCAATTTTTGACACAGATCTATGAGATTCCCAGGTCAAGTACCGCAAAAATTGAGCGCTCATAATTTCGTGAATGTTTACAATCATAGAAAAGCCCTTACAAAACTGCGTATTTCACAGCGTGGCACTTCTATATTATTGGGACAGATAACATTTTCATTTTAATTTAGAAGAGTAAGTTGGAAGTTGAGATAATACAAACTGTTTTTTTTTTGTAACCGAAATAAATTTTAAAACGGTATTCATGCAGTTTACGGACTGGGCTGAAATAAAAAGATAGTGATTTAGAAAGGCATTCTTGACATGCGGAGGTGGAAGGTATATCAAATATTTTGTACTTTCACTTAACAAATTAAAGGGACAGAATAGGTAATCGACCCCCACCTCCCCATGGTAATAATGGCTTTTTAAATTAACATTTATTTATTGCTATTATTTCAGAGCGGTCCGTAAACTGCATAAGTACCCTTTTATATATTTTTTCATTACTAATTTTTCGGATGTTCCTCATGGGTTATGGCTACAAAAAACAGTTGAATTATCTCCCCTTTCAACTGATACTTCTAAAATAAAAGAAATAAAATGTCATCTGGCTCAATAATACAGAAGCACTCCCAATGGTTCCTATGAGTTGATCATTAAAACTAATTTCTCAAAACATAAGAGCAAATAAAATATGGAGTTTCCGGTGTCACTACTCACTATTAGTCAAAGCACAACTTTCCCCGCACCGACATTTTGTTTTTTAGAAAGATTTCAAATCGAACAAACTTACTTTTCAATGAGATAAGATGAATTATTCGTTTTCCAGATTTGTTATATAACAAAGAATGTAATCAAAGTTACAAGGATATATTGAATAATTCAAAAACGTGAATTATAATATACACATACATTCAATAAACTAATAGACACCCAACGAAACAATTAAGAGGTGTTAAAAGTCTCTGCTTATGTCGACGACGCGGAGCACTCGCAGATGTATACATCAGCAGTAACTGTATAAACGTCGATAGTTTACACAAGTTGACTTTTCGTTCGGCTTGAGGTATGAATATACCCCTGTAATATATCACCATTTAAGTATAACCCAGATCATAAAAGTATAAGCATTTTCAGACACCCAGAAGAGACATATTATAATTTTTTTGAGGTTGGAGAACCGCTGCAAAGATCAAGATTTCATTTTGTACTGTTAACTGAGTGATTTTCAAAATGCTAAAAAAACAGGGTACATAGTACATTATTTTGGCTCTGACAGCAAACTTTAATTATTAATCAAAATAAGGTTGTTGATTTTATTTTTTTTCCTTTCCGTGTGTATGTTTTCAAGCTGAACCAACCAGACGAAAAGGGCTGAACCCAACGGGGAACAACGTCACATGGTCTTAGTGATTTCTTACAGACACCAGATGTTATGAATTAGACTGTTCTTAATAAATTAATGTAATATATATATATATATATATATATATATATAGTAAGCTATGAAAATATATTTATGGCAATTAAGCTGCACAGAGGCTCCCGCGTTTTATCCCCGAGAGGAATTTTCCGGCTAATAAGGTGAGTCAATGAAAAATAGTTAGACCTGTAAATGGAAACATATCGATATCTTCAGTTGTTCAGAACAAGGAGCATTTAGTAAATAAAAATTTTTATTTTGCTTCTCTTTCAATTGCATTCCCTAAGCACGGCTTTTCAAAGATCAAAATCTTATCATCAGAGGAAGTAGCGATTAGTAAGTTGACAGATAAGAACAGTTAATATTCAAAATTTGGAAAAAGTTCTTTAAAAAAAGTTCCTTTTAAAAAGTTTTTAAAAGTTCAAACGGGTGGTAAATGAAAGTCACCAAACACGGAGATCCAAGTTGTATAGGGTTCAAATGTAATTGGTAAATCCAGAAGAATCTGCAAGAAAATCCAACGGCGAAGATTCCACACATCTATCAAGTATATTGAGCTTTCCTCATCTCACAATAGGTCTAATTCTCTAAAAGTTATCTTTTAGTTATAAACGTTCATATATATATATATGTATATGTATATATATATATACATACATATATATTCCATAATATATATATATGTGTGTGGGTGGGTGGGTGGTGGTGGGGGGGATTGGGTTCCAATGCGTAAATATTTAATAGTTGTACGAATTTTAAGCGCTTCATACAAATGACATCTCTCTGACCAGATGGTATGAATTAAACTGTTTTTAATCAACTGAATATATTAGACGTTTCATATTTCTGAACATATGATTCATGAATTGATGAAAAATCAACAAAAAACTTTTCCCTCGTCCTCTTTCTGTATTATGTTTCATAGAAAATATACATTTTCTCCCGTGCATAAATATTTTATAGCTGTATGTTTCGTGCATTTCACATTTTGAAGGACTTTTTTTATTTTTTTACTTAAAATGTATACCCTTAAACTTCTGCTTAGATGTAAAATAACAATAAATCAAATTTAAAATCAATAAAACCGGACGATTATGTGTAATCATTGCGTAAAATTTATGTGGAATTTACTCTGTTAACCTCTACGTTTTTCATATATAGATATTAGATCCGCACTTGAACTGGGGTCGCAAGATTTAACGCAATTTAATCTACTTAGATTTGATTCCGAAATTCATAAGCTGTGACATATTTGTTAAGGTAGTCTTACATAACTTAAACTAATGATAACCTTTACTTCGATAGTCTCAGTATGGATGATGTAGAAGTAAAAGGGACTTATAATTTGTGCTATTTAATTTACATACGTTTACGGTTTCTTTACACATACGTGTGTTAATTAGATGACAATAAACAAGAAAGTTACTCTTTCTCTAAAATTCTCACAAAAGATTAAGAAATATAAGTGAGTATAAAACTACAGAATCAACAGAGAATGATAGTGCGATGGGCATACATAGATCGGTATGCTTTTACTAAAATCGAAACCATATGTACAAGACACTAATTTAGTTAGTTTTCGTACATTTCAGTGTGTTCCGACTATATATGGGGCGGACCAATAGGATGGGGCAGTACAAAACAAAAAGATATAAATATGGTGTTATGAGCAGAGTAAAAACGGCCATAATAGGCTCATTATTCGATCTCAAGTAACGCCGGTTCTTCCTGCTAGTAATGTGTAAATATTGACTGATAATAATACAAGTCGATTTATTTTGGTGTTAGATGTCTATTTCTTAAAGTCAGAGCTCATCAAAGGAGGAGCCACGCACAAGAACTAACTCCCTATCGAACGCCACGGGGAAGCACAGTGTTATTATCTGTCGACCAATATGCCTTACGTGCCAGTGAGATCTGAGAATGACATGGTAATCTTTTTACTTAGCTCCGAATACCAATAAGTAGCTAATCAATTAAACACGACCTTGTGAAATACATTGCACTCGTGTAGACATTATCCTATATATTTACAAAGCCACCATTCCCCCATGCATGGAGTATTATTGTCACATCTGGGCTGTTGCACCATCCACTTGTCTCCACCTCTTAGACTAGATCCAAAACAGAGTTACTAATCTGATATGGCCCTCACTATCCACCAAGATCAAGAGCTTGCCCTATCGCCGCAATGTTACTTGCTTGTGATTGCATTACAACCACTTCAATGGAATGTTCTCCGATGAACTTGCTGCTCTGGTGTCCCTTCGACGTAAATACATTCGACCAACCAGACAATCAGCTGAATACCACCCATTCACTGTGGAAGTACCCAGATACCGAAGATCCTTCTACCTCAATAGCTTCTTTCCACGAATTGTACGCCTTTGAAACTCCATCCCTGCTCCCTGTTTCCCCGAACGTGCCGACATGCAGAAAATCAAGACTAATGTGAACAAAAGTCGAGCTGCACAGCTCCCCATTTAAGATGATCCTCTAAAAGTGAAACCTAATTCTCAGTATTCCCGTATGTCTACAGTGGCAACTTGCTTCGTTTGGGGGAACACAGTTTAAAAAATTAACAGTGAATTCGCTAACGGTGTTCTGATTCAGTTCATATTTGATTGCTGATATCAACATAAATATTAAACTAGCTCGAACCTGTAGAAATGTGCTTTCCACATCAATCTTAATAATTTAAAGTTAAAATAATATTCAATTTGAAATTATACATGTATGCCAGTGGCAATACTATTAAGAAAAATGACTGATTCTTCGTCTGTAAAAATAATTACCATTCTCAGCAAAATATTTCTTAAATAAATGAAACGAATCAGTCTCTTCTATGTTTAGTATTACAAACTGTTGCAATTTAAATTGTTTTAAAACAATAAATATTCTCTCGGCTCTTACCGTAAAAATAATTCTCAACAAACTATTCTTCAAATTACTAAACTTAATGTTACCTTATGAATTTTTTTTTAATTGTACTGTTTGTGTTGACAGCGTGATTTTGAACACCTAATTTGAAAATGGTTAAAATCGAAATTGTTTACCTTAGCGACATCAGATTTTTACCAAACATATTTATGCATGAAAGGGTATATAACCTTTCATAAGTGCAAGCATTACATGGTTTAGTGTATAAATATATATATATATATATATATATATATATATATATATATATATATATATATATATATATATACATTAAAATAAGACAATAAGTTCTTAATAGTCTCCTATGTATGTTATAATTGACTTTATAAGACTTAGTTTTAAACATTTGAGAACTGTGGCGTAGCTTTGTCGCATGGGTACATCAACTAGGTTATATTACCTGTCGCTTGACATAGCGTAACGTGTCAGACATTTTTATGAGCACCGCAATAGCCTATTTACGTAGCACTCAATACAAATAAGGCCATAGTCCTCCCAAAATAATTTAAAAAAACTATGCTGTCTCATATATTGGTGTATACGGACGTTTATTCGTAAAACTTATTATTAGTTAGAGGGTATTACCTACAGACATGCAGTATGTTCGTATATGCTGACATCAACATCATTATTATATATTAATATAACGTATAATCTCTCAATGTTCTCATATATTTAATCATTGAGAAAATGACGTCATAACTTTGAAGTAATTTAGAAATGTGACGTAGTGTCGTTTAAAGACGGTCAACAAATCTGTCTCATACTAAGATATAACAATGCGAGTCAAATTCAGCTGACATAAATCTGTTCTTTTCAGGTATTTTCAAGTTCTGCACTTGTCAGTGTTTATTTCCAATTTTATTACATCATTTCCAACTTTAACGACTCCATGTCCGTTACAGCCGGACGACGATCTCCAATAAATGTCAGTTTAAACAAATATACGCAGGAGAAAAGAATAGTATTATGAACGCCATACCCTTGGCTTGGTTGCAGTTCTCGGTGTCTATAAACATTTACGCACATCTAATCCTATTTACTATTGTAATACTTCAATTCTGTGTGAAATAATGACTTATGTTCGATTCGTCGTATACATTTGAATTATTTGTATTATTCTAACTTATCTTAACATCTTGGATGTTATTGAGAAAATAACATCCAATATGAGAACAGTAGTTTAATAACAAAAAAATCCAAATATACAATCCTTATCTAAACAATTTCGTAAAAATAATCATACACGATTCCTCCATTTCAATAGATAGTGTGCATTGATATTCACTAACCCAAACAGAGTTGATATGCCACAATTCCCAGAAACACACAAAGGGAAAACAACTCGCTATTCAGTTTCATAAGCTACTTGAAGTCACTAGCGTTACCCAGGATATAAATCAGTAATCCTGTGATGCCTGCCCCATCCCTCAACAACATAGTTACCTTAATATTAATATTTTTCACATGTTTTTATATTGTATTTCTTTAGTAAAAATTCAAATATCTCCGATTTTTGTGAAATTAAAACTATTTTCAAAATGTTAATGTATTTAGATATTGTAAAGGGTTTACAAAATGCGGGTACAACTTCCCATTTAGGAAATTCAAATATTTCAGTTTAGCATTTGATGTTATCTATAGTAATTAGACAACAAAAAGGCAAGATACTCTGTATTTTAAATTCCTCTAAAGAACCCTTCAGCTTAAGCTTTACATTTCAGCCATTTTCTAAAATAAAAAAAAATTCTAATGGACCCCGATCAAACTTAAAATAATGATTCTAGACATTAAGTTTACTATCATTATATACTGACTTTAATCTTCGTAAGGTCACATACTTGTTCTGTTTGGGTAGTTAATTTTACTCCTAAATTAAGGGTCTATACTTATTGTCTCTCTTTCATACATATATATATATACAATAATATTTTTTTAATAAATATTAAATATTTAAATACCTAGAGACATCGATGTTTCATGCTAACGCAATCTTCAGTCTAGGAACCAATTCCCGACGTCGGTGGGCGCGAACCCCGAACATGAATCGCCACTGATTCGTAGTCGGTGATCTTAACCAAAGGGCCATCGTCAATTAGTTAGTGAATATAGAGTAACTTTAACTGTAAATAGCGACACGTGGCCGCCATGTGTGTGTGTGTGTGTGTGTGTGCATATATAATCCAGGAAAAGTAAACATAAACAGAATAGTAGGAATCCAAAAATAATGTTAACCGGCCTTATAAAAAGTGTTCAATATCAAATAGAGAGGTTATATATACAGACATGTACAAGATCTGCGAGACTAAAATGTCGATGTTATCGATCAACAGCTGTTAGAAACTGATATCTCATCAGCTTCACAGACATGCTCTGCGGTAAGGATCAGATTTAAATTATGTTTGATAAAATCTCATTTTCTAACAGCGGTTTATCGATAACATCGACATGATAATGTCGCAGATTTTGTACATGTCTGTATTAATGAAAATAATAACATATATATAAACACACACACATATATATATATATATATATATATATATATATATATATATATATATATATATATATATATATATATATATATGATATACGGTATTAAGATGTGTATGGCTACAGTTCCTTTCTCTTATCAATTTGCTTATCTGGTGCCAAATGTACGTAAGTTTATTTTTCTTTCTTATTTGAGAAATTTTCCTATCTAATGCATCTTAATTCCTATATAATTTGATATGTCAGCTACAATATCTCAATATAGTTCTTAAAGGGTGATGTTTTATCACCATCATCATCATCATCATCATCATCATCATTATTATTATTATTATTATTATTATTATTATTATTATTATTATAATTATTTGATATGCAAACGACTATATCACAAGATAGTTATGTAAGGAAATGTGTTATCATTTCGTAAGAGTTCCTTCACCGGAGCACGGAGGACATTCACGTTTAGGGTAAATGCTTGGTACTAATTTCACCTTCGAATTTATGTTTTCACCTGTCACAGTTGTAGCTATTTTGTTGACTTTCAGCATGATTTGTTTATCCAACCATTTTCATGTATAAAGCTGGATTATCGACACGACTAGTTGTAACTTGAGATTTTCATTCAGGTTTGTTAACTGTACGTACTTTCATATATTTATGCTGTCCTTTACGTTTGTTTTTGTGCATTAGTCCCGGCTTTTATTTATTTTATTTGTGCTGCAATGTGAACTGTTGTGCCCTATTTATTACAAGTTAGACAGGTTTTAAAACGTTATTGGCAATCAATAAGCTAATGAAGCAATCCACAACGTAAACAGGGAAGCCCGTAACTTCTATTGTAATTTTCTTGGCGTAGCTTGTTTTTTAATAGGATAGTATAAATAATCCTTCGTTTTGCTTTGATTTTTATTGAAGGAAGGTAGAAATGTGATTTCTGACGTAGCTACCTTATGTGAGCAATGCTGACCTTTAAATAGAATTATAATCTTGTTTAAAACATACAAATCACTGTCAGTATTCGTTAATCTTAATTTGGCTCACTTTCTAACTTATTTAAAACGTTATGTCCGATTTCTGTGTCGTTAACTAATAAAATAGCTGTGCACTAATACTAGACATTTAAAGTAATCTGCACTTAATTCATTTAGTTTGAAATCGTCACAGTGTTTATTAACGATGACGCGGAAGTTGAGTTGTCTTCGCCGTCTTTTCTGACTGAGTTCAGTCCTTCAACCTTTTGTAGAACGGGGAAGTTTTAGGGCTAAATAAGTCTGTTCACAGTTTTACAGCTTACTAAAAAGTCATATCGCTGATTTTCTGATGTAAAATGTAGTCCACAAATTTCGTATTGTCGCTGGTCCCTGATTTTCGGAGCAAAAGGCGAACTTAAATAATTTTCATAATCTGCGTTCGTATAGATCCTCACACCTTCTAAAGTTTTAAGCGAATGTGTTATCCTCATATTAGGAATTAGTGAAATTGTCCATTCCACTCTAAACCGTATTATGATAAAAACAGTTTCATGCTCGGTATTTTGCTGTCGTTCTGTGATGTATTTAAGTTGTTCCTGCAAACGTTTTTGAAATCTTTCTTGCTTTTTAGTTGTTGTTGCGTTTGGTATTTAACGAGTTCTATTATAGTTGTTTTGAAATATGTAATGTTTAGATTTGTCATTATAGAACACATCATTTAGAAGATTTTGTATTAGATATTACACTGATAACGTTTTAAAAGAGAGAATGAAAAAGGATAACACATGTTCGTCGACAAAATCACACTTCGTTAGTAATATCTTTTACATAACAGTAGTTTATATGGTTTGCACTTTAGTAATCAGTAAAAATAAGGTTTATAATTTTAGCGGTGGTACTTTTTTATTTTGGAGATAAAAGAATAACGTATACATTTAAGGTCAAATTAAGACCGTCTCAGAATAGAAATAATGTAATCACTGACTTTCTTCTTTTCAATAGGTTTGTTTCTTCGTACGACAAAATGAGATAAGACACTTTGGCTAACACATAACAATTACGCTATTATGTTTCTCTTTGTACGCCAATAAAGCCTGTTTATAGAACTTTGGAGGTTGGCGTGTAATTGAGCCGTTTGTTTCTCTACGTTCGTTTTTTTTAAGTTCTGAATTAAAATGTTACTAAATGTTCTTCGTCGCCAGTGTTTAGGGACTGTAAAAGGCTCGGAACAAAAACCCAAACTCGGGAGTACGTGAAACAGTATATATTGAAGAAAGTATAAATGCATTATATAAAGAGTGTGGTTGAACATCTGTTTGACTGCCAGTTTTAGACTGGGGTAGTTCCAACAGCGAGGGTACTGTGCTCCCGGTATTTATAGTGAAGTGGAAGAGTTTACGTAGTCTGAAAATAAAGTACTATAACAGTAATGTAGAACATAGAGTTTCGGAATTGTTTGGATAAGATTTGATTATTTGTATTATTCAGAATCGAATTCATATAAGAACCTACATAATTATAATTGTTGCAATACTCCAAATGATTAATTTCCAATACTCTGTAGCGGTCAGAAATATTTATGCACACTTTTTCCTTGTTGGAAATACCCAGATGTACCCCTAAGTGACTGACACACCAGCCAATCAGACACCTCGTCGAAGGAATACAAAATTGTTAAGCTTACTTCTTACAGAGCGGACACGATGTCGGTTTTCAACCTACCAAGTGGGAGGACCTTATCATTTGGGCAATACGAACCTCGTAAGTTTCCCTAAAGTCAAAGGTATTTGGTGACCCTACAAGTTGCTTTAAGCGATTTACAAAGGTTTATAATTAGCTGTATTAATTCCATTTCAGCACATAACAAATGTCGTTTGCTGCCGTCTATTAATAGCATAACTGAAGTTACTATATTTTTATGTAGAATTCGATTTCGTCGGCTGTCGTTTATTAAATCGTCTCTGATATCAGATAGACTGTTAATTACAGTCTATTATAATTACAATGGTGAACGGATAACATTCATTTCGTCATCATTTATATTTCTTTTGAGAGACCGATTTTGACAATTCTACCTAGTGAACAATAAATCACCCGCCCATGCGCTGACATACAAACTTAGAGACGCATATTTCTCATATTTGTCTTATCTCATGACTCCCATTGGTTTGGGTTGGAGGTCGTGAGTACTTTTCAATAAAGCATGTGCTTGACAGTTGTGCATTGCAGAATCCATCCCTCAACACGTATGGTAGTAAACATGTTCTCATATTTCTCATAATGTAATATCTCTATTTGTAAAATTGAGTAATTTATCGCACTGATAGTAGGATTAAAACGCAGTATTCATATTAAAAATTGAAGAACATTACCTTTCTAATATACTAATAATGCGTATTTGATTATCCTCTTAAGGTTAACTAACTTTTCAAAAGGACATTTCATTAATACACTATTGTGTCACTATTGTAACTTACGTTGGTCGAGTGTTTAACGAGACGGACAACATGTAATAATGTTGTTTCGGATAAAAAGGTTATCTCGTTGGCTTGAATGTGACTATATTTCGTCGGCTGTTTTCACTGTTTTTGTAGTACATTTGATTTCCCCTTTCAGGTAATATCGTGTCATCAGAAGAGAATACGCATTGTTTCGGGGCCTTCCTCTCAACGGCTTTTTTTACATATAGTCCCCACACCAGTGATGTGAGGCCACATTATCTGAACAGAATTGCAATCATCGACCCAATAAACTGATCAATTAAACCAAAATTATTAAAACTGAGAATCTCACGTGTTGTTTATTATTTAACTTATTTTTATTTACACATTTTATATATATATATTTATTTACTTATACAATTAAATTCAACCATTATGCATTTCGATCCATTCGTTCACACGCTAAACATTTTATTATTTTCTGAAAGTCGCTTCCTTGTTTCCCATTTAAATTGTTTGGAGGACTATTATTCTTGGTTTTATTTGTAAACTTTAGTTCACCCCAAACTATGCATGTTTATCACTGAGACGTAAGCGGCTACTATAAATTAAGAGCCATATTTATAGGGGTATCTTAAGCGGGGAGATGTGCAGCGAGATGTGTGTTCACATTGCATTGCAATTTCTGCACGTTGGTATAATGAGGGAAAAAGGATAAGGAAGGAATTCCAAAGTCTAGCCGTTCGAGGCAAGATGCTATTAGAGTAGAAACGTATCCAGCATTTGCGAACTCCTATGATGAATGGATTGAATTTAGCTGATTGTCTGATTGGTTGGGTGTATTTACGTCGACCGAGAACTAGAACAGTAAGTTTGTTAGAGCACATTCCATTGTAATACTTGTAAAACCAGCACAGGAACGCAATATTGCGGCGATGAGACAGGGACTGGAAATAATGCGAAGTGAGGGATCTATTAGATTACAGCCTCTTTTTTAACCCTGTGCTAGAGGGTGAGACTAGCGGTTGGTGTACCAGTTAAGATGTTGCAATAATCCTCCATGAATGGGCGGATGTTAGCTTTATAGATACATAAGATACTGGCAGGTGTGAGAGGGTTTTCGATTCCTATTTTAATTGCAGTAGCCGGTGCAGTATCTTCTATGTGTTTGCTGAAATTTCTGTTACCTGTGAATATAAGTAATTTTCCATGGCACGGTTCCCCCTAGTATGTATGTATTTATTTTTGTGGATATTTAGCAAATAGTAAGATGGTTTTCACTCCATGCATACTGATCAGAAAAAAAGATAAATTGCAGAATAATATGTAACCGTTTTAAAATATTAAAAGTATTATTATTCTTTATTTGATTAAACATGGATGCCGTCACGTGACTATGTGCACATGGGTATGTTGGAATTGTTAACACAAAGTCATTTTTATATTTATTCTTAAATAAAAACTTATTTTACTTCATCTGAAATCATTTGATGTTCACCGATGAACACTGATTATATTTTCTTTGTTTTAATTAAAGACAAAGTAAATTAAAATAATTTATATTTTTATTTTCGGGTTTTAAAACTGGTTGTAACTCTCTCTATCTATGTCTTTCTCACTATTTCTCTCTTCCTCTCTGTTTCACTATCCTAACGTTCCTAATTCACTTTTCCCTTTTTTTGTGAACATAGCCCTTTTCTATATCTCTCACCTTCACTCTCTCTCAACATCTCTATTCTATCACCTTTTTTTGAATATTCATGTTTAATTTCTTTTTATTACTCTTTTTTTTCCCTTATATCTAAATTATTTTTTCTGAACAGCACTACTCTCTTATTAAATCACTTTTATCAGAGAACACAGCGATGAAGAAAAGAGATTTTAAATCATATATATATATATATATATATTTAGTCATTCTAAGTAAATATTATTAAATTAGTTTTACCAACAATCGCCATCGTTTAAAGTATTCGCTCTGATCAGTGTAAGGAATGATAATCTCAGGCGGTCGTAAGGTACGAACCCCTGCTACAGAATGAACCTAGACTCCGCAAGCAAGCGTCATAACCAAATGGCCACGAAGCATTACCAAGAAGGGAATGTAAGTTCTATTGAACTGAAGGGAGGAAAATATAGAAAGACTGACTAGAGTATTTAACGAAAGTTATCAGAATGTGCCTCATAGCTACGTGTCGTGTCCGTCTATTTTTAATTTCCCCGAACAGGGTTACACTTCAATCTCATTAAAGGGCTTTATATATATATATATATATATATATATATATATATATATATATATATATATATATACAAGCAGGGTTACTTGACGTTGCCCAGATTAAACTGCGGTATAAACATGTTATGCAAAAGTATAATAATACTAGTTTACATTAAATATTGCTATTGTCAGCCTGATATTTTACCTGTTAGCTATGCAGATGTATGTTAATACATATGCAACACGCTTATGAATACATTCCACTTAATGTGCATACAAGTCATTTGATCCCTTAAGCTTGCGACGCATAAATACGTGCATGTTGTTCTATTGAGAATGTTTACATGTTAATCAAATTATATCTCATTTACCTTCCCCTAGGATTTCTTCGTACTAACAGGCAGACAGACAGGCACAAATACATGGGTAAGTTCTTCTTTATATATATATATATATATATATATATATATATATATATATATATATATATAGAGAGAGAGAGAGAGAGAGAGAGAGAGAGAGAGAAAGAGAGAGATGCATATATGAAGAGAGATGCAAAGAAAGAGAGAGATAGACATATACACAGACAGACCCAGGGTCGTGCTTTTCTAAATATACATAAATACTTCACATATATTTTATTAGATTTCCAGAAAAAAGAATAATATATTTTATGTTTTCAAAAGCAACCGAATGGAAGAATCGAAACCGCGCACTTAATCTTCTCGGTCTGTTTCTTTCCCAATTTATAAATTCGGCAATGTGTAGCTCCTTTACTAAAATAGCACTCATATGTACATTTCTATTGCATGTGTAACATGTTACAAATAGGCCAGAAGCAAGCCTCAAAATACACATAGTATAGAAAGAAATACGTCCTTTATATGCTGAGAAAAACCCTACATATATATCAAGATTTATAGATGAAGTACACGGTGTTGTCGGTATTTTCGTAAGACTTGTCGTTTTTTGGTATATAAATATATAAGATATCGATAGATCTGCATATACTGATATACAGAAAGAGAGCATAGAGAAGCAGATATACAGAGAAAAAAATAAAGGTGAGTTACGAACAAAATTTTCTAAACTACTTCACTTCGATTTGATTTTATGAAAAAAAATCGATGACATTTTAATTATATATATATATATATATATATATATATATATATATATATGTATATACACTACCTGACAGAAGACATATATTTCGCTTATTTAATTGAGTGCAGTTAAAGCTACTACAATATTAATCTACGCCATGATTTTTACGATTTTCTATTTTATATTTTGGGCGTTGTTCACTTTTGAAATTTACTGTCTTTATCTGTCTGTTTCTGTCTTGTTCTATATATCTAGTATAAATGTATACAACATCAGAAAATAATCGACATTGTATAAGACAGTTTTGAGAAAAAAATATTGACCCTATAGACAACTTATGGAATACTCTCGGACAGAATGTTATGGCAAAGAATCCGGAAAACATACAAACTTGTGGCTGAAACAGGACGATGAATGGGCCAAGATAAATGTGGCCCAATTTACAGATTTAGTGAAATCCTGAAATCGTAGATGCGCAGCAGTTATTGAAAACAAAGGTGGAAGTACAAGATATTAAATTTATTTTGCCTTTTTAACGTGGTTTACTTAAATACGACATTTTGTTCCTTAATTTTGGACACTTGAAATCTGCAAAATGGTGGATAACTTTAAAGATATGGTTTTAATTCATTTAAAAATCTCGGTAGAATTCCAACAACATAATGTGTATATTCAGTGAAATTTTCACAAAAATTAATATATAATTCTATTTAGATTCAGAAGATTTAATTTTCGTTCCTTAATTCTGGACAGTAATGTATATATACTCTAATATCTAAACATATTTACACACACACACACACACACACACACACACACACACACATATATATATATATATATATATATATATATATATGTATATGCATGTATATATATGTATTGGTATGCATGTTGACGTGTGGGTATAGTAAGTTAAATAGACATACACATTCTTATATAAGAACTGGATAATACATTAAAATAGATGTCAGCAACCTGAAATGATTAATGGGCTATTACATTTGAAAACGAATATCCAGAAATGACCCGTAGTAATGTCTGCAGACTGCTGAACAGGCGTGAGATTACACAACATGATTTCGAGTCAAATAAAAATAAGTAGATATAAAGAAAAGACACGGAGTTTAAGTTAAAATATATTTTTACTTCGAGAATTCCATAATAAACTGTAATATTATTGATTAACAGTCTTAGCAAAACCACTCCACTCATCAAAATTGATATTCTACTTTTTCAATCGAATTGCATGTGCACACCTTAAAAAACCTTTGGTGAAAGAAGATAAAGAATTAAAACAATTATATTATTAATTAAGTGTAAGGTATGCGATTCGTATATAAATTTAACGTGAAATGACTCTTATTTTCAGCGTCATTCTAACTTATTAAGGCTTGTTTGGATGATTTTGTTTTTTGACGGTATATCAACCATATATGGTTTATTTAATGCCTAATACATGTGTCCACTTGAATCTTTAGGAAAGATAATTATTTGGAATTGTTATTGAAAAGATTTGAATCTATTGGGCTGGAGAGTTTAGCTTCTTTGCTGAAGGGTAAGATGTTAGTCGAGTTGCAGTGTTTTCCGGCTTCATAGCATATCCTGGCAGTCTATTAATATATGTTTGACTGCATAAGATCCTTGACATAATATACATATTATGGCACTCTTTACCTTTTAATACATGCTTGTGTGTCATGTGTATGCCACATACAATATATGGTTACTATAACCTCTTCGTTTCCTGTCTTGCTGTAGCCTAGGAGAAACTTGTCAATATTTTGCCAGATCTCCTATTGTTTATTACGTTGGCATTCATCCTAAAATGTATGTTTTTATTTTTGATTATCCTCTTTATAGAAGATCGAATATAAGTTTATGCAATCTGTTCGTGCTATATGTTATCTATTTATTTCCACGAATTCCGATATGACTCGGTATCCAGCATAACTTCATTTGACTCGATTTTATGTTATAGATTGAGATGATCCCGTTCAAGATTTCTGTGATTAATGGGCTATCTATATTTTTGTTCTTATGTGCTGTGAGCACCGATAAAAAATCGCAAAAGATGTTGTATATGTTATACTATCTTAACGTATTTTAGAACCAGGTATATAGCTGCAGCCTCTGTACAAGTAATTGACGCTTTGTCAGGTAGTCTGTAGTGCATTTTTGTCTTATTTAGAATAGCAGCGCATCTGACTCAATCTGATTCTTTAGATCCATCTGTATCGATGTACTTAATGCTGGGATGAGAGTGTTTTATGTTTTCTAAATTCATCGTGAAATATAATTGGGCTTGCTTATTATTTAGAGTGATTGTCAAATCAAAAATACAAGATAGTTGTCTTTATTCCTATGGTGGGACTTTGGAAATGTTTGATTGGTGTATGTGACTAGAGTTCAATTTCAGTCGTTTGTAAAACGTATAATGGATCTATAGGCAAGATTTAGTTGACATGATGACAAGTTTGTGAAATATTTAAGTGCCAATATTTCTCTTGTCAGAAAAAAGTACCTTCATGAGCTTCAATAAATTAACTCTTCACTCGCGACATGCGGAAATCAACCAAGTCCTTGTTAACGATTAGGGTTTTATTTTTTGAGATATAAGGGTCTTACTGCACTATAGATACACCTTAGACAATCAAGTTTCGATCTCTCAATTATTCAAGACAGCTTGAGTAGGTATTTCTTATAAACTCGTCAATTAGTGGTTCATTGCCTTGTTGCATTTCTGCTGTTATCGTGTATGAACAATAAAAGACAATCTATATCAAATATAATGGCAAGCAACTAATATACGTCTGTCACTTGGACCTCTTTTATATTACGTTTCCGGCATAGATGATTATGCATTTTGTGCACATTGTAAATATGAAAGCACTTTGTGTTCGTTTCAAAGAATCTAACCCGTTTTCCACAGTCTATTAGCTCATTGTATTTAGGTTTAGTTGTATCTTGCGTTCTACCCGACGCATACGTTTTTCTCAGCAGCAAATTAAGAAGTCATCTACATGAAGTGAGCCATAAACTGAAGTGTCAAGGTATTTAACAATGTAATTGATCTTGACATCAAAGAGTGCCACCGATAGGATACTTCGTTGAGGTACTCTGCTTTTAATATGTTTTCACGTTAGAAGTTGTAGATGTAATTCTCACTTGTTAATTGTTGTTTTCCAAGAAATTTTGGATTACAATGGGAAATCTGCCTCTTAAGGTCCCATAGGACTTTTCTTTCAACCGTACTTTATGATGGTTTTGTATGCATTCTGCAATTAAAAACAAAACAAAACATTGCAACTAGGTTTTTCTTTTTTATGAATCTCTCTAATATATAATGCTTCAATTTGATCAAATGGTCAGTAACACTTCTTTCTATTTCCTCAAACCAGACTGTAGATCTTATACTGAGTTGTTTGACTCATGGTACCATGCTAACCTGCCATTTATCATTTTTTCCATTGTTTCACAGATAAAAACAGTTCATGCTATCGGGCCAGAGTTTGAAGAATTATCGGAGTCTTTTTCTAGCTTAGGTATGTGTAGTTCTGTTTCTTGCCTCCAGAAATTAGGAATTTTTTCAACTAAATCATGTTTCGTTATATATTAAAAAAAAAGGTATTTGGACTCTACCTGTAGCAATTGTGTTTAACATCCATAAAATATATCATTGTATGATGGTGAAGGTATTAACTGAGATCTGCCCTTGTGATAGGCGAAGTATTGATCTTGCTATTTTGGGAACTCACATTTAGAGGGTTATTTTGTTCAGTTTTGTTTTTATTAATAAAACCATTCAGTCTGACCCTTCAAGGAAAATTTAGAGAAAGCCTGCATTCTAATGGGTTATATATATATATATATATATATATATATATATATATATATATATATATATATATATATATATTCTGTTCTTGAGCTGTGTATAGTTTTTGATGAGATTCGTTGTTGGCATGCTGCAATTCGTGCCAGTAATATTTCCTATCATGCTCTATATGGCCTTAGATTTTGTGTTTTAACTTATTTAGAGACAGATTTTATGTAAGTCTGACATTTTAAGTCTGGGGAAACATTCCACTTCTATAGCTTTCGGTATTCCAAAAAAGAGCCTTAATAGGCATGTAAAATTTGATGAATAAGTGTTGTGTCTTAACGGGTACCGCTCTCTCTCTCTCTCTCTCTCTCTCTCTCTCTATATATATATATATATATATATATATATATATATATATATATATATATATAGTCTCGGAAGTTTCTCAACCATTAAAACTATATAAAAAAAAAAAAAAAAACAACAAAAAAAAAAACTTATAGTCTCAAGTCTTCCAGTGGAAAATCACTCATGTAAGTCAATTTATTTTTTACAGTTATTATATTAGTTAGTTTCTAACACTATCTTAAGGGATCATCAGTTGTTTACCATGAAAAACTGTTTCGGGAATTTAAAAACAAGACAGTATTTAATTTCATGGCTTCCCAGCAGAGTTGATCAGACCCCACTTCCCTTAAAAGACAAAAACATAAACGTTCCTTATACTAAATCTACGTTTTGTTCCATATAAATGTTTTGCTAACTTATATTAGTTATTTAAAACATCAAAAAAAAAAAAAAAAAAAAAATTTACCTGCGCTGTTTGTCTGTCTAATAAAATTTATCCGTTACTCACAAAAATGTTGTTGCATTTTAAAGTGTTTGGACGAATCCATGACACTATTATTTAAGTGATTAATGTATTATTTTTAGTTTTATATTATAAATATAAAAAACATCAACACATCAAAAAATAAAAGATAAATAAATAAATATGTATATACATATATATATATATATATATATATATATATATTACATACACACATACATATATATACCTTTAGTTCCTTCTTTTCTCCCTCGTCCTACTTTGTTGTCCATCTCCCCGTTGTTGTCAACCGCAAATAAATATTAATCTTCCTTGTTCACTATAGTTTTTCTAATCTGCGTTCACAACTGTCGACTTTTTTCTTTTCTCATTGTTTCAAATCTGCGTCTGTAAGTTAACCGTTAATTTGTTCTCTTTTTCTTCTTCTTATTTACCAACTCCCGGTGTTTAAAAATCAGCGTTCATAGTTATGAACGGTTTTCTTCTTCTTCTTCTTCTTCTTCTTTTTTAACATTTCTTTCTTTCTTTCTACTGTATTTTTATTGTTTTTCTTATTATAATTAGCAGATGTGTTATATATACGTTTATTCATATTATATAATTTCTATTTATATATACTATGATTTGTTCTATCAGTTTATTTTGATTAATTTGATAAGATTTAAAAGCATCAGGATGGCGAGTAATTGCCTTATTTAATTGTCCAAATATTTTATTTTGATCGCCACCTTGGTTAATCATTCTTATTATTAGATCAGTAATTGGGGGCATGAAATCTACTAATTTTAAGGTAACACGAGCAATTTTCAGAAATTCAGACATAATACTCCCGTAAAATATATACACAGGGCTAGTACTATTTTTATATGGCATTCGCACGATACGAAAAGGGAATGAATTTCTTTTATCAAACAGTTTATAGATAAATATTTTATCTTCAATTTTTATATCCAAATCAAGAAAAGTAGCTTGTGTTCCCTTATGTTCACAGTTTAAATGTTAAGTTATCCAGTCTGCTGGATAATAATATCGTTGTGTTTGTATATCGATTATTATTTATCCCGTTATGGTTCTTCTTAAATTATTTTTTATTTATATTTGTGTTATGTTTTTTCTCCGTTTTATTTCATCTTATGACCGTTTTTTCAACGTTTTCATCTTTTTCCGTCTTTTCTTATATTTTCCCCGTGTCCTATTTCTCTCACTTTTCTTCTTCTTTTCCTCTTTTATATTCTTATTCCTCTTTCTCTGTCTTGTCTTTTTTTTATTATTCCTTCTCTTCCCTTTTTTCTGTTTTTCTTGTTCTTGTCTTTCTTATTCTTGTTCTTTTTCTAGTTCTTCTTCATCTTCAGGTTTTTCTAATTATTATTATTATTATTATTATTATTATTATTATTATTATTATTATTATTATTATTATTATTATTATTATTATTATTATTGTTATTCTCATCATTATCATTACTACACCCGCCTCTTTCTGCTTATCCTCCTTCTCTCTCTCATCTTCTTTGTCTTCGCTTTCTTATTCGATTTCTTAAAAAGCCTAAATGAAATTCTTCATTGTCTGATTAAGCGTAATTTTTTCCAAAAAATATCCCTTTCATGTAAAGAGCGAATTAGAGATGAGTAAATAATTAGAACAGACTCCATATCTATGACGTGTATCTCTTCAATACGACCAATTCTCTATTAATGTCGGTCTGCACTCATCTTCTTAACTTAGCAAAAAAGGTAACATTCTTTAAAATCATAAGGATCAACGTCATAAATTCAAAGGAACATCAAAACGATCATCGAACTGTAAATCGATTGCGTGTCATATTTATTATATCGTGTCAGGTGCATCTGTATTTTCTATGAAGAAACAACAAGATAAATGCCTGTCTTTGTGTTCGGATCCTGTTTATCGATGTGTAATAGCCATGAATATATTTTGCTACAAATGAACAACTATCCTTGTCTAGACATATAATAAACGTGAAATATCATGAGAAAAAAGGAAATACAAAATCAATTTAGTTTCAGAACTTTTGATGTAAATATTGATAAGTTGTATTGTTTGAATTATTCGGACTACTATTCTCATCTTGGTTGTCATTTTGAAAGCGATTCGACCGATGAAACCTCCGACCTTCTTCTGATATTCTGTTTTAAACTTAGGAATCTTAATATCGAACTCGTTAACTTATACTGAGTTTCGGATTGAACACTTTATTTAGTCAACCGCGTAGATTGTTCTTGTTCCATCCGCTATTATCGAGTAGAAGTTTGAAATATGTGTATGTTATGTTTAGTGCTTACTATCTACTTGCCTCCACGCGAGAGTAGAGTAAGGCACGTCGAGCTTTCATCAGGGGGAAATCTAGATCCCCCAAAATATGCACCTTGCGTCCGATTATATAAAAATTAAATATTGCTTTAATTAATACCATTTTACTTACCGAGAATAAAACGATACTGTGCAGTATCATAAGAGATACCATAGCCAAAGATCCATTTCAAATATATAATTCTGAGGTATTTTCGCCAGGACTTTCCCCCCCTAAGAAAACTGCCACTTACAACTTAATATTTATCGACACGTTTAACCGTTACGCCACAGATCTACATAATATATGCTGGGGCCATATCATCCGAAATGTTGTAAATATAACAAACATGTTTTGAATAATGATCCGAATAACAGAAGTCATACAAATATAATTTTATCTAAATATTTACAACATTAGTGATGGCAAATTTTACCTGAAACAATATATGAAGATAGACATATCTACCTTGTGTACGAAATGTTTGTAATTGTGAACATGCGTATAGCTTCGAAGAAAATAGTCATATTTACAATTATTCCCTAATCTTAAATATGTATTTTATTTAATATTTATTGTAAAATAATCGATCTATTAAATTCGTGGCTGTTGATCTTGCTTATTTACTATTTAAAACAAGTCTGAATCAGTTTTATCTTGGATTAAATATCGATCCATGTGCACATGCTACTGTTGACTTTATTATTTATCCACTAAATAGATCTCACAGCAATTATAATGGATTATTTCCTAAGTCAAATACAATCAGACTTCGATATTTACACTGGTCGATGCTATGAGGTTCTTGCATTCATATATTTCTTCCTTTTTCTTCTTCTTCTTCTTCTTCTTCTTCTTCTTCTTCTTATTATTATTATTATTATTATTATTATTATTATTATTATTATTATTATTATTGTTATTGTTATTGTTGTGGTGGCAACCACTCATTTGCATATACGAATAACGTTACACTATAAATGGCAAGCCTAGGTTGACCTTAGTGTGTGTTACCTAAATGCCACCGGAAGTGACGCCGAAGAGCGTACATGTCCTCCCGCCAAGACTCTCTGACTCGACACCTTCATTTGTACATACTGTAACTATACCTTTTCTTTAATACACTTATTATTGCATTCTCCTTGTTGTTTGCGTTTTCATTGTATTCCTCACTAATTATTGTTCAACCTTGCAACCACAACAGTTGGCGACGAGATATGAAGCGTCAAATATAACAGTTTGACGAAGAACTATTGAAAAAAAAAGTACAATGCAAAGTGTTGACGTGCAAACGAATGTAAAAGTGAATTTTTGTTTTGTCGCTAAACGACAAATCTGTTTTGTATTACTAAAGGACCAACTTGCAAACGAAAAGCGGATTTTGTTCTGTCGCAAAACGACAGGTCAGACTCGTATTACGAAAAGCAAAGAAGGAACCTACGAAAAAAAAAAAGTTCACCAGTGGATTCTAATTACTGCTCCCCGTTAGCAAAACAACAACTAAAGGAATCTTTTAATTAATAATTTGTTTGGCGGCGGTACTAAAAGGAAATACCATAGCTAGAAATTAAAGCTCAAGGAAAGGATTTTTGTTTTAAAGTTGTCACATGATAACGGATAATACAGTAAAACGTCACGAAAGAAAAAAAAAAGGGTAATCTCAATTTAAGAGTATTTTAATTACTAAAATACTAGAAAAAAAAACTCCAAAGAACTAAATGTACTGCATACATTTTTTTCAATTGTGACTCGAAAAAAAAAAAATGGAAAACTTATCAAAAATGTTCATGCAATTTTTACAGGCACAAGCTGACCGCGAGGAAAGACAAAATCAGGCACAAGCTGACCGCGAGGAAAGACAAAATGAACGCTTTGCTAAAACACTGGAACTACTAAAGAGTAATCGAGAAAATGTCGACATTGTTAATTTCTCCCATACAACTATCTTTAATAGTATGGACACATTTAATTATGTGCCGGAGTAAGGAAAGACTTTTGAAGCATACTATACAAGATACGAGGATGTCTTTCAACTGGACTGCAAAAATTGGCCAAATAGCCAGAAAGTGAGCCTCTTACTCAGGAAATTGGGTACATCAGAACACAGCAAATTCATAGATTACATATTACCTAAAAAAACTGCGGAATTAGAGTTCATGGAAGCTGTGAAATTACTAAAAGAATTATTTAATCCAAATATATCTCTTTTTCATAAAAGATGGCTGTGCATGACTCTAAGAAAGATGGACAACCAAGATTATTTGACATACGCATCAGTTGTCAATAAAAACTGCGATAATTTTAAGCTTGCGGAACTAACGGTAGAAGATTTTAAATGTCTAATCTTCGCACAAGGGTATGTTTCCACGAAAAATGCAGAAATACGCAGACGAGTGTTGTCTAAGCTGGAATCTGAGCAAGATTTGTACCCTCCAGAAACTAGCAGAGGACTGTGAAAGGGCCATTACACTAAAAAAGGATTAAAAAAATATAGAAGAATCCGGAGTGGCATATGTAAGAAAAGTTAGAAAACCATACACACCAACCAAGAACTTTACAAAGAAAAGCAATCGAAATGGAACGGGATATTACAATCCTAATAACCATAAATATAGGACAGAATATAACAAGCCTCTTCCTAGATATAACTGTAAGAGATGTGCAGAAAAGCATTGGGAATCAGATTGTCCTTATAAGAAGAAAAAATGCTGCATTTGTAAGAAGGTGGGACACAAAAGCGATTGCTGCAGAAAGAGAGTACAGCAAACAAAATCAAATACAAAATTAGACAAAGTTCGGCGAAAATACGTAAAAGTGGAAATATTTACAACACCAATAAAGTTACAACTCGACTCCGGCTCCGATATTTCTATTATAAACCTGAATACATGGAAAAAGTTGGGTAAAAAACCAACCATGATGAAAACGAGTAAATCAGCCCGGACGGTAACTGGTGGTGGTATAAAATTTGAAGGAGAAGTTGTCCTTCCGATAAAATAAAACGGGATTACGAAGAAATTTAAAATATTCGTACTGAAAAATAGTGAAAATCTGTTTGGAATAGATTTAATATAGAAATTTGGACTATGGGATAAGCCAATCAATACATTCTGTAAAAAAATAGAATGTTCTTCTCCAACAACAGTAAATATAAAAGACGATTTAAAATAATTATTTCCTGAAGCATTCACGACTAACTTAGGTCGCTGTAATAAATTCAAGGCACTGTTTGAACTTAAAAAAAACGCCAGCCCAATTTTTAGAAAAAAGCGAAACGTTCCGTTCGCTGGGTTGGAAAAGATTAATAAAGAATTAGATAGATTGGAACAGACAGGAATTATATCAAAAATAGAACACAGCGAGTGGGCAGCCCCCACCATATACGTAAAGAAAAAGAATGACGAAGTTAGAGTGTGCGCAGATTTTTCGACCGGGGTCAACTCCTTATTAAAAGATCACTATTACCCTCTACCAAATCCAGAGGAAATATTCACGAAATTAAATGGTGGTAATATATTCTCTAAGATAGACTTGAGCGACGAATATTTGCTAATACCGGTCGAGGAAAATTGCTCAAAAATACTATGCATCAATACGCATAAGGGATTATACAAATACAACCGATTGCCCTTTGGCATCAAAGTAGCGCCTGCCATTTTACCGCAAGCGATGGACACCATGCTAAGTGGTATTGAGTGCGCATGTGCATACCTGGACGACATTGTTGTCAGGAGCAAATCCCTACAAGAACATAAGGAACATTTGAAACAAGTATTTACTCGAATACAAGAATTCGGCTTTAAAGTAAAAGAAGTAAATGTTACTTTTGTATGAGCGAGATTAAGTATCTTGGACACATAATAAACAAACATGGACGACGTCCAGACCCAGAAAGATCTGCGGCAATAAAAAATATGCCAGCACCTGATAACGTAACAACCTTGCAGAGTTTCTTAGGACTCGCAAATTATTAATCTTTTATTGAAGGAATGCATAACTTGCGAGCCCCCTTAAATAATCTGCTTAAAAAGGATACACCTTGGAACTGGACGCAAGAATGTCAAACCGCTTTTGACAAAATAAAGAGCGCACTAACATCCGAATTATTCTTAACGCACTTTGACACAAAATTAAAAATAGTCGTCGCTAGTGACGCTAGTTCCTACGGCTTAGGAGCATGCATTCAACATATTATGCCGGATGGGTCTAGAAAACCAATAGCGCACGCTTCGAGAACGCTGATACCAGCCGAGAGGGCATATTCACAAATCGAAAAAGAAGCATTGAGCATACTCTTTTCCGTGACTAAATTTCACCGATATTTATATGGTAGACAATTCTTACTTGAAACCGACCATAAACCGTTAGTCACGATCTATGGATCACAAAAAGGATTGCCGGTATACACCGCAAATAGATTGCTGCGCTGGGGTACAATCTTACTTAATTACGATTTCCAGCTACAACATCTAGCATCAAAAAAGATTTGCCATGCGGATGGGCTGTCAAGACTGATACCACAGAAACACAATCTGGAAGAATCAGTCATTGCAGCAATTCGGACAAATGTTGAAGTAAAAAATATGGTAGCAAACATCATTAAGGAACTACCCGTAACTTTGTCGGACATTAAAATGGAAGCCGAGAAAGACGAATACATAAAGGACATAAAATAGAAAATTATAACGGACACAAAGGTGCAGGAAGTTTTCTCCATATGTAACGATGTGTTACTGTACAGTGAGAGAGTGGTAATACCCAAAACATTGCAGAATAGGATGTTAAGAGATTTCCATACAAGACATCCGGGGATAAATCGAATGAAGTAGTTTATGAGAAGCTACGTGTACTGGCGTAACAGGGACACTGACATAGCAGCAACAATAAATAAATGTAAAGGATGCCAGTTAGCAGCAAAATCCCCACCTATTATACAAAAACCTTGGCCGAAAACCGACCAACCATGGTCGAGAATCCACATGGACTTCGCTGGTCCAGTAGGAGAAAACTATTATTTAATTGTAGTGGATAGTAACACAAAATGGCCGGAGGTAATGCGTTGCAGGAATCCAACAACGAACAACTCAATAGGGTTCCTACACGAGTTGTTTGCAAGATTCGGTGTACCAGACACACTGGTCACTGACAACGGAACGCAGTTCACATCCGCAGAATTTAAGGAATTTTGCGACACGTTCCGAGTGAAGCACATCACGACTCCGCCGTATCATCCAAGGTCGAACGGCCGATCGGAAAGGTTCGTGGACACGCTAAAACGAGCGTTAAAGAAATCCATTGGAACACCAACAGAAAAATCTTTGAAACAATTCTTGCAAGTTTATAGGATCACACCACATCCTAGTACACCATCAAACATATCACCAGCTGATCTAATGTTTGCCAGAAAGGTAAAATCAGCGTTTGATAAACTGTTGCCAAAACAGGCAATTATCCGAAACACTACACACACGAGAAGAAAGAAATATAACTCGGGAGATCGAGTATATTTTAAGTGCTACAAGAATAACACATCTTACTGGGAATGTGGAGTAGTGGATAAACGCATTGGTGATTGTACATATATGATTAAAGGTCCACAGAGTATACATAAAAGGCACCTAAATCAGATAAAAAAACGTCATATCCAAGATGATGATTATACGACAACAGTCGAAGAGGAGGAAACCATAGATGTCATATACGAATCCTTTAATTTGGAACCTCCTCAATATACACCTGAACCCCGGATATCAGGTAGGAAAAGAAAATTTAATGAACCATTGATGGTAAACCCAAAAAGAAAAAGATATTGAAATCTGTGTGACTTCAAATCTTGGGAGGGGGGTGTTGTGGTGGCAACCACTCATTTGCATATACGAATAACGTTACACTATAAATGGCAAGCCTAGGTTAGCCTTAGTGTGTGTTACCAAAATGCCACCGGAAGTGACGCCGAAGAGCGTACATGTCCTCCCACCAAGACTCTCTGACTCGACACCTTCATTGGTACATACTGTAACTATACATTTTCTTTAATACACTTATTATTGCATTCTCTTTGTTGTTTGCGTCTTCATTGTATTCCTCACTAATTATTGTTCAACCTTGCAACCACAACAGTTATCATTATTTATTTTTTATTGTTGTAGATATATTTTTATGATTAATGATGTTTTCAAACTACAGTAACAGTTAAGCTTATTTAAACAATTGCTAATTGATTATTATGATCGATAATGCCGTGACACTGCAGTAAAGTGTAGATCGAAGTACACTTTATAATCTTTTTGTGATGTGACTCGGTGATGCAGTTAAACTGTACTAATGCGTTAAACTAAGTACAACTTATTATAGTTTGATATGAGGATAGGCAATAAAGTGAAACTGAAGCAGAATATTAAGCTAAGTACAACTTATTATATTTTGATATGAGGATAGGCAATAAAGTGAAACTGAAGCAGAATATTAAGCTAAGTACAACTTATTATATTTTAGTATTAGGATAGGCAATAAAGTGAAACTGAAGCAGAATATTAAGCTAAGTACAACTTATTATATTTTGATATGAGGATAGGCAATAAAGTGAAACTGAAGCAGAAAATTAAGCTAAGTACAACTTATTATATTTTGATATGAGGATAGGCAATAAAGTGAAACTGAAGCAGAATATTAAGCTAAGTACAACTTATTATATTTTAATATGAGGATAGGCAATAAAGTGAAACTGAAGCACAACGTTAAACTAAGTATAAATTATCATATTTTACTATAAATATCGATAGTATTTTAAGTCTGAAGCTAAATACAATGTATTATCCTTTTTTATGAGAGTCAATAATACTGGAGAACTACAGTATAGTCTTAAACTAAGTACACTTTTTTTTAATTAAGAAGATCGCTTATGCCGTGAAGCTATACTTTTGAAAATTGATGCCGGTATTCTGCGGCAATATATGAAGCTCAGTACAATGTTATATCATTTGTTATGCGGATTGGTAGTGCTGCAAAACAGTATTCTTATTATAAGCCAAGTAAATTGGAGTTTGAGTAATCGCATTTATATTTATGTATCTCTGCGTAACTCGGCCACTCTCTATATAGATATATATATATATATATATATCTCACTCCGTATGCATTTCTTACTCTCACATTATCTCCCTTCCTCGTAAACTTGCATATATCGATCCATATATTCACAATTATGTAAAATATGGATAGTTATGAAAAGAATATGTGTGAGTGACATTCGAAACTAAACTCATTTATTTTCCAAAATAACAAATGTTGCTTAACGACGAAATAAATGTTTGGTTGCTCATTTACTTTTAGGGCATAACAAGCTCTTTCAAGCTATATATTTACATATATATATATAGTTGTAAATACTTTAAAGTATAAACACATTTTTAAACCTACATAATATATACTGTTTCCGGCTTTTTATGCTAATCAGTGCTGGAGTGGTTGTTGCTCGCAATCACATGGGATCGAACGTAGTTCGAAGATTAAGACTATAATCGCGATCCTAACGTCTAGGCCCACACGGCCGCGAGAATCACCACATGCTGAATTTAACGTACACTTACCCGTTCAGAACACCTTTGTAAGCCATTCTGTTCAATGCAGAGTTGTTTTTATAATAAATTATTTTATAGTCATATATGTGGTTCGTGCGTGTACACGTGTCGAAATTAACCGGAAGTTATGATACGAATTGCGAAATACCCATTTTAAATGTTAAACATTTTTATACTTTGCTTTAAATTATATTATCACTATTGTGGACCTGTAAATGGTCCGGAAGGATAACGCGAACTCGAGGTTTATTGAAACAAATGTATTAAACAAATAGTGGTTTCACGTCTGTCTTGATTGCCAGTATAATCTGGTGTCGTTTAAATCTGTGTAGCAGATATAAACCCATGAACGAAAATGAAACATTTCAAGTTCTCAGCGCTAAGTTAAGCTAACTTGAAATCGTCACAGTATTTATTAACTGTTTACGTTAAGGTTGCATATTTTTCTGACATCTTATTTGACTGAATTCAAACACTTTGTTTCTTTGTGAAACATAGATGTTTTGGGGCTGAATAATACTGTTAAAAGTTAAACCGCTTCAGAAAAAGTGAAGTAGTTAATTTTACGGAGTTAAATATGATCAACGAATTATTAATGTTCGGATGTGCCTAATTTAGAAGGCAGTTGGTGATTTTTTGAGTCTGCCTGCTTGCCACAATCTTATTTTGTATAAATCCTCATACCTTCCAAAATATAAGGCAATAGTGTTATCTTCGTCTGGGAAATACATGAAATTGTTAATTGCACTGCAAACTTCATTCGTTTCTTTGACCATTTTGCGATATTGTTTGCATTAATAATTCAATCTTTTAGTTGGCTGTTTTCTTATTTTCCGTAGCTTTTTAGTTTGTTCTGGTAGAAGCTTTTGAAACATTACTTCATTTTTTATTTGTCTCTCTTTCGCTTTTCTTAACTTTCGCTGGCTTCTTTTTCTAGTCCCAGAAGTATTTCTGCTGTTTTCTGTTCCTGTTGCATTTTGTATTCTTCAAGGTATGTAATAATTGCATTAAAATATTCTACGTTTAAAATGTACATCTATAGAATAAGTTCTTCAGTAGTTTTGCTCCTACTGTAATATTGTTTGTAAAAAAGAGAGTATACAATTGTGTAACTTTTCGACCAAACAAAAGTCACTATTTTATTTGTGTATGCTTTATACGTAACCGTAAAACTTACGGTCAGCTTTTTTAGTTAACATACAAAAATGATACGGTTTCAATGTTTTTCTTTCGGCGGCGGGACAGTTTTCATTTTGAAGAGAACAAGAACATATTAATTCTCTTGTCAAAAAACAACACAGTGCCAGAATAGGTATGAAGAAATCACTGACTTTCTTTCTTTGAGAGAAAATAAGTTGGTGTATTCGTAATAAAAAAGTGCTGTGATGGGATACCGGACTCCTCTTAGTCACTAAATAAGTGAACTAGTCTGGACAATAAATACGACTACGAACAGTAGTATGGGGGGGGGGTCAATTGTATTCTGTTTGATTTTATTTGATTACCTGTTGTTACTATTGTTGTACCTTATATGTGCGTTGAAATGAACCGTACTTTTTGTAGACATTTACACTCTGGGGTATTTTGTTATTTATAACTACTTACAAAGTTGTATCACAAAATAATCCACTTTTGTTTCAAAATTCCAACTTTTTTCTTTGTAATCCGCCGGTAAGGCCAGTTTTTAGAATTAAGACGTTGTCGGGTTAATTCACCTTTGATTACTCCACACTTGACCTTTTTAAGGTTCTCAAACAAAACTTTAATGTACTTTGACGTCACTTGTGGTCTCCATTTTAAGTTTCTCAAGAAACACTTACCGCACCTCGTCGCCCGTTGTTGTGGGCCTGTAAAGGAAAATACGCACTCGGAGTGATACAACAGACTGTACGTCCGTTTTGATTGCCAGTATAGACTGGTGTGGATCCAGGTATGCAATTCCTTTCTACCGCAAGAATATATGGCACAACGCCGGAAGGTTGGGAGAGTCAGGCCAGCGCCCCAACAGAAGGATTACTCTGGAATGTTAAAAATTGCCTGCGCAGCCCCTTCGGCATTCCCCGGTCGGGGCGCCTCAGGCAGTAAATAATAAACTTACTACCCGGCTCAAATAGAGGGGGAAGGCATAGGAGAATAGACGGACTACCCAGGACCAATATCTCAACCGACAGGTAAAAGGGCAACCAACACTGAAATGCAGGTGCTCTCAGTATTTATGGTGAGTGTAAATGTTCAAATAGTATGTATAGACAAGTTACCATAACACCGACTTCTACTAGTATCTAATTGTAACAATAGTATTGAGTATATACCTATGAGAAAATAAAAAAGAAAATGCGAAATTAATCTTACAGAATAGTTATTATTTAGAAACTGTTATATAATTAGTATGCAAATGAAGCATCTAAGTAACTGTACATTTAGTGTTTTCCGATCAGTGTATAAGGATTTATAAATAGTTTTGCATAATTCAATGAAATATTCTTACCGTGTTTTGGTATAAATATGGTTCGGATAAATAAAAAAAACACATTGAATGTATTAATTTAAAAGACAAGAAATACGTAGTGAATATTTTAAATATATATAAATCTATTTCATATAACATTTTAAAACCAACAGAGGATTCAAAATAAAATGAATAAAATCATGTAGTTTCTTATTTTCTTTAAAGACAATACATCAGATAAAATATATAATTGCACAGCAATACCCTTTCTTTTTGTTCTTTACTTTGTTGATATTAATACCAGGAAGCGAATTAAGCGTAAATACATCATAATGTACGTTAAGGTGTTAATGGACGACTCTTTTAAGTAAGGTCAAGTCCGGGCGATGTGTTAAACTGGTTGGCGCCTGTTTAAATATAGAAATTGATCACATGTTAAAAGCATATATCTGTATGAATATTTCATATTAAAATTTGAAAACGAAAACATTATGCAATATAAAATGAATATAATCATGTGTCGGTATTTTGTTTATTGTAAATACGTCAATACTCGAAGGGATATACATGTTAACGCGGGGTTCAATCCACTGTTTGATCTTTTTTCATGAACTTTAATAAAACGAAACATTGCACATAATTACACCCAACAGTCATGTTCTAAAATTTATAATGATCGTTTAATACTTTTAGGAGTGAATCATATATATATATATACCTATATATATATATATATATATATATATATATATATATATATATATATATATATATATATATATATATATATATAAAGATAGATGATATTCAATGCAAGGTATATTCTGTAATAACATTGTTTATTATTCTTTCCTTAAGCCATGGGTTTTCAAAGACCGAGATCTGGCTTAAGGAAAGAATAATAAACAATTCTATTACAGGATATACCTTGCATTGAACCATCGAAGTTTGAAATAAACTGGACTTTCGTGCATGTTTATCACTCTTCGTTTATCTATCTTTATAATTGATCTATCTCGTATATTGAGCTTAAACCATTTCACTATAGGGTCTATCTACTAAAAGCTTACTTTTAGTTTCATATTCATTCTCTCTCTCTCTCTCTCTCTCTCTCTATATATATATATATATATATATATATATATTAACATATAATCATACCTAACTTTATATAAATAGATGATATATGTTCATACTTTGAACCAAAAGTGTTTTCAGGTATACATTTTTTTATATTTTAATGGCAATTATACCATAAATCTTTATTTTAAATTAGTTTATATGTCTTATATTAATTAACTAGATATTAATCTCTAGGCTTAATTCAATATTTTGTTTTTGTTATTTTTTATGAAAGATTTACTCACTTCACAGTGAGTCAAATGTTGTTGCAATATATCGTAAGTAAACAACTTAAAATAACGCTAAACTGTAAAATCACAATCTGACGGGAAATATCCTTAAACCCCATCAAGCGGGACCATCACAGAGTAAATAAATATGGAAACGAGGGAATAGTGCAGCGCAAAAGGCATAATACTTGTCGTCAATGTGAATTGTTTAGCAGAGATGAAAGGAAAATTAGACGAAGGCTATCCCCAAAGAGTAATTTAGAAGTCACCTAATGGTTGCTATATTTCTACTGAAACTAAGCGGAGGAAGATAATAGAATTGACAGTAAAGTATATGAACACCCTAGTTCTCAGTAGCCCCTTACGCCTACAATAACAACTTGCCTTGTTTGGGATTAACTATGTTAACCAAATAAATAAATGATATATTCATGGTAGATGTACACAATTTTGCTATTTGCAAATACTTTTGTTTCGCACTGTATATATATATATATGTATATATATATATATATATATATATATATACATATATGTACATAAAATCATGTTCATCTTAATTATTAAGAAAAAAACATTTCATAGTTCCTACAATTACACATTCTTTGCAAACAATTTGTTATGCTCATTTAATGTATACCTATATATATATATATATATATATATATATATATATATGTTAAAAAATAAATAAATGAACTGTTGCTGGTAGATGTACACAATCTTGCTATTTGCAAACACTTTCGTTTCGGCACTGTATATCTTTTTATAAATGTGCATATATATATATATATATATATATATATATTTACTTGTAATCGAAACAAACTGTTTCAAACAATCTATCCTTATCCCTTACACTGTTCCCCTCTCCTAAATTTCAATTTATCTGACTAGGATAGACCTGATCTTTAATTTAACTTACTCTATTCCCATTAATTTATTTCCCCCTCTTTTCTCTTTGGTCATTTAATGTCCCTTCTAATTATTCAAATAACCCTTCATTTGGTTTTAAAATATTTTTATTTTATTTTTTTAAATGAACTATTCCCTAGCTCCTTTTAAATTTTAAATTTAAATTTTAAATTTTTTTAATGTTTTTAATCTTTTTAATTTTGTTTAATTTTAATCATTCACTCTTTCTCATACCTTTATTTATTTTACCATGCTTTTAACTAATTCTATTTTAACCCTTTTTAAACCCCCAGAAACCCTTACCGGTAACCACAATTTAATTCGTTTTTAGCTGCTTCACTTGTCACCTCTGAAATGTTAGAAGCTCACTCATTTGATTTCTATTTTTAGAATACAATATGGACACTCCTATCCCCTTCAGATTAATCCCACCCTCCAAAACATATATCCTACCGCCCGCCCACACCCTCAACCACCCTGTAACTTAAACCTCATCCCCATACCAGCCTTCCTCCTGTTCCTTTGCCTCCTTTTTTATTTCCTCCCAACTCTCAAAGCGGTTATTTAAACAGCCCGTACCTCATAACCCCTCCCCCTGTTTTGTTTCATTTGGATTTAAACCTGGAACGAGATATCATTTGCCTTATTTGGTCCTGGAAGTATATAAAAATGGCCAATTTCTCCCTTTTCAATCCCCTTTAAGTGCGTCTGGACTCACCTATATTTTGAGCACTTTCTCCACACTGCTCCCACGCAAAGAGTTTACTTCACATTCTACAATTCATTTGACTTCTTTTCAACGGAAATTTACAACCTGGACGATCTGCATATATTTTTCACGGAATCTTTCTTTTCATTCACTGCGTTTTTTTAACAAAAATTCCTTTAATAGTAATTTTCATATTTTTCAAATATTTGAACTTTGTTTTTTTCGAAAGCCAACTTATCCATCTGTATTTCTCCTCTAATGATAAGATTTCGATCTTTGAAAAGCCTTGGCTTAAGGAAAGAATAATAAACACTAGTTTTTTTTACTGAATACACCTTGCATTGAACAATTGAAATTTTAAATAAATTTGGGCAATCGTCGCATATTTATCACTCTTTTTTCTTCTATCTCTCTCTCTCTATATATATATATATATATATATACAATTATGTACATGTTAATTATTCAGCAAAAAATGTTTCATAGTTCCTACAATTACACATTTTTTGCAAACAATTGTTTCTGCTCCTTTAATGTATATACATATATAAAATACAATATATATATATATATATATGATATCTATGAAGAGGCTTCTTCAGTGTATAGAAATCCGCAGTCAGATAGAAAAAAATCAAATGCATCGGAGATTAATTAAATATGTACACATTTGCTTATCATTCGAAATTAAAAAGGATACGTTATAAAAGTATAGTTGTGTATATAAAGGTGCATGTTGTTTTATTTTCATGTCTGTTTATTATTTTGTTTACTGCGGTCAAATTATTTTTCACAAATGGTATGCACACACCCACCCACATATATATATATACATACATACATATATATATATATATATATATATATATATATATATATATATATATATATATATACATCATATATTGTATTGTCTCTTTCTTGTCTCCTCCTATTGCAGGGTTGGATGCAACACATGTTCATATCGGTTTATTTACAAATACTATTTAATTATAAATAATTGTTCAAATTTCTCACACGCTGGAAACACGAAAGTAAGTTGACAACCCGCAGTTATTAATTAAGTAAGACGTTACTGAGTAATCTTTACCACCTACGGATATGCTCGCGTATTTTGCCATTTAAACATTAATTTACGCTCGCATGTCTACGGCAATGTGTGGTGATCACAACAACATGCTTCCGACTACTGAGTGAAATATGATTTTCGTATTGGGATACAGATTGTGGAACCGACAGGAATAGTCTGCACGCCTACTGATGATTGCCCGATGGCATTAAATACATTGTATATGAGATCATTTCGAAATACTATATTTTAATAAATATTTGTTATATATATATATATATATATATATATATATAGTAATAGATGAAGTGAAAGACTAAAATAAGGCGCGAATCAAATTTTATTACAGTTCACTGTTCAGACAAAATACGTTAAAGTCCTTTATGAGTTTTCAAAGAAAATCTTCTCTTTAGAGGACCATTACCGCGATGACCTTACTGCGGGTAATAAAAATTAAACTTTGAAAATATATTAAAAAATATATATGAAAATACATGAAGGTATATAAAACATCAAATATGTCGGCCCTAAACATACTTTTTTGTAAACCTATACAGTGCATCCAAGTCAAATAGTTTGAAATAGCTCCAGGGAAAATATCCAATAGGTTGATCAAAAAATAATTCAAGTGGTGAATGGTGGTCCAAAAGCGAATAAAGTTATCCAGGCGGGAAATTTGTTTGCTATTAATGCAGTAGATAACATTGAAAAGTGTATTCAAGGTGTATGCAAATTGATAAAACGATAGAGAAAACGATAGATAAAACAAATCATATGAAAAGTTCAGAAAACTCACTTGGTGTTTAATATTTTACTGTCCAAATACATGATACTTATGAGCTGATACCAGTTGCTATTAATGCTCTATCCAGTATATTGAGCTTTATTTTTATCCGGATGTTCACTAAGTAAACATATTAGTTGCCTCTTATATCTTTTTTTGTAGTAACCTTATATATATATATATATATATATATATATATATATATATATATATATATATGTATATATGTATATATATATACATATATATATATATATATATATATATATATATGTGTATATATAATTATATTATATATATATATGTATTACTATTTCATCTACATAATATTTTATAAGGATATATATATTTGTTATGTATACATTTTCAGTATGTATTCATTGTTGTGTACGCACATGTGTTGTCTGAAAGCTAACAGGGTAAAAAAGAGAATACAAACCCGTCTGTTTGCGTTTTATAATTCGCATTTGAATACGGTGTGAGCATTTATTATATTTTATGTGGTTGAGGGAAACGACCATTAACTGCCAGAATCACACCCTATCACACTCTATGACTACAAATTCTTAGCAATATACATATATCAGTCTAGTACATAACAAATGTTATCAAGAACCTCTAGACAAGTTATGCAACGTGTGCGGATAACATATCAGTCATTTCCATGAAGAAACTGATAACATAACTTGCTTATATTTTAACACAATTATACACTCGTTGCTTAGAATAGAAACGGTTCCAATCTACTTGGAAAACCTTGTTGGTCTGCTCGGAGTGTAAACACATTGGTGATCAGATCTCGGTTATTCAGTACAGACCGATAAGTATCCTATATGTCATTCGTAAGTTGCTTGCATATGCGATAAATTAAGCAAACCCCAACAACCTAAGCAAAAAAAAACATACTTAGTGACGAGTAATACGGATTGCGTCCTGCAAGTCAAGCGGTTGAGGAGTTAACTTTAATATAGCATATAATTAGTGCATCTATTCACCTGACCTTTGTTTATAAACGAAATACTTTTGATATATCCAAGAGCTTCGACAAGATCTATCACAAAGGGTTGATCTATACGCTAACTAGCTATGGAATATATGGGAACGTGTTTACAACCTTTTATTCTTTTCTCCCTGAAAAAGTGATAAAGATAACCGTGTATGAACAGAATTCAGAGGCTCATACAATCAACTTTAAGTATACATTCTGGGTTTAATACTCTTCCCGATCTTCATTAATGGCATCTAAAATAATATCCTGGATTAATTTGTTGACATCGACGAAGACGATATTTATGTCTATAGCAGCCCTTGAATGATCACTTATAAATACGATCATGCTGCTCTCCTTTCATCGCCAACGCTTGCATTTCTGTATTGCTCTAGAAAAATGTATCGTTCTCTCCTTCAAAAAATCACGTTTTTCGATTAGCTCTTAGGATCGACTTTTATGCAGTATTTTTTCTCAGCCCACTGAACAAAAGTTGCATCATTCTACCGCCTCAGAAATCGCCTTCCTCTAAATACGCTCTACTTCTTATATGATCCCCAATGATAAACTATTTTTGCCACATATAGGCGTGGGCTGCGATAAGCAATACTACTGCCTCGACAACATCGATCTAAGAATCTTGAATCTACAACCCCTTTTCTCACATAAGAGACGCCGATGGTCTCTTTCTTCTCTATCCTTATTTTAATAGCCTGTTCTAGACTGAGGTCCAGTCTTTGGTTCCTCTCCGCCTTACATTCACAGCTAAAACTTTCTATGACAACGGACGTAAGTTATCTTTCTCCCTCCAAGAGCTTAGCGTCCGGTGGAATTTCCATAGACAAAGCTTTCTGCGAGAGATTCTCTCTTGTGGGACATATCATCGAAGGGCTGCATTCTCAAATGCCAAAGTACAGTCATTCTTGTCATAAACAACCATATTAGTAAACAAACACAATGTATACCTATGACCAATGTAAGCACTCCCATCTCTCAGCTGTGATCATACCGTTTCATGTACCGTTATCCTCGAGTAGCTCTTAGCCTTGAAAAGCGCAAAGCAAATTGGATACTATATATATATATATGTATATATACAGCGAGAGAGAAAGAGAAAGAACGATGTATATGTTTATACATGTATATCAACTAATCAGAATTAAAAAGACACAGTATTGCATATAGCATACACATACATGCATATATACACATTCTATATGTATACTTACATATGTGAATTTAATAAAAAGTATATATATATATATATATATATATATATATATATATATATATAATTATAATAAGATATATCTGGTTTAAAACTTCACTTTTTGTCGCGGTATCACATAGCATTAAAAGTGTCTCTAAGATAATATATATATATATATATATATATATATATATATATATATATATATATATATATATTATATATACATATGTCACACTGAGTCAGAATTAAAACGTTCCTTATTATTACATGTATATACATAATTACTTGATATTAATTATTAGATATCGCTATATATATATATATATATATATATATATATATATATATATATATATATATATATATATATATATGAGAAAATAAGGATAAAGGTAATCCGACGTAATGGGAAATGAAAAAGGAAAAACCAAACGGGATGTTTTTATATATTTATCAACCTTTAGTCTTTATTTGTAAGACTTCCTCAGGATTATAATTTTAAGAAAAATGTCATGCAAGTACGTGAAAATATTGGGTTGACATGATGGTTAGATGAGAAAAAGTAGTAGCCATTTTTACTCAGATCCATCCTCATTTATTTCATTCCATGCTACTGACTTCACTAAGCTCGGACCTTGGGTCTACACACATAGAAATGCTACTACTTTTTCTCATCAACCCATCATGTCAACCCGATATTTTCATGTACTTGCATGACATTTTTCTTGAAATGATCATCCTGAGGAAGTCTTACAAATTAAGACAAAACGTTGATGAATATATAAAAAAACATCATTTTCGGTTTTTCCTTTTTCCTTTCACACACACACACATATATATATATATATATATATATATATATATATATATATATATATATATATATATATATACATATATATATATGTTATACCTCCGAATTAAAAGTCTGCGGTGTACTGTTTCTATTGAGCAATCTCTTAATAATACTAT
>OY744523.1:125285958-125385958 GCA_963556195.1 Sepiola atlantica
CATATCTGTAGACTATAACATAAATTTTTTCAAACAATATGTATGTAACAGTAGTTATAATGATAAATAAACAACGACAAATATAGTACGAAATAGCAGTAATACACGTATAGGACAGTGCCTCCAGAGTATATATTCCAGTGTAACTGATTGTTTAGCATAACTTGACTAAGCTAGTTTTCAGGAGAGCTAAACCGCATTTAGTATTCTATGCAATAATAAAAGCTTTATTTTTAAATAAAAATACGTTAACCTCCTTGGCGGAGGTAATGTTTTCGGTCGAGTTTGTTTGTTTGTTTTCCACTGTGTGTACAACTTATCGTACACATCGCGGGCCCATTCGTCACCAAACATGGTCAGAATATCGATCAGTGTTTAACTTAGAACTGAATTCATTTTGGAATATCTAGGTATAAGGTTTTGGGCAAGGTCACAGAAAAGACACATTTTTGCGATATTCTCGGTTGTCTTTGTCGTAGAGAAGCGCAACTTGTAGTCATATTGTAACGAATAAAGTCCCATTCACTAGGAAAACCTGATAGTGATTTCTTTAAATCTTAGTGACTACAAATCGCACCAGGTTCTCTGTACTTTGCCTTCTGTGGATCATATTTCAAATCACTTTGCATTATTGTAACAGCTGTTGACTATTGAATTATCGCTGATAACAGCCGATATCTTTCTTTAGGAATTGAGTGATAGTAATCGTCCCCAGGGTTCACATATTCTCAATTGTATTCCAGTATATGTCGGAATAGTAATTTTCCTCATCGGTTTTCCAATCCCCACAGTGCCTTTACTGCCATTATCGTACTATTGCGTTATATGTTAGTGGGGTGAGATTAGGGATGTCAAGTTATGTGATTTTTCTATTATTATAAATACATTGTCCAAGAACCAACAAATTACTGAGCAAAAAATGCGAATTTCTAGGGGGGGGGCGTAGATCATGAACATGACACTCATTTTTCCCTATCAAATCTCTAATATTTTAAAAACGTCATTGAAATGTTTACAATATTGCGTAAAATTGACTCTAACACGTAGGAGTCAAAAGTACTTCATATATTTTTAACATATGTTTTTTCTTATTTGCAAGTAGATATATGACTTCAATTAATTAAAATGCCTAGAGGAACTTTAAAACTAATCCGGATAATTTTGTTGACTTATTTGGATTTGTAACACCAAAGTCTTATCAGCGAAAAATGCCAAATTATGCTAAGAAATTTTATAAATTATATTTCGAACTTTAAATAGAAGATCAATAAAGGAATTATGCACAATCTATATGTTGTACATTTTGTTTCCGTACTCAAAATGGGCAAATGGTTCTAGAAAAGGATTCAAATTCGGTAGTCTGATAGTCAGGATGGAGCTTTAAAATCCCATTGAAGATTACTATTGCTGTCTTACTAAAACACAATGTAAATATATACGAACTTTTTACTTTAAATTCAATTTTAGTTTTACCCTGACGTTTACTACTAATTATCTTTCTTGATAAACTAAAATGTTATCCTTTTTTTCAGGAATTGCCAAAAAATAGCTAATCTGTCGAATAACACATTCTTAGAGCCGCAATCTGTCTTGTGACACATTCTGAAGAAATTCATGTTCCACCAAGACTAAATGATGATCATTTATTGCATTTTTCTGATTCTGAACAATCAGAACCAGAAGACGCATCTTCAACTAAGAATGAAGTTTACGAGATGAAAGATAAAGAATCAGAGCCAAGTCACTTCGCCAAAACTCGTGAGAGATCTCAATTCAACAAAGCATCAGAACAAAGTGTAAGGTTCGCGACTACAAGGAACAGGTTTGATGCATGAAGATGTTCGAGTAAGCAAGTTCAGATCGCAGTCTGATGAGTGTGTGCATAGATGTTATTTCGAAACTATGTGTTATGTTGTAATAACATTCGTGGCCAATTCATTGATTAGAATATGAGCAAAGATATTACTGAATGGAGACTGTTTATCGGTGCATCACTTTACATCATAACATATGCACTTCTGCATAATAGAACAACCCTAATATCGAGCCTAGTTATCCATTCGGCGGAATTCAGAAAGAATTACGAAAACGTGGAATTCATTCTAGAAAAGATAAGTACACACAGCATAAATTGCAAATCTGTTGTGATTTAAAAGTGGTTGCAATTTGACTGGACTTTAATTAGGCTTCACAAAATATGTGTTTATCCAATGAAATTGGGATAGCCGAGCCAAAAATGAACATTACATACGTTCAGAATGGTAACCCAGAGACACCACATCAGACTACTACAATGCGATTCGAGAACAACTGGTGGAAAATATAATTATCCCTCCCTTGCATATCAAATTAGTGTTAAGTTGAATTTGAAAATCCCCAGACAACGGTTAACGTGCTTTTAATATATGAGAGGAAAGTTTTCTCAAATTAAGGAATGCAAAAGTAAAGCAATGTGAATTTGTTCGTCCACAAATTTGAAACTAACGCTTGACGACGCTTTCAATGATACTTTGACTGAACTGGAACTAACAGCATCGGTTATCTTCAAGAGTGTATGTAATGGTTTCTTGGGAAATCATAAGTCTGCGGATTGTGAAGTTTTAGTGGATTCTTTTATTAAATCGCATCAGAAATTGGGATGTAACATGTCGCTTTGGCTCCATTTTCTCCAATACTATCTTTTTTTTCAGGAGAATTTACAGATTCAAGCGATGAACACGGTGAAAGATTTTACCAAGATATAGCTGCAATGGGGGGGGGGTGTTACAAGAAAATGTGAATCCAAGGAGTACTGGCAGAATTTAATGGGAATCTACTACAGGATGAGTTTAGTAACCTGTATGAAAAGAATCCTAAGTATCGTAAAACACATATCGCAGTTTATATGTTTTCGTTTATACCTTTTACTTGCGATTTAAGTTTGTTTTACAACTTTTCGAAACATTTCACTATGTTAAATTGTAAAAAATAAATTGGTAAAATAGTATATTTTCTTTGCAAACCTTGATATATCCGATCAGTGTGATCAGACTGTTTGACGGGCTAGATCCTGGCACGATATGTGACGACGTCACGATGTGTGACAACAGGTGCACTATGTGAAATGTCTCGTCTTGTTATCGCCAGTGAACAATCATCGTTTTACAATAGTCACTATCGTCTGATTCTGGTTGGGAACGATCGTGCGTCGAAAGAACCTTATGTAAATAATAATTTTACTTTTTAATATAAAAAAAATATATATTTATTTTTTTTCGAACCACATTTTTATAACTTTGCAGAGAGTGCGACAAGCCGCGTGCCTCTCTTTCAGAATTCAAAGCCTGTCTCTGAATGTTCAATCTATTTACTAGGGAGAGAGAGAGAGAAAGAGAGAGAGAAGGAGAGAGGGGTGAGAGAGACGGAGAGAGTGTGAGAGAGAAGCAGAGAGTGAGAGAGAGGGGAGAGACAGAGAGAGACAGAAAGAAAGAGGGGGGGGGCATACAGCCGTCATCATTGTACGCCTTGTCAAATGTTTTGTTTTGAGTTTGATAACTGATTTTTTCGAACGACGACAGTTTGATCTCTGAACACATCACATGCACCTCCATTGAATTGGTTTGGCACCGACCTTCTGTCCTCCAAAATATGACCGAGGCACAGGTGCGCTCAGTGATCCACAAAACGCAGAGAATTACTGTTTTTTAAATAATTCTGGCATAAGGATTATGAATATAACGGGGAGCACTTAACTCCTTAAAAGGTCACGCATTATGCCACATTTGTATATATTTGAATAATGTTGTAAACAATCATTAACATGTTCAATTAAAATCATTTAAATTAATTAAGTGTAGCTATGGTATTTGGTCAAAAATGCAGTCATTTACGATAAATGGTAAATTTTAGTACGCGATTTAGCCAAAATTTAGATCTGATAGCAAGAAACGGTTTGTAGATAAGGAATCAGGCTACCCAAATAACTAAAAATCAACTACTTTTGTCTAGTAACTTTTTAAATGTTAAAAATCGTTTGGCAGTGTAATTATTATTATTATTATTATTAGTATTATTATTATTATTATTATTATTATTATTATTATCATTATTATTATTATTATTATTATTATTATTATTTGTATTGTTTTTTTAAATTATTATTTAAGCATTATACCTTTTACCCAGACTATTTTCAGTGATCGCTTTCTTCTACAAATTTCCAGCACTCTCTGCTTTTTTCAATAAGTGTTGCAAATCATGTTGTCTTGTCGCAACATGTGTTTACCATTGGATTCGCGTTGATAACGGCCGTTATTGTTCTTTTCACGACAAGTTTTTGTTGCACAAACGGTTTTATTTTTGTTATTTGTATTTTTGTCGAGCGCTGGCGTCAGCTTATGGAATTTAAAAAAATATCTACCCCATCAGTGCATTCCTCTTGTTATCGGGTAATTTACTTCCTCTATTTCAGTTGTTTTGCTCTGCGTTATTCTAATTTTACTTACCCGGTGTTGGTCGGTTTCACCTGTTGATGGGGGCCTGACATTTTCTATATGTTGTCTGTTTTCATCATTACCGCGTTTCTTATGGTGTCTATACAAATTCATACACATTGCTTCTAGTATTTTCTAGGTTTGTCATAGCTGTTCCTAGTGTTTCTACAATTATTGGAATTCCCGTAGTTATTTTTATGCTCCAAATTTTTCTACAGCTTTCTGACACACTCCATGTTATTGCTTAGCGTTTTGCCTTCATGATCTTCACCCTATGAGTTGCTTGGACGGCGATATCTACAACTTGGTGGCATGTTCCTTTTTGTTTACTATCATCACGTAAAGTCTTTTTGCTTGGAATAATGTTATGCTTGCATTTCCGTGTTCCAGGAAATGGTATTGTTTGCAGTTTCCGAAACTGGCTCCTGTTTGTTAGTAGAGTGTAATTACATGTATGTAGTTCAATCGTTTTATCAGTTCTTAATTGACTACATTCCCGACATATTTACATATGTTACTGTTAGAGTATTGATTTACTCCTCTCCAAGAGTTAGGCACACGGCCAGTTTTTATCTTACTCCCACAAGTAAGATGTGACCCAAGGTTGGGTCGGGAAAGTGGGGTTTAAAAATTGCCTGGGCAGCCCCGTCGGTATTCCCCGGTAGGGGCGCCTCAGGCAGTAAGCAATAAACTTACTCCTCCTAAAAGAGGGGAGGCGAAGCCTGGGATGGTGGGCCTCCTAGAACTGCACAGGACAGACCCATAAATCGGCGTAAATCAAGCCCCGAAGGCCGAGACAATACCAGTCTATGGGGTGCAGTATCCATCGGAACAGATACTACACTTTGATCTTAGCCAAAAGGCCAATTCTGCGTAATAATAATTAAAAAATTATATAATCTAGAAATATAAGTAAAAATCCCATAACCTTACAACCTTATATTCGCTACACAAAAAATAGTTATTCCTCATGACTACCTTTCTTATAATTTGGTTTACTATTTCGACTATTTGTCCAGAGGTTCTGCATTTATTGTTTTTCCAGGTCTTATATATGGTTGAATCTATTCACTTCATTCTGATGGCGTCGTTTTGTAAGCATGCCAAAAGCGATTCTGTTGCTCTATGAAAGTGTCCTTTTCACAGCCATATCTATGTGTTTCGTGTGCAATTTTAGTCTAAATGTGATCAATGTTTATATCGTACCTTATATATGACATCATTAACTCATGATTTGTGTGGGAAGCTAATAGTTTAAAAAGATTAATTTTGTGTAATTAAAAAACAGTACCTTGCGTGTTGTATGCTTATATTATAGTCATTTCTTTTTAAATCCTGAAATGTTCCCATATAGAAAATGTGATGGGGCATTGCTAACATATTTAATATGAATTTATATTTCAAAGAAAAACAAAAACACGGTTAAAATAGGCGTGGATTTAATTCTTAGAAAACTTTATTTGGATTATTCAGACTACTATTTTAATCTTGGTTGTTCTCCTCATAATTTTCCGACCGATTATAACTTTCAAGCTTGTCAGGTGAATATGTATGCTAAACTCGGGAACGTATACGGAATTTATTACCGAATCTTTTTTAATCAACTGTGTAGAGTGTTTTTCTTCTGTGAGTCATGTTATTCTTTGTTAGTATCGTATGTCGTAAGGATGTGTCCTTCATAATCCAGAAAACTGTCGCTTAAAACTAACTGTTAATCAACGCCACAGGTCCATATAATTGTATCACAAAAGCTGGGAATATCTATGTCATACTTTAGGTTATATCGGTGGAAACTTTTTGAAAATACCAATAGAGATGCGAATAATAATCGAAATAATACGAAAAATATAAATAATAACCATTAGCAGTCATTATCTGAAAAATGCGGAAGTTTAGACATTTTGTTACAAAGAAAATGTATGGTATATTAATGATTATAATTTTAAATTACATTATAACATTTTCTAAATATTTCAAATACTGTACTAGTCTATAAATATTTCGTTCTCAAATATCAGTTGTTTTATCTAATATCCATTAACCCTCATAATTATAAATGTATGTAATAAGAATAAGTATGTAATAAGAATAAGTATGTAATAAGAATACCATCTGACTATGTATATGAATAAATACACGACAGCAGGCGTTTACATAGAAATTCCTCCGCTGAACGGAATTAAAAACAGCTAAGAGTCAATCTTAACTATGTGTCATGGTAGATTATGGTGTCGTTGACGCGTGAAGAACGTAACGAGATACGTTTTACTCAAACGATGTATTAACTCCGACTACAGAACTTTAAAAAAAAATGGGAATACTGTAAGAAGTCGAGACGGTTCCTGTATTTCTCCGTCAAACCCTTTGATTGGCTAGTAGACCAATCACTCAGCGGTACATCTGTCTGTGTATATCAAAGGAAAATACTACATACAAATATTAAATAAAGGAAACATTTCAAAGGATTCTTAAGTATTACATGTATACCCATGTTAAAATGTAAATTATATGACTCATTAGACATAGACGCATTTAGAATGTTATCATATTGATAATCTTTTTTACGGCGTCAACTAGTATTACATTTTTTTTTTAATGATGTGTAATCATTTTCAAAATGAGTTCCCCTGATGATTATTGTTCAGGCTATACCTTCAGTAAAACATGGCGGAGAGAAATGTGACATTTTAGAACAAATACAGGATGTCCATAAAGTCCGTTTGCACTTAAAAAAAATCTAACTTTATTTGTATTTGCGATATAAATAATATGTGAAAATGTTTAGAAAGAAGTAAAGCTATCTCTTTAAGGTTTTATTGAAATGTTATTTAAGTTTCCACAGGTCATCCATAATTACCAATACAAAGGGTTACACGTGAGTGCAGTACACAGTAAACATTTGCCAACTTATTTACAGTAATGCCTGAAATCATTATTTCATCTTTCAAATCTTCTTTTGAATGAGGTTTTTGTTGCATACGAAACTGTTTTCACATGTCCCTATAAAAATCTCATTGTTATCTAGTTAAATCAACCAAAGAACACAGTTGACTTTTTCCTCAGTTAAAGCCATGGATCAAACTGATTCTGAAAATAGTGACAAGTTTTGTGGTGAAGAATTATACAAAAATTAGTTAAAACTAGATATGTGATCTTCATGACATTTAACAGATTATTTCTATCGCGAATAGAAATGAACTTATACATTTTTAAAGTACAGACGAAATTTACACACAAATAAAATAGGCAAACCTTTATATCATAATGAAATATACTTTTCTTTAAACAATTTACTATTTAGATAATTCGGATAAAAGTTAGGTCCATCTCAATGCTAGTATATTTTTACTTTAGACTTTGCCGCCAGTAACATTTTTATATATAAAAATGCTAATTACAAATGGGTGGTGTATAGTGATTTACTTCCCTTGGTCTTATACCTGGACAAGATACATCTGAAGAAGGTCTGAGTTTACATCGACCGAAATGTCCTGAGTATAACAAACAAGATGAGGATAGAAGTCCGAATTATACAAATAATACACATTACTTTTCCTCATCTAAAAAATAACGAAATAAAAAACAAAAAGTGCTTTATTACTGCTGGTTCATCAACTCGATTGTTCATCTTTTTCTTTCTTTTATATTGTTCTCTTTTTGTGTGTGTTTTTTTTTCTTATTGCAATTCTTTCTTGTGTCCTCTTTACTTTCTGTGTCTGTTTATTTTCATAATTATCTTATTTTCCATTGTTTTTTTTACGTTTTTGTTCCTTGTTGTTTATTCGCTTGCTCTTCTCTGTTTATGTTATTTCTTCCGGCTTTCTTTCGGTCTCTCTTTTTATATTTTTTTTATCTTCCTATTTTATTGGTATTTTTGTTTCTTTTTTTTTCTGTATTGCTTCAGCTGCAGTTCTTTCATCTTATCTTTTTGTTGTCTTTGTCTATTTTATTTTCTTCCTTTGTAGATATTACCTCCTTTTTACTTTAATCTATTTTTCGTGGCGTTTCCTTTTTATAGTTTCATATCTTTTCTTTTATTTTGATTTTTAATTTTTAGGATACTTTCTTCTGTTATTTCTTTCGTTTTACAGATGTCTTGGTGTATATCCCTTTTTCATTGCGTTTAAACTTTGATTAGTTCTCGTTGGTATACATTAATTGAACACGAGGTACAGAGAAAATGTACAAGAATCACCGAGAGTAAGAACACTTTGAGAACGCAGAATATGGTTGATCGAAATAAATAAATCACATTTTTAACAGAAGTATTAATCACGATCGATGTTATTCTATTACATTATAATCGATTGGGAGCTCAACCATGAAAAACGTCGTGACTTCTTACAGAAAATATGAATTGGAACATCAGTGTAAATAATACTGACCAATTTCAGGTTTATAGCATCAGAAACAGCTGTATGTTGTTTATTAAGCGACGCTCAAATCAGCAGTTTCATTCTACTAATCAAAACTTAAAACATGTTTAGTCCAAAAATATCCAACTCAGCATTGTGTCGTCTCTTTCATATTTTATCATAGAGAGAAATCTCGATTACACGACATAATCCGGCTTAATCTATTTCAGGCGAAAGGCTCTCCACAAACTTAAGGAGGATCACACATAAACTTTTGTAAACCTAGCGAATTTACACTCTCTTAGTAATGACACTAAACACTACGACAACCGAAACAAATATCTCAGCTCAAAGTTACCTCACACTAAAACAAATATTTTATATGAAGATGTTCTTTTGACGCTTTCAACTCTTATTTCTTAACGAACTCTGTATCTTTCGCTGTCTTTCAAAGTTTTCAACAAATAAATAAATGAATGCTTTTGTACGGATACATTTTGTCATTATTTCATTTGATATAGCCTTTCTACCCACAATGTCATGAGAATATATTGTTTGGATAGTATGGAAAATTGTCCTATCAAATTTTTAAACGAGTATTCGGTTTCCGAATTCACATGTCAAACCGATGCGCTAATCAAAAATTTAAAGAAAAAGAGGAGATACAAAAGCCAAAAACAACAATTTGTTAAAATGAGTTCTCCCTTTATTGCGTAAATATTTTGTTTATGAAGACGCCATTAAATACATATTTTCATAATGGCTGTTTTCACCTGGTAAGCCAATTGCTGAGATTAGGTTTTCATCTTATGTGATTTCATCTTAGTGGGTGTGTGAAAATTGACAGTTGTTTTGAAATCTGAACGGAAGTCCTTGCGAGGAATCCTCTTCGTTGCTAGTGCTATCTGGCTATTCATCAGAATAAGAGTCTCTCAATGCAAGATGAAAAACTACATTAACATGAATAAGTCCACATCTAAAGAATGTATGATACGGCAACCATTTTTATCCAGTTCCCCATTTGAACCTTATGATACAGAATCAACAACACCAACCCATCTCAGTAATGATATCGCAGTGTGTAATGCAGAGTTAAACAGTGTCATTTTAAAAATTAGTTTCTTTCGTTGGATATTTCGTAAAAGACACCAACCCCAAAAATAACTATTTAGCATTAAAACCAGACAAAATGCGGGTTTAGTAAAAAAAGTATTTCTTACTCAAGTGGATGGAACTCATACATGTTATTGAGTATTTGCATAAAAATATATGGTCCCTTATATTTCTGTCTAACACAGAAATCTGTCCATAATTCTGCGAAGCTTTTTTACAATCGCGAGTGTTCAGCATTGCATACTGCTTAAGTTGTCGACCATTCTATGATACGTTTAGCAATAACATTTATTCAGCATTGTGTACAGCTTTACACTCAGTCTAACGACTAAACATTACTATTTGCATGAAAGATCATTTAATGTAAGTTTCTACTTCCACATAAACTCTTAGATATTCATGTCAACCATTCTGCGCTTTTCAGCAGTACCGTTTATAAAGCATCTTTACACCTTAACAATAACTATTACTTTACCCTATACCTGAACAATACCGAAATCATAACATAACCCTAACCCTAATCTTAACTCGACGCCTAGACAGGACACTTAAGATTATGTCTAGCGTGTGTTAACAGACTGCGCATGACTGACAAGGTTATTTTCTGTGCAAAACTATTTTTTTATTAGTTGGGTTGCGCTTCAATAAAGACCCTTTTCGTATTTTCTCTTCGTTTATTTGGTTATATTTTTTTCTTTACTTTATTTAATTATTCTTATATCTCTTTGTATGTTTTTTTTTTGTTTCGGGTGATCGTTCTTTGTTTCTTTATTCGGATTATTCAGTTATTCCGTTGATATTCCATATAACAGAAATCTAATTATTAATTTGAAGCGGGATTTCACATTAAGTTGTTTAACTATGAACGCAATACGCTAACTCAGTGAGATGCTTTCGTAAAAAAAAAACACTGATTTGTATACCAAAGGTGACTAATATGACACACGATTACATCAGATATCTTTTCACATATACACAATTAACTGCAACCGGGCCCGGAATTAACGGAGATTAATGATGGATATATTTTTACATTAAACAGGCAGATTCCTCCAACAAAATATTTTGTTTTTCCCCGTAGACATAGTTGTGAATAAAGCACAGAGATGAAAGATTGGGTCGATGCGACACGAGCTGGAGCTTGGTAGACAGTGCGATACCTGTTATGTTAGAAATTCCTTTTGTACACTCTGTCTAAGAGGGAGAGGTTAGTCTACTAGTTAATTGTAGCAACAATACACTATGCACGGTCGAATAATAGCCTCGTAGATATATTGGATCTTGGCGGATTACAGACATTTTCTTGCGCGGTAGTCATACATTTCAGAATGGCTGCAAAATGCTTTCCAACTTGGCAAGTATGGCACGCTTTCACAACTATCTAAAAGGACAATTATTAGTTTTTCCCTTCGTAATTAAAACAGAAGTCTTGGGTAATGTTTGCTGACATGATTCACGTACTGGCAATCACAGTAAAAATTCGCTTTGCCCACTGAGTGACATATTATTCCTAAATTACAATTACAATAATTTTAAGAGTAAACACTAAAAATTGCACAAATTCTCCACTTGTATTTTTTCAAAAACGGATTGTTCCACCTCCTTTCCGGTGGGGAAGATTGACTTTAAATAGCAAACAGAATTCGATTTTAAGTAAATGTCGAAAATGTGTTAATTTAATCTGGCTTTAAGTTCACCAATGTTTACTCAGCTTTATTTGCATTATTCAAGTAGTGGTGATAGCAAAAGGGGAGAACTCATGCTTGACTTGTTTTATAAAACTTTATTGTCTTCTTTTTTTGCACTAAATTTTTCTACTTCTCTTTTAGTGTCATTTTCTGTACTTTTTCCCCTATTTGCTCTCTTTATTTCTTTTTACGTCCGTTAACTTCGCACATTGTTCGTTTATTTTCTTTTTTCTGTCATTTGTTTCCCCTCTTTATTCTCCTTCTTTGTTTATTACGTTTCATTCTTTTTTTGCATTTTGGTTCTCATATTTGTATCTGTGTTATGTTCGCTGTTTTGCGTCTTGTTTTTTTTATTTCCGTTGTGCAGTCTTTGATGTTATTTTCGTTTTGTTGATATTTTTGTTTCAAACATTCATTTTTTATGTATGGCTCTTTTCTATTTATATTATTTGTTTTCTTTAGCTTATCTTTCTGATTTTCATTTGTCTATCAGTAATTTTTATTTTTCCTTAACTCTCTCGCTCTCTTTCTCGCTCTCTTCTCTCTCTCTCTCTCTCTCTCTCTCTGTATATATATATATATATATATATATATATATATATATATATATATATATATATATATTCTGTCGACTTTTGCATCTTTTTATTTTTTATTGATTTTCTGGTCGTGTGTCTCTTTGTTTCTTTTGTGCCATAAGTTATTCTGCGTCATTCTCTTTAATTTCTTTTCCCTTCATTATTCATTGTTATTTGATTGATCCTATGTACTCCATTTATTGATTTTCATTATCCTCCTTTCTTTGTTTTTGTAGTTTGTTGTTTATCAGTTTATTTTTGTTTGTTGATTTGCTTTTTACAATTTTCTTCATTTCATTTTGTTCCTTTTCATCTATATTTCTTCATTCAACTTTTAATTGTCTCTCACGGCTGTGTTTTGTTGTTTAACGTTTATTGACCCTTATAGAGATATATTGCCACTAAAACGTAAAGCCCTAGTGTGATGGACCAAATGTATATGGTCAAACTGAATCGCGAGTAAAGTAGAAAGCTGTTTGTTCAAACTACATTTAAATGTATTCATGCTAGCATAGTTGGGGAAGCAAGGGGGGCGCAAGACAATTACAAAGACAAACGAGGCAAAGAAAACAAGCGATCAAAGTAGAAAATCGTCTAGTATCTAGAGAAATCAAAATAATAGTTTGATTTAGCGGCTATTCGGATGAGTCTGGAGTATTTCAGTTGAGGGTTACATGTGCAGTAAGTGTTTTATTTACTCCTCCCCAGGAGTTAGGCACAAGGCCAGTTTTATCTTACTCCCACAAGTAAGATGTGACCCAAGATCGGGTCGAGAAAGTGGGGTTTGAAAAGCCAGCGCTCGAGAGGTGAGCACTCTGGCCATTAACAATTGCCTGGGCAGCCCCGTCGGCATTCCCCGGTAGGGGCGCCTCACACAGTAAGCAATAAACTTACTCCTCCCCAAAGAGGGGAGGCAAAGCCTGGGAGGGTGGACCTCCTAGAACTGCACAGGACAGGCGTGCAGTATCCATCGGAACAGATACTACACTATCAGAGCACATTCCGTGGAAGTACTTGTAAAGCAAGCCCATAGATACAACACTGCGACGATACCACACGTTCTGAAGCCTGACAGATTGTGCTGGACCTATAAGGTTATAAATACTTTCTTTCTTTCTTTTTTTCTTTGATTTTAATTTTAATACATAGACAGGTTTCCTAGTGTCATCTTCTTCGTTCTTCCTTCGTCGCGGGGTGAGGGGTTACAAACAAGTTACACTGCCTTTCTTAAATAGCATAAAGTTATTCTAAGAGAGAACAGAAACAAAACAAAACAATATAATTAATTTTTCCTTTCTTCCTTTAGGGGTACGACGTATTATTACTATTCAAATAAATTCACTATTGTTTTTGTTCTGAATTTTAGCCCACGTGTACGTTTCCCGTCGTATGCGATACCCTTTTTTGCTATCTTTTTATATCCGCCTTCTTATGATGTTTGCTATTTAGCATGTTTACTTAACTTCCTTACTAGGTCGATAGAGGCACCTGATGTGATTAGTACTAACCTCATCTAAACAAGGTAAAGCCTGGGAGAGTTGACCCCCTAAGACCAAGCAGAAACATACTGTTACTATCAACATTTTAAATAATATCTGATTTTCTGCAACCAGTACTTACAGTAAGTGATAAGGTTACGAAAAGGTGTTTAGGGGTGGAGGACAAACGCTAATCTTTACTCATAATTCTATATGTTTCCCAATAAAAATGAAAAATAGATACAAAATTGAAAAAAAAATCAAACAACAAATATATGGTTACATAATCCGCATTAATACAGTTTTAGCCACAGTTAATTACACCAATTAGCATTACCGACATGAATCGTTTCAACACGAAATAACACATCGGATTTTAGTCAAAAACATGTTTGCTCTACGTATCAAATGGTGCTTATTTGCGTAAAAATACTTAATATTTAATACATATAATGAGCTTTTTACGAACCCTGATTACTTAAATTCTTTCTTGCAAAATATACTATCTCTTAAATCAATCACTTACCCTTAGTCCGTGTTTCATAATTTCCAATAAAACTAAAAACAAAAATCGCCAAAATCAAAAAACAAAGCGTTAACTAAATAATCTTGATTCATACTATTTCATCCACAAATAAGTCGAACCCATTTCACTGTAAGTAATTAAAGTGATTGAAATAGGATTTACTCGTATTAGGTCCTACTTAAAACAATATCACCTACTTAAAACAATAGCGGGCGGAGCGCAGTCACCTAAAACATACAGGCATCTATTTTGTTTGCTTTAAAAAAGTAAATACTTATTTACTAAATATTATTTGATTACACAAATCAGTTACAGTCAGATAGCTTTTAATTTAATACTTAATTGGTATGTTTTTTTATTAAATTACATCATTTCTTTTAATATATATATTATATTAGCTGTTCTTTTTAACATCGGTTTTCCTCTCGGTCGCTTACTTATAACTTAAAAGCGGCTTTAGCGAAGGTGTCGTTGTCGTCGGCACATACCCAACCCATTTGAGCCGATTTCCTCTCACTATTCTCCCCATCTGAGCGGTACTGTTACCAAACTAATTTGCTATTAAACTTTTGGTGTTCGGCTCTGTTCGGTTAAAAATAACATCTGTATATCTGTATATTAATGACACTTATATTATAAAAGGCCACCTACCTATTCATGATAAACACAACAATTTATCTGAAATATTCACTTATGCCTATGCAATGAGTAAATTGTTAACTATTGTGCATATGCTGTTCAAAGCAAACCTTCATAAGTTCATTCTTATGGTGCATTGTTCTTTTATTCGAGTATTTTCTTTTACTATTAACTCCAGGTGGTTTTACAAACATTTACTATATCGTAGATAAATATTCAGCATTTGGGTACAAATACTTTTCCCTATCATATACAGTAAATTTACTTCTTGGAGTTGTACTAGGCTTTGTCTATGTTTATATAGGTATGTTTACATATTTATATTATTATATGTGCAGAATTGAGTCGTAAACAAAATAACCAAACATTATGCATTTTGGGCTACAGTTGCTTGATATAAGTTATTGTAATGTATACTATATTTAGTTTTATTTAGTTTCATATAAAAGAGGTAACATTTAAACGGACTTCGTGAAAATTCAGATACTTCTGATTCTTGCGAAATTCAAACAATAGGTGTTAGATATAAATTTATAAATATTCTCCAAATTTCAGGGTTTAAAAAAAATAATTCAAAAGAATTTTCGGGCAATAATATGGATACACACTTTGTATATGATATTTCAAATATGCATTAAATTTCATCTAAAATAATGAGGCACCAATTAAGCAAGTTTTATTGAATTTCAATTTCTTCTCAAGAACACTTAAGCTTAAGACTTAAATTTAGGACATTTGCTAGAATCAAAATCTCGTAATGGCCTTTGATCAAAATTTATATTAGAATTATAGAGACAAGTTAACAGGGTATTACAGTTTCATTTAAATATTTGTAATGTAGCATTGAAGGTGGTAAAAACTGTTCTGTCCAGGAAATGTATTGTGCCTGGTATAGATGGATCTAATAATGAAAATGTACTATGATCGAAATGTCTGAATTATTGCAATCAAAACAAATAATGTCCATGATTTTGAATTAATTCAGTTCTTTCCAGAAAAATAAATAAATTGGATGTAATAAGTTTTAGGAGAAGCGAGGGTCAAATAGTCTATTATTTTAGATTTTTATCATAAAAAAAACAATAGGAGATTAAACTCAACAAACGATACGAACATAAAAGTCGCAGTATACACAAACGAAATAACGAACCGAATTAAAGTGTAAACTAAGGATACGGTGTCTACACGTAGAAATAAAGAAATAAGAATATTCTAATAGTTCTCTTCCCCCCTCAATCATGATACAAACTGGACGTCGTCAAATCTGTTCTTAGTGGGTTCCGTTGTATTTAGCCCAAATCAACGATTTTAGACAGGTTGTCATTGGGATGATCTCAAGACGGATACATGTGCAAACTAATGTGCAGTACGAAGTGGCAGATTTCTGGAGGTCTAAGGTTCAATTATTAGTACTAGTGAAACTAAGAATACAATTACGAATGACTTTAAACATCTACCTAGCAATGACTGACGGAATGAGAGCAAGCTTCATCCGTGAAGTAAATGAAGGATTCCGTTCAATATTCCGCTGTGATTCCCGAGTTCGAAATAAATATTCCCGCGTTTGACAAAACGCACATTGAGGAGGGTATGACGTAACATCAGCCAAAACGTTGTGAGGATTGCATCTAAAATAAAAGCTGTTAACCTCATAATCAAAATAATAGAAATTATTATTCTGCTTTTGAAATATTCTGAAACACATTTTCAGATTATTTAAATGATGATGAGTTTTAGTGGATCTTTAACCTTTGAATGTTATTCCATTAAATGAATAATCTACTCCACGTATGCGTTTACGTCGTTATATTTTTAGGGCGGTCGTTTCCTATTTACGTACAATCATTTATTTAAGAATTATGTAAACATTTTAATTGCTGACTTTTTTAAAGAATAAGTTCAAATGCATTTTGTTTGTCTTATGTGATTGATTAGTAGTACACATGAAGTCATAAATATGACACATGAAACTGCCTCTATGTACGTAAACTGAAATGTCTGATCTGTTGCCGAAATAGCTACACTGAAGATTAGAAGATTACGTAACTAAATCATCTTCTTAAATAGGATAAAGAAGAAATTACTTTTCTTACATTCTATTACATGTAATGTATTTGAAAACTATAACATTTTACGCTATTAATTCAATGATGTTGAATTCAATAAATATGCGGATAATTATTCTAAAAAGAAAGAAAGAAATATGTGATGACCAAAACCTTAGATATTTCCAAGACCTTTAACTTTCACGCTAAGGCTTAACCGACTGAGCTATCATGGCTCGCATAAAACGCGTTTATATATTTTTTTAATTATTTTACTTAACAATTACCGCGACATTAAACAAAATTAGATGAGTTTAACGGCGTGCGATCTTAATTTTATTTACCGGACTCCTATAATACAGTTTTATTTTTGATCAGTGAATGACTGTATCGTATTTTAAAAAGATATTTCTTTACGATAACAGTGATCAACACGCGGTTTTAATTTGATCAAATATTGCTTAACTATTAGCATCCTCTCGAATGCACGTTATGTAAGTGTTTCTTATAGTTTATCGTCCATAGTGACTCAAACGAAATCAAATTAGTGTTATTTTCCCTTGTCAAGAGACTGCCTGAGGTTATTCCTTGAGGGAACTCGAATAAATAATCATATTTCTGTATGTAAGGTTATTTCATTTCATATTTTAAAGAGCTGAAATAAAAAAATAGCAATATTCTGTGAGGGAAAAATGTTATGTAAACATGGTTCATATTTATTAGATACTTTTAAAGACATTCGAAGAAAACTCTGCAAATTTAAAGTATTGGCCGCTGCATAATAAGAGCACAGAAACAGTTTAACCTGGTATTATAAATGAAATCTGTTTCCATACTAATTTCATATGCAATTATTTTAAAGAAATAAATAGGTTAATATTGCATTGAGCAATATATATATATATATATATATATATATATATATATATATATATATATATATATATATTAACTTAATTCAATATATGTTAACTTAATTAAGGCAAGTTGTCACTGTAGAGGCCACTTAGAATAAGGGTGAAGTTTTGGAGGTCATCCTAAATTGGGGGCTGTTCAGTGATTTTCTTGTTTACATTAGTTTAACATTTCTGCATGTCGGTACAGTCGGGAAACAGGGAGCAGGGAGGGATCTTCAAAATGCCGGCAGCTCGAGGAATCAGGATATTGGAGTAGAAAGCTCTCTGGCATCTGGGGACCGCCACAGTGAATATATGCGATTTAGCTAAGTGTCGGGTTTGTCGATTTTATTTAGGTTTGGGGAGCAGCCACTTGAACAGCAAGTTCATCGGAACACATTTTATTTTAGTACTCGTAAAGCAAGCACAAGGATGCGAAATTGCGGCTATAGGACACGAGCTTTCGTTAAGTGGATTGTGAGGCACCTATCAGATTAGAGACTTTTTTGATCTTTTCTAAGAAGGAGTGACTTGTGGACGGTGCATCATGCATGGGGAGATGGTGTCTTTGTAGAGATATAGAATACTGTCAGATGTGAAATGTTTTCTAGCACGGTAGAGGGAGACCACCTTATTTTCAGCAGCCTTTGCAATGTATGCTATGTATTACTCCAATAAATGTTTCCTGTGAATGTTAGGTCGATGTGTTTGAAAGGTTGGACTCTCAGGTAGTGTTATTTTGCATGGCAATCAGTGGTTGAAGAGGTGTTTATATTTGTTGAAAGAAAAAGAGCGTTGTCTTTACATCATTAAATGTTACCATCTATTTATGACCCCATTCCACTACATTGTGAAAGGGACTTTCTAAGAATTCGGCCATTGCCTCTGATATGTGCGCGCCCGTTTTACTCATCAAATGGCGAGAGTTGTCAGCATATATACACATCTCAGACACAATGACATCAGGGAAGTTTTTTTATGAAAAGCAGGTACATAAAAAGTGCTAAGGATCAATCCCTGGGGTACATTAATATTCATGTCATGTGGTTTGGATGAACACCCAGCGATAACAACCTGGATCTTTATTTTGGATAGAAATCATCTAATTATATTAAATAGTATGTCCAATAATACTATATAAATCACTTTTTATGAGGAGACCTTAATGCCAGACCTTGATAAAGGCTGTGGGTATATCAAGCGCTACTGTCCTAGCTTCACTTGCTTTATTTAGTGTATGGTGTATGCGTTCAGATATGAACGTTATGATCTCTGCAATAGATCGTGCTTGCATAAATCCATACCGACGGTCAGAGAGAAGTTTAGCATTATCGAGGTGACAGACTATCGCTAGATTGATTAAAGATTTCAAAGATTTAAGCGAAGCGCATAGAGTAGACTGATGCGGACAGTTCTATATCTAGAATTCTTAAAGACTGTACTACAGCTATCGAGGAAGCAAGATTCAGCAAGTCATTTGTTGTAGATTTTGGAAATGACAGGGACCTGTTCAGCAGAGTATTGATTTAAATTACTATTACTAGTATAAGATTAGGCCTACATGATATAGGTGTATCAATCTCTTTTTATAGATGTCTCGGGCATTAGGTGGGTGGATGGTCCGATTATAAAGACTGGTTTCAGTCCGCAATGGGAAATTTGGGAGGGAATGTTTTGCGAAGTTCACAGTTGAGTTGAAGGCTATTTGAAAACTGGCATATGTAGACAAATCTACATTATCGATGTTGTATGTATAATTACTGAAATGTTGTCAGTTAATTAATATTCAGAGCCAAAATTATTAATTTCTGAAAGACATATCAACAAATGCTATGTTACTAGTGTAAACAATATGCAAGGACAAAAACGAACAAATGGCTAGTCAGAAGCCAATACTGATTGGCCAGACGAATCGCTCTTTATGTGTAACTTGAAACATCCGACCGACTTAATTTTATAGATTAAATTAAATATAAATGTGGACAAAAACGTAAATGAAAAAACAAAAATATTTCATTTCTTCATTTAATTGAGATAAATATCAAGATAAATATTAAAACCGTAATGGAAGAGAGTAATAAAACGGTAGGAATCGGGCGGTAATATTTTACACAAATAGAAATTTGAAATGTAAAATTTAAAAAAAGGATACAAACAAAATATATTGATTGATTCAGATGTTAGTACTTCGAAAAAATATCATATAAAATTAAATCAGAAAAGTTTTGAAAGTCTAAGTTATTCAATAAAGTATGGAAATTCTAAAGATTATTTGAGTTTTTACTTAATGTAATATGATTTTTTTTACCGAAAGTCAAACCAAATAAACTGTACAAACCTGTCCACGACAAGGGAATAGAAGACGATATACATCGGCTGTTTTTTTTTGTTCGGGTCGTTCTGTGCGATTCCTATCATTTTACCATGTTTTCAATTCAGCGAGTATTTGCTCTATGTAAAACGCTGTCCTTGTGTTTACGCAAGCTGAGAACCGGTTCAAATTCGCGAATATAACGAGAATAACACACCGTTCTGGTTCGTTGGTTGTGACCTCAGCAGACTAGATACTGGTCGGCGGTGGCAGAACGAATTCAGAATTTCAAATTCTAGAAAGGTTTTATGAATTAAAAAGTGAGTTGCACTTTCTATAATTAGTTTTTATTACTTCGAATAACGCATACCAAAATGTGCAGACGTTGACACTTCATTACAAAATGTATTTTGGAATTTACTTGAACAAGAAAAACATCCATGCAAAAACAAGACAAGTTTGACGAACGCAAAATATGACTCGTGTACACGTTTTAAAATCACAGATGAATATTTACAGATGTTATACTTCGAAACTGATGGGTTATTGGGTAAGGTATCTGGAACATTGGAATTAATGCAAGAGGTGAGTCGTGTACACGTTGAAAAACTGATTAATATCAATTTAATTGTTTATGTTGTAACACATTAATAAGACAATATATATTTACAATATATGAAAACGTACGTTTATGATGTCCAAACAATCCATATATATATATATATATATAGTAGAGAATGGTAGTTTGCTTGAAGCATTGCTGGGTATAGTAGTAGTAAGTTTTTGAAAGGCTGTGGGCAATGCAATTCCGGGTAAGATGCAAGTTGAAAGGAAAGGAATAAAAACAATAAAAATAAATCGAATACGATATAAGACTTACTATTTATTTTTCCTTTTTTTTCCTTTTTTTTTTCTTACATAACAGCAAGAGTGTTTTAGCTGTTCGTGTGATGTCCGGGTGATTAAAAATCACTATTTGATATTTCGGGAAAAGACATCCCTTTTTCAAAAATAATTGGACCAGAAGAAGAATAATATTTTATTCTTCTCCGACTGTGTAGAGAATAATACAAAACAAAATGGCTGCCAGATATAGACCGCAGCAAAAAAAAAAAAAACAGTTTCACAGGGAATATAAATTAAGTTAAGTTTTATTTTAATATTATGTTAAATATATGATTGGTGCTTAGAATATTAGTGTAATGTTGGTTAGGTGTATGGTGTTCGATAAACTGTTAGTTTTGATAATATATATATATCATTTTTTTATTTATTTTTTTTTTTTTTATATTTGAATATTTGAATATTTACTTTGTTTTATCTTCGTATTTTTATTTTGTTTATCTTTCTATCGTAATTTAAGAATTTTAATATAAATTAAAGTAATTAGTCTCATATTTTAAATATTCTAGATCTATCTACTTATCGATTTCGATTATCATCTATTAAAGAAGTGTTATTAATTAATATATATATATATATAAATTTATATATATATATGTATATATATATATATACTGGGTTTGCCATAAGTAGCTACGTGTTTTCTTTCGTTTGTACCCTCGTTAATTCTTAAGCATTTATCTTATAAACTGTGTCATTCGAGAGCAGAGATAGTATATTTTTATGGTATCATTCAACTTGATAAAACATCTGATCGGTTATTGATCACGTGCCGTTAAAGATGTTCCAACATATGATGATCAGTACTTGAAATATTAGCTAAGTAGATTACATTCCAGATAGAGCAAACATAGCCTTCTTTAAATGTGTTAATAACCACTATGTTTACAGTGTCAAAAAAGTGTATCTTCTATATTGCATATTACTTCAATTATGCTGAAATTAAATCATGTTACTTATAGTGGACAATGTATATTAGTTTCCTGTAATTATTGATATGCATGTATTTATGTATAGACATATGTACCTGCATATATATATATATATATATATATATATATATATATATATATATATATGTATATGTGTGTGTGTGTGTGTTACTACAAATAGCATATGCCAATAAAATAACATTTCTCCAACAATAAAGGACGATATATGCTGGTTTAAAGAAACATAAAAATATTCATAAAATTTCACTTTAAAATGTTACCTCCAGGCGATAAGTTAATAACATAGGTTCTCTTGGCAGTGACAGATTTATACGCGTTTTAGACATAAACAGCCCACAAGAAGAGTTATAGTAATGGAATAGCGTTTATCTAACTCTTAAGCAACGTTAGGCGTTGTCAGTACATAGTTTGGTTACTATTTTAAAATACCAAGTGTATAAGGTTCAGACAGTAAAGTCAAATGCCATTATACCCTTGGTCAAGATATAAATATGTGTATCATTCTACGCTGATATGGGTGAATAGGTTGTATGAACTAGACTTTGAAAATATCGTAGTGGAACTGCCCAGGGAGAAGGAAAGCCTCAAAATAACTAGTGTTCTGTTTACCCCAACATGATATCTGGTCGTTTGAAATGATTGCTTGAAATTGGAGTATTGTTCACTTAGGAGTCGCAATTATTTAGGCAACAATAGCATTCAAGGGCAAATGTTTATGAGATAGATATATTTACAGTGAAAAAGGTGACTACTATGATTTGAGTAGAAAATATCCGCATACCACCAACTGAAAACCACAGTAACCCCAAAAAACAGCGGCTATTCTTACTTTGTCAGAAACATACCACGTGGAATTTGAAAAAAAATGATATAATAGGTGGAACGAAAGTTACGAATCTGATGAAAGTAAAGCATAATTACACTGTTCACATCTTATGCAAGCAATGTCTAATCAGGAGAGGTGTTGTTATAGATTCCTCAACTTTTTCTTTCAGTGTAAACTCATCGTGTAAGAAACTGAGCGGGAAGATTCCCTAGTATCTAATTTAGTTGGGTGACTATAACAGAAAATGAAAAACCGCCGAGAGGTTAGCAGAACTGAACTTGATGATCTTGAGTCGAAAATTATTTAGATGGTGGGAATGAGAAACTGAAAATACGTTGCATTGTTAAAAAGAGATGGCAATAGAAATCACAGTCAGTTCGGAAGAACGCGAGACAACCTGATGTGTAAATGACAAGGATTAGAAAAAAATATTTAATAAGTTATTTCTATCTATCTGTTTTACACCTTCTCTCTCTACCTTCCTGTATGTATCTCTCTATCTCTATCTACCTGCCTCTCTCTATCTCACTCCCCTATTGATAAATGATCTGGGACAAAGATCATGCTAAGTAAATATCGTTGCTATCTTCAATAAGCTTTGCGTCGAGTTAGATTGTTGAAGGTATGACATACGCTTTAATTACAAGACGGTACATGATCAGAGAACAGCGGTCAAGCTATTAATAACGAGGTGTGGACTTTGATGTTCCTGTAATAATCATGTTATCTCGGTTGACATTTAGTTGACTTGGTTAAACCAACTTAGTTGACACAATCTTCAGGCACGCGTCCAGAGGTTATTCATTGTCTCTTGGGACAGGGGAAGAACCGGCATATATACGAGCGAAAAGGGCGCCGTCTTCGCCTGTAGACAGTGTTAGTCTCCTTTGTCTTGTGAGAATGATGTGCGTCGTCTTCAATTGGTTGATTTTCATTCTTATCACTTTGAGTTCTCAAGAAGTTCCATTCAAACCCAGAACACGCTCTATCCTCTGTTACTTGTCGTGGACGAATCGATTTCAATAACTCTAAACACGTTTCTGAAGTATTGGTTGTCAGTACTTGTAGTCTCAAGCCCCGTTTGCACCTACTTACTTGATCAGCAACCGTTAACTAATTCTCTTAACGCATGGTTTATCGCTTATTGTCAGAGGAAAATAGCCATTCTCCAAAAGAAATCCAAGCATGTGCTCTCTACTACAACAACAGGAATGACACTTAAAAAAGAAACACTATAGTACTGCCTTCTTTAGTATTAAGAAAATATAAAAATGTGCTCTCTGGACTCAAATAGTTTCTACGTGTTTGCGTCAATATATAGAGATTACAGTGATATCAATCTTCTTATGAGAAAAGAATGCGAGAATCTATATCGCATTCTTTTCGCATAAGACGTTGAATATTACAAAAATAAACTGATATATTATTTGCATTATTTCACGGTTGCACATATCTATCTATTATGATAATACAGCTTAGTTAACCAACGTTTTTTTCCTATATATTTTTGTAAAAAACATGTATGATAAAATATGGCTCTGTTTTGGGATTGCGTTATGATTGACGGACCTTCCATTGTAATTGTTAGCTAAAATTAGCACTAAACTCAACAAGTGACCCACCTCTTACACACTTTCTATCACTCACACCTCGTTCACGGAATGTGTATTTACTTGCCACTCTTATGTGTACAGTATCTATAACTTTCGCTTCAGTGACTCTCTCTATATGTTTTTATTAATACAGAAGCATAATAAAAAATGAAAAAAAAAAAAAATATAAGCAACATTAAACTCTTATGTAGAGAGAGAAAAATCTAAGAGAGAGATAGAGATAGAAAGAGTTATATTATGAGATATAGTTAGATGACAGAGAGCATTTTCGTATTGTGCATTAAGAAATGACGTGTTACGCTAACTTTGGCGAAACCAAACAATCTACCCGAGCTGAATGGGTAACTCAACGGATCCCATTTTTATAGTTTTGTATGAGCTTAAACTTGCAAAGGTTTATTTTCTATGGAACCAAGATAAACATGCTTACATCTCATTCTCTACATTAAATACGATTTAATCATGCAGGGTAAAATGTTTATGATGTACAAAGGCAATAAAAACATACGGAATCAAAGGATTGATATGACTTTTAAAATACATAATAGCTGCTTTCACAATATTAATGTAAATTTGACAGATCATTGTTTTTAATACAATTAATTTCTTGGTAATCTTGCAGTATAAAAAAAAGTCGATAAATCGAAATAAAACTAAAACAAATAACTTACGTAAAACGCATTTAAATTTAATCTGCTATCGACCCGTCACTTTAAAAGTTCTGAAACTGTGTTTGCTTATAATTGAAACATATTTTTCGTCACGAGCTTATTACAATTGCTGCGTAAACTTCTGCCGCTCGTATAGCTTCATTCCTTAAACAAATAGCTTATGAAATGACTTACTCGACCAATTAGTCTACGTGTCAGTAGCAAGTCTCAGCCGCCCTCTATTTATACTATGGTTTACTGAAATTTACAATGAATAACCTTTTCTCCCAGTACCTATGTAGGTTGTATTGTGCTGAAATACACATATATATATTTATATATATATATATATATATATATATATATATATATATATATATATATATGTATATATATATATATATATATATATATATATATATATATATATGTTCTGCCCACATGCACGTAACTTCTAACTCTTCTCGTATTTTACCACTTTTTACGTGTAACTCTTGTAAATACATCGTAAGATTTTGGCGAAATAATATTGAGTTGCATCGCTGAAGTGTTGATCGTTTTCTGTCATATATATATATATATATATATATATATATATATATATATGTATATATATACATATAAATATGAATGTGTGTATACATATACATAATTTAATATAGTAGAATATATAAGTTATATATATACTACATATATTTTTATATCTATAATTTTAATAATTATACCATAAATTTTATAGATTTGATATATCTATATATATAATGTTTATACTTAACATTTAATATTTTATTTTGTATTTATAATTTATTATTCTAATATAGGTATACATATATATATTCATAATTTTATATATAATTATAAAACCCTCATATGTATATATATATATATATATATATATAATTTACATGTAATATTATCTATATTTTATATGTAATTATTATATATTATTTCAATATATTTGTATTCTTTGAATATAACATCTGGAGCTCGAATCGTGTGACAGGTTTAAGAGTTATGTTCCACACTGATAATTTCATTATGATACAACGCATATGTAATGCAAAGTTCTAATTAACGTGAATAGTTGAACCCTGTTAAGTGTACTGATGTTATGTCAGCTTGATTACATAGATAGTATTTTTCTTGACTTGCCACAAAACTGGTGTATTGCCGTTTGTTTAGAAAGTTAGAAAATGTATCCACGGATACTCGTCTCCGGGGTTTCGATCTAACTATCCACACTAATTAGTCCATTTAAATGAATGTATACGTAGGTGGATATAAATTGAATGTTTATTATACATACATATATACAGATATAATGTATATATATATACATATATATATATATATATATATATATATATATATATATATATATATAAATATATATATATATATATTATATTAATTTGTTTATATATATATTTAGCTACGTTCGACATCGTTTCAAGATTATGACAGGGAAATAACAATATCAGACGGTTATAGGGCGCGAACTCGGTTCACATTGACAATTTGAAACTGTAAGCGCCCACATGGTCCCATTAAGCTAGGAGAGAGTGTCACGTTATAAGTGGGAAATTAACTGATATGTTACAGCTTGTATTCAAAATTGTATATATTTTATAATATAATATATATATATATATATATATATACATATATGTACATATATGTATATACATATATGTATATATATATATATATACACATATATAATGTATATATATACATATATGTATATATATATACATATATACATATATATATATACATATATATATATATATATATATATATATATATATATATATAGTATTATTAAACATATACAGTGTTTGATATAAGCCCATTTGGTAAGATATCCAATTGATAACATCAAGGTCGCTGTTAAAGTAAACCTACTTTAATATGATGTTGCATGTGATGCTATCTCACTACCTGACATGTGCACAACTGTGTTAATCTGCTAGTATATATATATATATATATATATATATATATATATATATATATATATATATATATATATATATTACTCATTGGTCACCACTTATCCTGGCTCCAGAGACCCTCTGGGGAGAAGAGTCAAAGAAATCGTCAGTTAGAAAATAATCGCCACTAAGTCAGGACCGGAAACAATGTGTTTTGTATACAGAACGTTGCTTAAGACGAATTAATTAAGACGACCATGTTATACTCGGTTAGAAAGAAGATTCGTGCTCTTTTTATTTCTACAGATAAGATTTTCTAGGAAAGAATCTTTGTTCATGCAAGTTTCGTTTCGTCTTTAGTGAAGAGAGAAAACAAGAAAAGGTTAGCTGTAGTTGTAGCTAGACGATATATTACTGTGAATTCTTAACAACGTGACTAAATGCTGCAGCTCAGTAGAACCCTTACAATACACCTAACGCTACAGGAGAGAGTTGCTAGAAACATCCTTACCGTTTTATAGAGAATGTAGGGCAAATTAGAGGTCATCCTTTACTCGACACGAAATTCGTTTAGTACTCTGTCAAGTGAAGAAATAGTGCCCCTAAGCGGTACCTTTCTATATATGAGAGCAGTACTGCAGATTAGGGAGTATCCGGCATTTATACAGGTAAAACATGGTGTCTAGAATGATATGACTATTTTTCAGGGCATTTAGCTTGATGTTTGTTACCAATTACAGGTCTGGGGATAAAGTTAGCTCTAAAAGCGTATCAATGAAAGGGTTTTCTTTCGAGTAGAGCAACATTAGTTTTAACTGAGTAGAAGTGAGGTTCCGACCATAGGTTGTAAAAAAAAGATAAACTTTATCTTATTGGGGCCTGTAGTAAATATACACTTTTACCTATTACACAATGTAACAAAGATGTTGATCAACAATTTCATTTAGAGTGCTCGACTGAACAGTTCTGTCGTCTGCTTAGATGTCAATGCATGATATCGAAATATGATTTGAAATATTATTTAGTGAGACCAGGAAGAGGGTTGGCCTCAGAATTGATCTTTGAGGCACATCGACATTGATGCAATCTGCTTTGGACTTTTGCCATCCCCAACTACATTTACAGAACTATCGGAGAGGACGGATTTGATTGTAGACAGAACATTTCTGGATATTCCACCACTAAGAAGCTTGTAGAGGTAAACTGTGTGCTAAACCCTATCGAAGCTCTATGATATATAAAGAGATATAGCCCTAGAACTGAAGCCCTTGTCAATAGATACATTGATATTGTTCAATATCAGTCAGCACGTCAGCTGCAGATCCTACAGGACGACATCCTCACTAAAAAGTTGTTTTCGCTAACGTTGCTGACAGCTTCATGATTCTTTACTGATTCAAACGACTTACTCATGGAGCACAGTAAACTTATCTGTCTATATTGGGATGTAAAGAGCTGATCTGTACCTTCTTTAAATACCAGGCAGACAAACCAAATCTTCTAAGGTGATGAGAATAATTTCTCTCTTTAGCAACAATTAAACAGCTTTGTAAAGTAAAGAGCAATTTGATATTCAATTTCTTTGTTGCCATCGATATTCATGATACGTTTTGTAAACGAAAATTTATTCGGATATTGCTCAGAGTTTTACCGGTCATGGTGAATTCTGGGGGTAGATGGCCTTGATCGCAAACATTTTTGCAAAGATTCCAGCTTTATCAGATGCTGAGGATATCACCCCGGTCCGTTTAAGATATTGTTTGTTATTCTCTAAATCTCTGATCGGTCATTCTCAGTATTTATAGGACTATTAAACATTTTCTATAACGCATTTGCATGAGCATTCGAGTGTTTTAAAGAGGGGCATGAGTGGCATAGCATCTAATTAGTTGTAAGCAATTACTATAGTAGTTAATGTTGTCAATAGTGACAGCGCATTCAGAGGTATGTATGGCTGACTGAGTTTATAAAGCTCTGAATAATAACGGTAAAACAATTTGCTATTTCAGATACGACGCAGGACACATTGCCGTGTTAATAGATGTATGTAGGAGTTCATATATAAAAGATATTGAGCTGTCAAAATCAGTTCTTTAATATCAATAAACTCTGCGATTAAAACGGCCAACAAAGAACTTACTTTGTTTTGATCTTAATTTCTACAACTGAATAGTAGAGGGATCTCAGAGATGACAAAACGTAGTTGTACATTGCCCAGAGCAAGTTTTCGAAAAAAAGAAGAAGAAGGCTTGGTAAATATACATCAACATCGTCAACGATATGACTAAGATCATATGAAATGGGCAATTAGTGACTAAACATCTCTTCATCATCAGTTGTGTTCAGGTTTACTAACCACTAAACATTGTGACCATTAATGCTTGTAAAGCGGTGAAAATACAGGATCTTTTTAATTTTTCTGAGATTTGTTCAATAACAATGACTGAATCGGTGACGGGACGATAGAGGGCAAAGATAAAAGTAGTGGTGTGCACAAGTAAATACAACAACATATAGGGTCTTCATGGAAATTGCCATTACTTCATAGGAGACGAAACTTTATCTAGGCATAGATTCCATGACTAAGAATATCTTAGAAGGTAGGGTTTTAGGTCATGTTTTATGTAACATCTTATGAGGAAGTCAGTTATAAAAACTTATGAATATATGCCAGTTTCGCATAGAACCAATATATCGTGTTTGATATCCTGTAAATAGAGTTCAACTTTTAGAGAGTTGAGATGTCGGCCATGTTATGATAGAAAAAGAGATCTGATAGTAAGAATCTACATTAGTAGTTAATGGTTTGATTGCGTGTTTATTATTTGTTGTATTATCATGTTGGCATTGGATGATTTGTTTAAGAAGCTGTGAAGATAAGTGTAAGGCATAACGCAGACAAAATGAGTGAAAAACTGTTTTCTTTGTAAAATATTAAAGTAGGAAAAGCCGTAGCACTTCCCACTGTAGAACTATTGCATGGTCAAGACTCAATTCCGTAAATTGTAATATAGCAGCTTGTGTAGTTTTCACCTGTTTATACGAATAACTCTTTGACATTTACTCCGCGGTTCGAGCCTTTGGACTACAAGGCGAGTTACGTCAGCGAATATAAACCTTTACTTACATAATCCTTATAAGTGAAATAACAAGAATAGACAATGAAAGATTACTCAAGTCATCTCCAGGTACTGCTCACACAAAACTGCCGCCTTAGGGGATAACATTTTCCACCTTTTCCTGCTTTTGTTAAAAACATCGCTCACCAGAAATAAGGACTCGGGGGGCAGAGTAGGAAAAGAGAGAGATACAGAGATGCCAACGAAAGTTAATTCACAGTGTATTTTTCTACGCTCAATAATCATTCAAAAGGCACACACACACACATATATATTATATATATATATATATATATATATATATATAAAGAGAGAGAGAGAAAGAGAGAGGGGGTGAAGGAAAGATAGGGTATGAGTAGCTGTTCTATACTTTACTGATAATTATCTTTATTCACGTGTCTAATCGGGGAAAATCTTTAATGTTGAATTATATAATGAGTTCTCTTTCTTTGTCAAATAAAATGTTTCTTACTTTGGCTTTTCGCGTATTTTTCAGTGGCAGTAGCTTTAAAGTGTGGCACCTTCTCTATATATCTATATGTCTATCACCCCCTTTCTCTCTATCGCTATGTCACTCCTACTTCAGTCACCATCTCTTCATATACCTATATACTTTCTCTCTGTTTCTCTTATCCCGGATTTCTGACGAATGGTTGAAATAAATAATCGCTCGGAGACATTTTTCCCGGGTTGCAATTAATTCCGATTGAAAGGCGGGCATCTCCCTTCTTGGGAAATGCTTTTGATTATAAGCAGGAAGGGGGTATTTCTATGGCATTATCATGCGCGGCCATGTTGCTTTGACATCTTTCTATTGAAAAGTGAATCATGAGGTGAGCAGTGATTCGAATCGAACTGGATCCAGTTTTTTATGCATATATCTCCCTTTCATGCAATGAAACCAGAAAAAGGAAAAGAACGGCGATACGTCGTTACCGGGTATGGAAATGTTTCTTCATATGTTTGAGTGAATTAAATATGCCTAATCCGCCACAACAAACTTCTGTTGAATATTACACATGCTCACAAAAACATACACACAATGTATATATATATATATATATATATATATATATATATAATATATATATATATATATATATATAAGCTAAAGCATTTAATTATGTGACGTACTTAATCACCTTTCACATATATTTAAAAGATGAAATATCTGATTAGCAAGTATTTTGATTGGTGATAAATCTGATGTCGCTAAAGTAAAAATTTCCGCTTTTTTTTTCATTTTGTTATAGATTTTCCAAACCAAATTATGTCGTCATGTCGGGCAAAACAGTACTAGGTCTGATAAATCCCGGGGATTACATGTTTAAGCCTACGTGTAGATTTATTGTCATAAATAATATTTGCATAGCTTATTTTAAATACATATATCACAATGCATATTTTCCTCAGCTAAAACTGGATTAAGAGTCCATCAAATTATGGCAGTGTGTAATTAGAATAAAAACCCACTTTCATCTAAAAGAGCATAACTCTAATCTGTGTTAATCAAGGGAGAAAAATATGGGCTTAAAATATATAAAATATATTTGATACATATAGTTCTTATGCGTTATTATATTAGTATTATATTAAATTTACAATCTTACTGCATATATATTTTTCTTTCAAAGTTATTTTCCTTTAATCTTTGCTAGAGATGTGGCATCCTTTTAGACCAGACATGCTCCCACTATTTCAAAGGCGTAAACGATATATTTTTAAGATTCAACCCAGTCGCTTTAAGCGCAATTGTTTATACTTTCCCTGAACTATATTTACCGAGTATATTCGTCAGGTAGTTTTTTGCAATTATTTTTCATTGGCCCGGTAGTTCCTATGCTAACTGGTATGATGGCGATCTGTCTAAGATTCCAGTTTATTTTCAACATGGTATTTAGTTATCTTCTTCCTCCCAAACTCTGTTTAAGCCATCATCAACTAAGATTGCTTCATTATACCTCTTGCCCCATAGGACTATGTCATGGTTTACAGCCCGTGTCATAGGCATGATACTTGCATAGTAATAATAGATGGTGTATGACTTATTACCAACAGGTATTCCTAATATGCTACAACGAATTATTCAGGTTTTTTTTATAGGCACTACGTTGTGTCGAATTGAATAGCATAACTTTGTGTTGAATTAAATAGAATACTTTCAAGTGGATGTAAAATGGTGTACACTCTATACTTCTGTATGAGAACACCTGTAATTTGTATCGTTGCTGAAGCCACTCACGTTCTAAATATCATTGGTCATCAGCCTTTATCATGGGTAGCTAGTATCATTATCTCTTGATCATAGTAGATTTATCTGTGTTTTGAGCCAGTATACACTGTCTTAAATATTACTGGGATTGTTAACCAAGTCAATATTTCTCACGTTGTTAGTTGGTCAATTCTTCTAGTTGGCTATATGGAAGGTTTTGAAATATTTCTGTTCTCTTTTGGGCTATTTTTGTGGCAGAATTGTTTGGTGTTTCTGTTTCATTTTTGTTAGAGTATTGTCAAAATGTCTGGTCAGTATTGTGATTGAAGGTTGTTTTACTGGTTCTTGTGTCTTGATGTTGATGTACCATCATAAGGTTTACGTCGAGAGCTCATCAAGTATTAGGCAGTGCTCACAATAGTGGAGTGAGGCTGATGGTTTCTTTCTGGGAGACACATACCGTCTGCTCCTCTACGAAGATGCCACTTTGGTAGACAATTGTGTATGTACATTATACTGTACAGTATCAACATCATTCTTACTTTAGTGTCTAGTCTGTTTATGTTCTTGTTGTTGCCATTTAAGTATGCCAACACTATATGCTTCACTGGCATGGACAGTTGCTTAATCGCATTTGTTTGTAAGCTGTTTTTACATATATTTTTCTTACGCAGTGTATATACTCTCTGCCAATTTTTCTCTTACCTATCCGTGTTTAATTTAATCATTCACTTAAATGAGAAGATATATGTATGGTTCTTCTCTTCTATGACATTGATGTAAGTCCTCTCTTTAATGTGTATGTTTTCTGCGTAGATCTTCTTCCCAGCCCCGAGGGAGCACATGACACATTTGTTTAGGTAAAACTTCATTCCAATATCTGAAAACAAATTCGAGTGCCAAGTGTGACACTTTTGGTAAGCAAAACGGCTAAATACTCTAACGCGATGCCCATAAAGTGTCGGTTGATACAGACAGAACGAGGATTGGCACGGAGGTCGAAATCCACTAGGGAGTGTATAGCAAAGTACCCGCCGAATCGAGCGGCCCCGAAGATTGATGGGTCTGAAGCGACAGACCGATGCTGGACAGTTGCTGCGAGGAGCGATTATTCGCGCCGAAACGATGCCTCGATGAATAGGAGAGCGCCGCTTAGAGAACAGAAGCCTAGGGCGCAAACTAAGGTGGAGCTAATCACTTGTGCAGATCGCCGTAGTAGTAGTAAATATTCGAACGAGCCTTTCGAAGACCGAAGTGGTAAAAGGGTTCCGTTTGAACGGCGGTCAAGCACGGGTCATACGGTCGTATGACGCGGCGAAGTTCTTCCCGAAAGGCACCAAATCGGTCGTAATAACGCCATGTGTGTGCGTTGTTGTTGTTCTCAATAGCAGCAGTAGCAACTGCATAAGAAATACAGTAACAGCAATCGGTCTCCCGTCAAAAGGGAATCTAGTTAATATTTCCGAACTCGGACTTGTAGAGGGCTCGGGATGGCGACATCGTCGGCATCAATGTCGCCGGTGCCCGTCAATTACCAGGCGCAACTGTGGTGACGCAAGCGAGCCTGGAAACATCGCCGGGGGAACCGGGAAGAGTGTTCTCTTCTTTGTAAATATATATGTCATTGTAACTGGCTTGCCCAGGGATACGGACACGGTACCTGTAGGGCGTCTCCTGCGTTTTTGGCGACCCTGAGAAATACGGGTCCGATTTTCGCAGCTCTCTACCGTACAGCCTCTCGTCGATGGAATCAATGTAGGTAAGGGAAGTTGTCAAAATCGATTCGTAGAAAGAAAATACTCGGCCGAGAGGACCGAGTACTTCTAACACATCTTGGATGTAGCTTCACAGAGTAAATAGCCGATTTCGAAATATAGTTGCGGTTATCTTTTCTTTTCCCTACAAATATTTTTGCACAGAAGAGAAGTTATTTGCTATTATTTATACTTTCGTTATTTTGATGGGTAGTGCTCGACTGAGCTCTATTCTTTGGTTCTTCCATGTAATACATACACAGCAAGTACTTTTCTTCCTACTACATTAAACAATAATATCAACACCTCATCATCCAGATCCACTGGTTTGTTATTTTATAACAAACAATCAAGCAGTTATGTTTTCACTTCTCTTGTTTTCGAGGTATGAGAATGGCGCATATACAGGCGGCATTTCTTCAGCCTATCAAGATCACAACAAAGTCATGTAGGAGAGCAAACAGCCCTGGGTAAGATCAACGATGTCTATGTATGACACAAGGTTGAAACGCTACACGGAAGGATATCTCTTTTATTAATTGTGTTTACTTTGTATCAAATATCTATTTTTCAAATTTCATGCGAATCGGAGGTATTCAATTTTTTAATGTACAATACGCAAAATGGGTACAGTTATTCAACTGTTAACACTAAAACCTATGTCCTACAGTGGGATTTACGTACAATGTGTGCTGCTTAGTTACACATAGAATCATGATGTGAGTGGAGTATAGTTGGGTAGGTAGGATCGATCCACACACATACATTCACTATGTATTCCATGACATGACACCAAGTTGTTGGCTGACATGCAAAAATTCGGGTTTCAAATCCTACGTTAAAGCGTGTAGTACCGTCAGCAGTAATGAGCGCGAAACTCGAGTTTAGGGTATCTAGCTTTATTTGCCGTGTGTTTGCGGTGACTGTTTGTTCATCTGATTATGGAAATAAATATACTTCATTTGCATACTAACTATATATATATATATATATATATATATATATATATATATATATATATATATATATATATATAGTGAGGTGTGTGGCTCAGTGGTAGGACGTCAGATGTATCTCACTGGAGCTCGGTTTCGAATCATGCTTAGTCTTATCACAGAGAACAGTCGTAGGGGCAAGGAAATACGTGACACCAAATAATTATATTATATATTCATTTTTTGATTTTTATATTACTTTAGTGTAAGTTTAGAGAATTCAAAATGCCCCTCTCTGTAGCTAACACTTGGCATATAGATACATAGATATCCGAGTGTTAATTAAAGTTCTTTTATATCTCTCAAAAGTTGAGTTAATTAAGTCGAAGAACCTTAATGTTTACTCTTTCAAATTGACCAGTCACCTATTTTATAGTATATCGCTCTTGTGTTCACTTGGTCTTACCCGATTCCAGGACAGAAATGGTTTCTTCACGGTTGAAGTGTCCAGATTAGTGCTGGTACAAGAGCTTTCATCAATTATCGAAGGTGCGCCATTACTCTTATAAGCAGTGTATAGCCATTCCAAGGGGGAAGTAATTTGGGCTTCGGATACTATGGTATTTTGAATATTTGCTCAGGGTTTATTTGAAGGGGCAGTATTTTCAAGCTAACTTGTGCTGACAAACATCTGTACAGAGATACCTTAGATACTCGAGTATAGTGTCTAGTAGGCAATAGTTTATTCATCAGTAGTCATTCAAATTCTCCCAGTAGGAATTCAAATTCTCCCAGTAGACATTCCAATTCTCCCAAGTAGACATTCCAATTCTCCCGGGTTGGAATTCTAATTCTCACCAGTAAGCATTCACATTCTCCCAAGTAGGCATTAAAATTCTAAGTTTTAATTCAAATTCTCTACAGTAGGAATTACCATTCTCCCCAGTATGAATTAAAATTCTCCCCAGTAAGCATTAAAATTCCCTTCAGTAGGCATTCAATATATATGATAGTATATGCCCCTATGCAATCTGTAAGTTGGATTGCCATGTGAATGAATATTATCCAAGATCGTTCACATATTAAAAAAATTACCTCAATTTCCCGAGCTTTCAATTACGTTCGATAAGCAACTACGCTGCATTTGTGCAATTAAGAACAGAAAAAAATTCATAGCAAATATACTTTCTTGTACTGATGAAATAGATGAACGATACTGACGAATTGAACAGTAAATGAACCAACACCACTGAAACGGCGCATGCGTGATTCTACGATCCCAATTCTAGCGACTTGTGTAATATGCAACATTTTTTGGAGGGCGCACATGGAACAATTTACTTTTACGCTACACTGACTGCAGATCAACGCGCACTAAACCACCTTCACTTACGAGTGTTTTTCCCGGTGTTTATAGACACGAATATCTGTTTCTCTATTTACTAAAACTTCTTTTAGGTCTGTCCCCAATTTGATTTTCTTAACTATTTTCTGTATCTGCACGCAAATTGTTTTTACGTATGTTAGCTTCTTACTTTTCTCTTCTTCTTTCTGCGTTTCCCTCCTTGCATCTCTATGTATTTATTTTTGTACCTCCTTCCATCATGCTTCTCCTCACTTCAACGCATCCAACTCAATCTTGAGACTCCCATATTTTCATATTTATATCTCCCCAACCACTTCTTACAATGCACTGCTAATAAAGTTCTAGCAAATAAATATATTCTCAGATAGTGTTTCTACGATCCCGTTATAGTACGTAAACTTTCCCTTCTAAGAAGAATACCCGTCACACTAGTAATATCACTTCATCGAACAGAACTGTTTTACACGAGTTGTATGTATCCTTACGACGATTAAACTCAAGATAACATGCTACTGAACTATATGTCTAGTATCATTATTTTAATATTGAGCAAAATCCATTACTTAATTTTCAGCCTAAAAAATGGTAAAAATGTTAGCTTTAAGCTTAAGGCCTCTTCAAAAGAAATCCTGTTTTATTCGGGTCTAATGACTATCGATCAAAGTCAATCAAAATATGATATATTCAAATGTTCAAATTGGAGATGGAGCCAATATTCTTCCCCCAAAACATTTTAAGTACCCAATAGAAACTGCAATGTGGGAAGTAGTTATTAATTGTTGAAATTTCACAAAATTAATGTGTTATGAATTTTAACAGACGGTTTCTGCTTAATTTAATATCTTTGCTAAAATGAATATAGCCCACCTTACAATCTTTTACGTCCAGAAACTGCGTTACAAAATAAAGCATAGTCGGTTGATTTCTTTAAATGAATCATGTGCATACGAGGTATTTCTAAAAAGTATCCGTCCTTAAACTAAAAATATTTTAAATACGCGACCAGATTAGGACCCTAATCCACTTCAAATAAGGCCCTTTTTGTTTGCACACACTTAGCCTACCGATCCATCCACTGCCGGAAACACCCGCTGAATCTAATGCGACGGCGAAGATGAACACCATTACAAAATAAGACTTCCAGAGGTATTTGCGGCACAGGATGAATCGGTGGGAAAAGTGGGTGCAAGTAATGGAGACCCTACATTTGAAGGGGATTGAGGTTTCGACCGCATCACGTATTTGAAATATTTTTCTGGTATCCTATAAATATATAAGCATGTACATATGCCTAATCGGAAAGATATAAATTTCAAAGTAATTTTAATTAATAGTTTTTTTTTATTGATACAACAGGTACAAATTGTATACGCGTCGGATATCAGGTGCTTGTATAAGTGTAATCTTAACGTCAGATTCATTCGGTTTATTTATAATTTATATATATATATATATATATATATATATATATATATATATATATATATATGTGTGTATAAATATAATTTTATATATATATATATATATATATATATATATATATATATGTGTGTGTATGTAGGGGGTGGCAGAGGCTCGAACCGTGCTACCGTCTGAGAGTATCATCCATGCACCGATGAAAGCGAAAGCTCAAAACGCTAGCATATGTAGGTAAAAACGATTTAATATTATTTATTTAAAATTAATATTTCTATAAACCCCTTGAATAAGATTAACGTTGAACCCTGTTCATTGAAGTTAAAATAGACTGACACGTAGCTATAAGGCATATTCTGACAACGTTCCTAGAATCTCCAGTCAGTCTTTCTTAATATGCCACCCTTCGCATAAATAACTTAAATTCCCATCTTGAATATGGTAATGGTTACGACGCTTGCTTATGGAGTTCAGATGTATTCCGTGACAGGGGTTCGAACAGTTCGAAAGTCCGAGATTATCATCCCTGCACTGATCAGAGCGAAAGCTCGAAACGCAAGCGTATTTAGGTAAAAATGATTTAATATTATTTATTTAAAATTAATATATATATATATATATATATATATATATATATATATATATATATATTAAAGTTTGTTCTTCGATGTAAATGTTTGGTAAATTTAGAAGCAAAAAATTGAGTTGTAAAATACTCGTAATCCGGGGTTTCGAATCGCATGACCGGTAGTGAATAGTCATATGTCTATGCTGATGAGTATCGGTTCAAGGACGAAACGTACACGTACATAGATAATAAACAATAACAAATATTCATTATTATTTGTCGCTCCTCGAAAAAGTAGAGTACTGTAGTGTAGTATTAACACAGCATGACGTCATGAGCTTTAAATGCATCGTTCCTTCCTAAAAAAAGTGGAGCGCACATAGACGTTATAGCCGCTGATAACGTGTTTAAATTATCACAGGTTATTCGCTATTTAAAATTGCCCGTGTGGTTGAGGCGTCGGATTTTAGTTATAAAATACTTGTAATCCGGGATTTCGAATCGCAGGACCGGTAGTGAATAGTTATATATCCATGCTGATGAGTCCCGGTTTAAGGACGAAATGTATACGTACATAGATAATAAACAATAACATATATATATATATATATATATATATATATATATATATATATATATATATATATATATATATATATATATAAGGATACGTTATATCATTGAGACTAAGTTTATTTTTATTAAATATTCATTATAAATAACTTATATGCATTATTTTGGCTCCTAATAATTACAAATTACAATTTACATAACGCTTACATCGAATACAAAATCACAATTCATTTCACACGAGCCAGCGCGATCCTCCTGATTAAAACATTTGTAAAGACCATAAAGTATTTTCTTGTGGGGGTACTAACGAATTCTAAACGTTAAACATGAAATAACGAGTAAAAATACGCCAGTAGCCAACACAAAAAGTAAAAAAGCCAGCACTCAAAATTCATATAAACATAACAATTGATTTAACGTGGTTCATTTAAATTGTATAAATTCCTAAATGAAAGTCTGAGTTTTACTGTTTGTATAAAATGTCTCGTTTAAAGTTTGTTCTTGGAAAGCACACGTGTTTTGGTGTGCGCGTATATTAGAGAAAATGAGCCGTCTCTCTACCCATTTTTTGGAAGTGTACGAAATGGTAGGAATTTGTGTTGAACAGTACTTAAAACAGAGAAAATAAAGAGAGTTTTTAAGCTTACTATTTGTCCTGTGTCCGGTGAGAAGGAAAGGGGAGATGGCACGCCATAATAACTGTAAGACAGTAGCAGGCAGTGGGATCTTGCCCCATGCCTTTTTAGTCTGTTGATGGGATCGTCTTAATCGCTGATCGTAGGGAGAGAAAGACTTCGTTGACAGGACCGTGTTACTTGCTGGGAAAGGGAAAAAGGAGGAAGGAGCAAGTGCGTTTTTTCTTTTATATCACTCAAAATCTCGCGCGGTCAAGCATGATTTGTTGGTCTTGTTTGGCCGGACCCTCTGACAGCGGCATTTGGCAAGAATAGGCCCTGTCTTCTTCCTTAGAAACGAAGAAGGGCTAAGTTAACAGAGAAAGAAATAATAACATATTAGGATGTTAATCTGATAAAACCCCCCCTCAGATTGAAAAATATAGAAAAATATTTTCAATATGTAACATACTGTTTCAGGTTGGCAGGCCACTTTACTTTCATCCCGGATTTTGTCATTAGTTCAGGTTTATGTGGTGTGCTGGTTATTGTAGGACCTTGTTTGCACACTTCGGTATCCTGTGGAGGTGAAGGGTGTTTCGGCATGTTGTTCTTCGATGAATCCAAGTATGACGGTGTTATCCTATCTATGGAAACCGTATCTTTTTTTTCATTTTTAACTATGGTGAAATATTTTGCCGTCCTCTCCACCACTTGGAAAAGTTCCTGAATATGTAGCACAAAGAGGTGTATTTACTGCATCAATGCGTACGAAACCATATTCGCAATTGTGGAGGTCTTTTGGGATGTAAATTTCTTTTGTTTGTGTCGTTGTAGGCGTGAACATTAAATCATTCATTCTTTGTTTTAAGTTCTGGACAAAGTTTGTAGATGGTTGAAAATGATTCGTTTTTTCACAGAACTGGCTGGGCAATGTCAGTAATGTCCCGGAAACAATTTCGGATGATGTGCATCCTAAGTCCTGTTTTATCATATTCCTGATAGACAACAAAACTAGAGGAATGTTTTCTAACCATGTTCCGGAATGGTTGTTGGCTGTCAGAGCTGCCTTTAATTGTCGATGGAAACGCTCGACCATTCCGGTGGCACAAGGTTATAAGCCGTCGTGGTTATGTGTTTCACTCCCCAAAGTTTTTTAAATTCATCGAAGAGTGTTGATTTAAATTGAGCGCGACGATCAGTCGTTATTACTGATGGACAACCGAAATTAGTTATCCAATCATGCAATATTGCTTTCGCGACGGATTGCGCAGATGTATCTCGTAAAGCAGTTATGACAGGCCATCTTGTAAATCTATCGATGATTGTTAATAGGTATGCATGGCCATTTGCTTCTGGCAGTGGTCCAACTATGTCGGTATGTAAGTTGGTGAATCTATCTGAGTGAAGGTGGTATATAAGGCCTGGAATAACCTGTACTTGTGTCGCATAGGAATGTCTTAGTTCCAAAAGGGATTTGATGTGCCTTTAATTCTAAAGAAGTGTCCTTTTTTACCTTGTCTAATGTTTCGTCATTTTTCTGTTCATCTGCGATTAACTCGACGTTAAGAGCTTCAGTATTTATGGCGTGAATTGTAGAGCGTGACAAGGTATCCGCTACAATATTGTCTGTGCCCTTGATGTAACGAATATCCGATGTAAATTGGGATATGTAGTCCAGTTGTCGGGTATCTCTGGGCGTATATTTGTCCATATTTGCGTGTAAAGCATATGTGAGAGGGGTGTGGTCTGTGAAAATAGTAAAGTCTCGGCCCTCGAGAAGATGCCAGAAATGTTTTATTGACAGATAGATAGCAAGTGATTCTCTCGTGAAAGCGCTGTATTTTTGTTGTGCATTATTTAGTTTAACCGAGAAGAAAGAGATGGGTTTTTCTATACCGTTTTGAGCTTGGTGTAGAACAGATCCTTTTTATACTCTTACCGGAACGAGCCGTTTAATCACTCGTCATTTTTAACACCATAAATCATATAGTTTGCATACCTTTAAAGTTCTCACATTTTCTCTTCTACCTCGTCAGGTGGAGGGGTGTATCATCTAGTGGCTGAATTCTTTCTTCTTTCTTTCTGCCGTAAACCACGCCGTCCGTTGTCTGCAACAAAAGCTTCATGGCCGATTCAATCGACAAACAATATTTTTAAACTTTCAATTTTTTTTATTAAAGGCGTTTGTTATCTATCGGGTTGGAGATATTCACCAACGTCTAGAGAGAGAGAGAGGAATTACTGCTTTCGTAATTACTCATCAATTATTTGCTAAATAATTCGTGGAGGGGGGAAAGAGATATTTCGCCTGTATTATGTTAGGGAATTCATCCCCTAAGTCAAATTGCGGACTACATCCTAAATCACGTCTGATAGGTTCGCCTCCAAAACCCAGACTGCTAAAACTCATTATCACGAAGAACAAGTGACGTCACAGATCCCTCTGCTTCTCACGCAAAAGCCCGTGGCGTCATGGAGCTTCTATCGCTGGTGCGCATTGACCCTTGATATGAGGTCTCGTCACGCGGTGGCCCTGTCACGTCTGGGAGCTTCGACTGTGATAACAGGCCCTATTCTGCACTCGACTGCACGGGTCTACCCGCACTAATTCGCGCAAGTCAAACCAACGATTTCCAACAGATACGTCCATTCCCATAGGGCCATTATCCAACACTAGTACAATTAGTGAGACGCTTCAAAACAGAAACTCAGGACTTGGACTTGTATTCTGACTAGGACAATGTACGCTGCCCATCGATCTCTATTGATCTCTACTTGTAACTTGAGTTCAGTTTCTTGTCACTTAGTTTTAGATGACTTGTTTTAGTCGCTTTTTCTGTGACAAATTGTGTGGAGTGTCGTGACAGCTTGTTTGGCGGCTATATGCCACTGGTAGTCCACATTCAAAAGTAGGGGTATGAGCGTTTTCGCCATCAGTATTTGTAATGCAGTGCCATGCCCTGTAAAAATTTGACCCTGCATTCATCGCCAGTGATCTTTCTCGAATCCATAACTCAATAGATGAATACTGACCTAATAGATTTAATGCGTGAGCTAACTGGCATCAAACAAACAGGCACATTTCCTAAGCCATTCTATCACAAAAACAAAATATGACATTGCAAACAAAACGTAATAAGTGTAACCCAAACGTTCACTTAAAAACAACCAATTCGACTCGTTGCCTTGAGGCTCGCCTTCATAAATATCTGAGAATTATAAACTTACTTCGATGTAGTCAAATATTTTTTGTTAGTAAACTGGCAGAATATTCAAACACTGAGTAAAACTAAAATACACTTTTCAATCTGTTCTAATCGCTTTGACATGACTGGATACCTCCCATTCTGCCGTAAAGACTCTGACAATGTATACACAGACTTGTAGATTATATTTGTAACGCCTTCCTCCTGACACGAGAACATAGTCTAGTGTCAGATGATCAAGCCAACATTTCCTTTAGATTAATCTTCCAAAACAGCGTTATTTTATTATATTTCATCTACCCTTCTCCGTCGACTCAGGACTGTACCCTGCAAGACTACGTCTCTGATAGTCCAGATGCAGCACTCCCAAAGATCCGAACGGTCCAAAACAGTTTTTTTTAGATTTGTATTTCCACCTAAGAAATAAGCTTAGTTTATCAAGCTATACAGACGTAGCTGATATCAGTACGCATAGTATCTCTATTCTATATTCCCTTTCGAAGACTATCACTTTCCCGACCCACCTTCCAAATTGTGAGGATCAAACGTCCTTACTCATCGACGTATTCTTAAGTACACTGCACGAGGCGTCTGTTATAGATGTCAACTCCAGAACGCTGATTATCTTGTGATGATATTTGATATTACATTAAACTTTCCAACTCAATCCGAAGAGCCGTGACTCAAAATAACTAGATTCTACAAACCGACGGATTGGGAATCTATCAGAAATCACATCTGCCGTCCAATGGAGTGACACCTTGTGTGCTCCTGCTTATCAGTTAACAAATCAGGTAACTGAAATGCGTTAAAGTAGACATAGAAGCACACATCCCTACGCGGAAATTTTATAGCAATCCCTACTTTCCCCAATAGTTCATTTTAACCTGCCGATATCAAATTACAAATACGCAAGTATGTATAGCATCAAGTAAACATGCTAAGGGTATCAGATTCGCAGTTAACCTAAGTATACAGAGATAACTAGAAAATGCATTATATCGCAGAAGTAAGGAACTTCTGGAAAATATATAATAGTACGGCGAATAATAAGAAATTAACTATTCCCCGGATATCCAACCACCATGCGTTCGTTGTTAAAGCATCTGATTAATGGTGAATTGCTTCCCCAGAGAATTAACTTAAACTCAAGCTTAGATCCATAAATTTACCAAACTGTCCAGTATGGACAGAAGACATAGTCGATGATCTGATTATCAGCTCATTCCAATGTCTCGGATATCAGAAAATAAACTTGACACTTCCAAAACCTGTGAGCCTAATTTTATCCTTGCTATAGTAATAAATAAATGCTTTGCTGAGCTAGCTCTTCTATTCTCTAAATTATACAACAAATTCTTTGCTGAATCCTGTTATCTTGATAGCTGGACAATATCCTGTGCTGTACTAGTGTTCATGAATACGTGTGAAAGACCTGACCCCAAAAAGTATTGACCTATCAGCTGCCACGCGCTCTTCGCTAACAGGTTTTGAATCATTAATCAATATGGCGATAAACGACAACCTGGTTAATGCTAATCTTATTCTTGGCCAACGGTATATATTTAGGTAACCCTGGTCTATTGCGTATATCCTAACTGTCACATATGAACGCATACATCATACACAAGCCAAAGCAGGTAAACTAAAGTGGTATCAATAGATATATCTAAAACTTTTCACAAGGTATGTCATCAAAGTCTTCTTGAAATAAAATTATGTGTACGGAATTACTGGATAAATATTCAATATAATCAGATATTTTACAGACAAAAATAAGATCTAGGTCGTCATCGATGGCTGTGTATCAAAACAACATCACACTAATGCGGATGGTCGAAATGAGTCAACTATTTGCCATTTATGATTTTTGATTTTTTATAGACAACATCCCTGATGCAATTGTGTCCTAGATAACCATATTTGTTGATGACACAACATTTGAATAGCATAAGGCAATAATAATTAATAGCTCACTAGTGTGAGACTACAGCTATGATATTAACTATTTTTTATTTAATGTAACCACGTCTAATATAAGGATAAACAGATTAAACCTATTTTACAAAAATCTGCTTTTTATTACTAGCATGCATTTGTATCGGCCTACAACCAAAATGTGTATTATATGCTCGGGTATCCTATGCATTTATTTCTTTATTCAATGCTAAATATAAACGAAGAAAAACCAGGATAAAGCCAGGATTAGAGTCTGTACTTATTACACAAATAGAACGAGTCACAGTCGTAACACCGACACGCCATGTGCGTTTCACTGTTTTTTTAGTCGTTCGTTATCGACTTAAATATTCAGACAAAATCGCAGTAAATGTAAATAAATGTGTTTCTCCAATCGATGTTAGTTGTTCCAGACTATTTATGTTTTTTCATCAAGGTTTTTAACATCAGTTTTATTTCATCTTATATGCCTTACCTACATTATATACTAGTATGTCCGGTTAGGTAAAACATTTATTTATATTTTCTGCGAGTTGGGATGAATTTTTAAGTCGATGACGAACGATTTAAAACAAGAAAAATCTAACAATGAAACGCACATAGCGTGTGGTTATTGCGATATTGACAAGGTATATGTGTATTAAAAAAATGATGAGTACGGACAGTAATCTAGACTTTACTTGCCTGAATATTTTTTTTAATTGTCTTCGTTTATATACGAGCACTCAATGTAGCCCCCCAAGAAATAAATGCATAGGATACCGAAGCATTTTAACCAAACATTGCTTGTAGGCCAATAAATGTGCATGCTAGTAATAAAAAAAAGATTTTTGTGAACTAGCGTGAATCTGGTCTTTCTAACATTTGACGTGGTTTAAATTAAATAAAAAAATATTTATACCATAGCTCTAGCCTCACACGTTTGTAGCTATTATAATTGCCATTGTTATAAAAAAAATATATTGTATATAATAAAACGTTAAATATTAATAATTAATATATATATATATATATACATATACATATGTATATATATATATATAAGTGTTTGTATCTCTCTCTCTCTTTATATATATATATATATATATATATATATATATATATATATATAACTACATATATATATATATATATATATATATATATATAACTACTAGTCTCTACAGGTAGGTTTAAAAAGAGCACCGAATGTAATAGACCCACACTGTCGACCACGCTACATCATATATCTCATCACTGTGGTGTGTTTACCGCAATAGAATGTGTTACAACGAACTTGCTGCACTGGTGCAACTTCGACGTAAATATCCCCGACAACACGATACATCAGCTAAATCCCCCATTCACTGCAGAGGTCTCAAGATACCGGAAGGCGTTCTACTTTGATACCTTCTTTTCTCGAAGAGCTGCCTTTGGAATTCCCGCTATGCTCCTTGTTTCTTTAGCTGTACCAACCTGCAGACATTTAAATGTGATGTCAACAAACATCTTGCTGCCCACTTCACCACTTCAAATGTCCTTTATAAATATCGCCATTTATAAATATAGCCCTTATGTATCAGCTGCAACATGTTTGGGGTAAATTAAAGTGTTTTAAAAAGTATGTACAAAAGCGGCATGCTGATTATTACGTATCACTAACTGCTGATCATTCAACACCTACATTATAACTAACTAACTAACGGAACCCTAGAAAGTCTACAAGTGTATCTTTTAAACGTTGTATATTACTGCCATGCTTTAAAATATATTTCCATTCTCTGAATGTCTGACGCGAACGCAGAACCCACGGCATCTTTGTTCAAACTCGAATATATTTATCTATATACTCTGGTGTATGTAGTTACATAGTGTATGTGTTCATGGTGGTCTCACTTTAAAAATGTGTAAGGGCTTATGTCATATTTCTATTCTATAGGCGTCGTGCGCGAACGCAGGTCACACGATAGTATTGTTCCTTCGGTGGGCACTACGTGCACAACGATTGTATCTTAGCAGTAATGACAAGATAGTATATCTTAGTTCACGTTTTACATCTGACAAAACAGTTTCGACAGATGAAATAAAACAAACATATTTTGTATTGCATCTTTAGCAATCGAGCGATCCCATCTTCAATAACGTAATACGAATATGAAATTGCTTTATCATATCATCATATAGATTATCTTCTTGTTCCCTTTTCCTGAAGCTACAATAATAATTGATTGCAATTACTTTATCACTGACAAGTGAATTGATTACCGAGACATGCCAAAGCGAGAAGCCTTATGCATTAAACCATTGCTGTCAAACATTTATGCTCACTCTGTTTCATATGTAACGATACACAATTGAATTGTCAGCGACTTTCTAGTTCTTTTCTGAACTCTGAAGTGGTCCGTAAATATCAACAGAAGTAACACATGTATAGATATTAGAACGCTATGCATCTTTAAACGTCATGGCTTTCAACATAAAACTTATTTTTAAAAAGTTATATTTTCAAGACACAGTTTCGCGCAATTCATCTTCAGAAGAGTATGTTGTGAGGACACTGTTTTAGAGTTTAGCCTGAAAAACGATGAAAGCACTATTTGAAATATAAGCGTGACAAAACAAGGAAAATAGTATGTCAAGCATAGACTACATATCGGCAAAAATGCTATTCGAAACTTAAAAATAAAAGTCCGTAATACTGTAATCTATGAAGTCTAATCGTATCAGAATAGTATATAGACAGTATCTTATATGCAGTATATATTTTTTTAACTTTCGAGACCACTTATTAAGGATGGAATTATACTGGGAATTAAGTGTAAAATAGATGGATCGATTGATAGCTTAATGAGCAAAAACCGTATGAGAGGATTGAAAAGTACGAATAAAATGAACAAAGTTAGAATAATTATGGGGAAAGTTTATAGAAAGGATTCGAAGTCGGCAGTTATGCTTTCTGTGGAAAATCATTCCTGTAGAAACGTGTTCCATGGGTGTCAACTTCTTGGGGATAAACTCTGTTTGTGGGAATTTCGCGTTGCAGTAGATATACCGAAGAAAAAGAAAAACAAGTGTATGTAATCGTGGAGAAAAGACGAGTTCTTGCTGTGAATATATTACACGAAGGAACCAGAAAATTCATAAAAAAATACCGGTAGTGTAAAGGAGGGTTAGTATTGTCTTTTCAGTGAGAAACGAGTTGTAACGACGGAAATTGACGACCCCACTAAATTGCGAAGTCGATATTGAATTCTGTCAAAGCATGAACAGGTGCTCTTTAGATACACAGAGAAAAAAAAGGAAGAGTTCTTCGCAGTATTGCTAGTAAGATGAGTTCTTGTTGTGAAGTTTTTACGGGCAGGAGCACAAGCAATGGGTGTTCACTCGGGCCATTTCCATGAAAATGACGATAGAGTAGTAAAAGACTAGTATATTCTCTTCTGTGATAATTAGTCTGCAAACTAGAAAGGAAATCAACTCCGCTATACGTATTACGAGATTGATGGGTTCTACTTAAATACGTCCACTAATTCTGCGCGTTTTTTTTTAAAATGAAAATAGTATTTACTTGGACGACCGACAAAGCCTGCAATTACGATGTAAATACGTTTCTAAAACGAGGGTAACGTATAATGAAATGTCTGATTAAGTTATTTCTACAAAAAATCGTTCGAATATTTCGATTTATCTATCAGACGAGAAAGCTCGTGATCAGTGGATTTGCTCAAGAATTTATCTAATATTCGGATCGTAGTACTTCCCGCTGTAAATTTCATCGACACGGCGCAGACTGCAGATAATCTAATAACGCTTATTGTACGTTAAGAACTTAATCTGTTTACTAATATGTGTGCGTTTTATGGATTATTACAGCGGCAATCCTTCTTTCTCGATTTAGCTCGTCTAATTGAACCACCATTTCACACATCGTGTTCGTGTTTGAGTAAAGGGTGATCTTTATTCACCACTCACGAATAAGCGATAATGATCATGTTAAACATCTGACTGCATTTGATTTCCTCGAACTAGCCGAAATACTCGCTGTAGTACTGCATACTGTTTGTTCTCCCCACACTCTTATGGCGAGTTACTTAGGACTTAATCTCTGATCGTTTTACACGGATGATAGTTTTGGTCGACAACAATGAAACTTCAAAATTTGTATTTTCACTCAACAGAGACTTTTTGGACATGATTTTAGTTTGAAAAGAAACAGTCGTTTTTATTTGCACTGAACTGGCTAGGATTAGGGTATCCTCACATCCGCCTTAGATATACGCCTGTAGAATTGAACTGCTTACTGCAAGATAGAACGACGGTTGTTAGCAAATTGCTCAATATAACACCTGAAACATAAGACTGATAGAGAATTCGTCCTTAACATAACTCAGAAATGTGGGCGAAAACCTCCTGTTATGAGCAAAGTGTAATATATATTCTTATACTTACCTTCACATTTTTTATCTTTTGGTCGGTGAAAGATAAATTCATCTTCACTGAGGCAACTTGAATTCATGTCCCAATTTTTAGGGTAGCTAAATTTTCACCAAAATAGAAGAAGACAGTGTGTCTAACTCTGACCTTGTAAAGCCATATAATCGCGCTAAATTAGTAAATCTTACTAATAAAATCCCTGAACCATGTGTTGTGTGTGTTCGACGTTGCGAATCACTTATCTATTGTGTTAGGGTAATGCACAAGACATTTCAAGAAATGATGTGCATAATATCATTATTAATACCTAGCCGGTCGCATTTTGAGAGAATATATAATGTAATTGTTCAGTTTGTGAATGGATAGTCGATTGTAACAATTTCTTATTTAAGTACGCTACATCCCCAGAGGAGAATTGAATGCGTGGAGGGTAGTATCATCACATCAGAACATATACACTACTCTACCTCGCCAACAGCGAAGTCAATCTTTGCGGAGCATGATATTATGATAACAGAACTGGCACTATAATATCTCTATCCAAACAAAACAGATTTTTTCAAATGATAGTATCATGATAAACCAATCAAACTGTTAAAGACCAAAAGGAAAAGGTCATGCCTAGAAGAATATTTACCTGGCAGCAGAACATATACTAAAATACATCCTCTCTAAAAAAGTATGAGATAATTCTTGAAGTAAAGTCACATAAGGACAGAGCAGATACTACACTACACCATCGTATTTTTGCATTGACAGATTCTCTGAAATAATATAGTAAAGTTAATAAGATATTAAGACCTAATACAATAGTACAAAAAACATAGATAATAGTATAGTTTACAATTAAGGCAGACAAATACTATATTATTATTCGTAATAGATTACTATATTACCAATAATATACGTATGCCAATAGTGATTTGATGTTTTTGTGAAATTCTTTAAAAAATACGGTCGAGCCAATATGATTGTATTTCGATACAATATTCTTGGTAACATTTAATTATCATGTTATCAAAAGATATTTGTAAAGATTTAGTCTGTATTACAATTCTATTATAGTCAAGATCAAAGGGTGGCAATGAATTTTTTAACAAATAAAACATGAATTTAGAAATGTTTTTGTTCAATCAGCAAGCAACATATTAATCTTGAGGTTACTTGAAAATCAAATAAATACATAGAAAAATAAACAAGCGTCTCTGCTTAACGGGATATCAGGGTTATATATATATATATATATATATATATATATATATATATATATATATATATTATCCTTTCTTATTTTACTTCAGTGTAAATTTGCAGAAATCAAGGAGCCTCTTTCTAGGGTAAACAATTTAACTTAATAGATATATAGGTATTTGAGGAGGCCATTAAAGTTCCACTTTACCTTCTAAAAGTTAAGTTTGTAAAGAAGTGAAGTACATTAACTTTATTCTCCCCAATTGATCAGCTAACTATATTATAATATATTGTTCTTGTGTTTTTTAATCTTACCGGATTTCTAGTAGACATTTAAATTCCTTCCAGTCGAAGTTCAAATTTTATTCAGTACACATTCAAATCTTATTCAGTAATAATTCAGATTATCTATCTCCTTCTCTCTAGTTCTTTTTATACATATATATATATATATATATATATATATATATATATATATATTTCTAACACATATTAAATTATGTATACCTACATACGCCGACAGACAGTCTAGAAGATTCCACGAACGCTATCGAAACCTTGCGTATAATTAAGTCACAGTCTGTTTTTAACATATTCGAACAGTGCACGACTTTAATTTATTAGAGGGGCTTCATAATAATAATATGTATAATTTAATATTACACTATTTTTAGGTACAGCTGCTGACGTTTGAAGCTTACGCTTTCATCAGAGTAGGAGGTGACACTGTCAGATGTTCACAGGGCGCGATCACAGTTCACAGAGTCAACCAAACTCGGCGCGGTTTCGCTCTATCCCACCGACCATCACAAATTATCACGTGATGCAGGAGAAATAAAGTTCTGTGTATGCCTAAATACAGTAGGCAGTAAAAAGCATACACTCTAGAGGGTTCGTGAAACGTTATCGGAACCTGTTTTATCGCTAAGTTACACTAAACTTGTAATATCTCCGAACAGTGCTCAATTTTTATTTCTAAAAAAATTACAATAATAATATTTACTAATAAATATTAAATTATTTATATGTACATACGTTGTGTGTTTATCCAATACTCTTTCTCATCATCTCCCTCTTAATCTTACTCTTAATATATATCTCTCAATTATAATATATATATATATATAGAGAGAGAGAGAGAGAGCGAGAGAAACAGAGAGAGAGAAAGAGAGAAATGTATATATAAATATATATATGCATATATACATACATATATAAGCTTATTTCTCTCTCTCTCTCTCTATATATATATATGTATATATATGTATGTATATATATATATATATATATATATATATATATATATATATATGTGTGTGTATAATGTATATGTATATATACATATTTATATATATATGTATATATAGTAAGTTATGAAATATATCCATGACAATTAAGCTACACAGAGGCTTCCGCGTTCTATCCCCGTGGGGAATCGTCATGCAAAAATGTATGTAATTCGTGTTACCGGATGTTTTATACATACACGTGATGTTTAGTCTAACTAGCTAACAAATCAAATTATTTGTGATTTCCTCCCACAGGTTTATGTTTCCATATATAGCTCATTAGGTAAAAACTAATTCGAGCTTCGTTTACATTGAGATACACTTTACATGCAGCCAGTGTCGTATGATGGCGTATGGGTTAGCAGCGCCGACTGTCAGCTCGACGATTGTGTTTCGATCCCGGCTTGAGGCACTAACTGGTCTATCCGAACTGATGAGCGAAACAGTCTGTATGTTGATGACTTTATGAAGCTCCCCCCGGGTAGAACTTATTTGTAAGGATATCGCCAACTGCCATTAGGTCAAAAATTAATTCGAACTCCCGGCATTTGCAATGTTTACATTGAGATACATCTTACATTCAGTCAGTGTCGTATGATGGCGTAGGTTAGCAGCTCGATGCTAAATAGTGTAATATTAGATTATACATATTATTATTATGAAGCCCCTCTAATAAATTAAAGTCGTGCACTGTTCGAATATGTTAAAAACAGAATGTGACTTAGCTATACGCAAGGTTTCGATAGCGTTCGTCGAATCTTCTAGACTGTCTCCCGGCTTGAGGCACTAACTGGTTTAGCTGTGGATGACTTTATATATATATGGTGTAGTACTCTGATGGGGCAATGATTGGTCTCCACTTAGTCATCAAGCAATATTTATTCGTAAAACAATTGAGTACTTTCGGCCATAGGTATTGTAAACTATATTATTTCTGTTTTATATGTGTAATCGTCCTACTTATCACTACTTATTACTATATATATATATATATATATATATATATAATTTGTTCAATTGTGTCCTGACACAATAGTTATAATTAACGTTTACCATATTTAATAATTCTATGTTAGGTCTACTGAAAAGGCCATAGATATGTGCTGCTTGTTTCAGTTCTACACTCCACCGTTTGTCTCTGTCTATAAATTTTACTTTATTCCATACGAATAGGTGTGTCATCATGTGCCTCCTTATATTTCAGCTATACCCGCCGTTCCGATATTCTACAGCTTTACTTATCGTGGCCTATCTTTGTATATTTACCAAACTTACATAGAATGGCATACATAAAGTTCTTAATCATCACGAGCTCTGCAGGTGGCTTTACTCGAATAAGATGTTTTCAGACAGTTGAGTCTCTCTTGAATACTGTCCTCATGGTATAGAGGTTATATATTCTCTTATTTAGTGTTACTCAAAGCTTTAATATATGACAGACTGTCACTTATTTACTGGTGGTGCCCTTTCATGTTGGATCCATATTTTCGCAGGACGCACTATAAAATGCCGGAGGTTAACTCAAACGATGCATAATGACAATCCAATCTAATATATGAACAGTAGTCTGAAGAATGCAGATTATACAAATTATTAATACCTATCTAAATATATAAGGCTTACTCTTAAGAGGTCTTAAGAATACATGTTTATCCAGAGAATCATGCTTTATTGGTGACTAACAATGTTGATCAAATTCAATGCAAATATTAAATACTTGCATTTTTAAATAGTAGTATGTGCCCATGTCATGCGTATAACAATGCTTTAAATACCCCAAAGCATGCAAAATGTAGGTAAATATTTATTAATTGATAACTAATTTCTATTGTTTGACATTTCACAATGATCGGATGTATCTCAAGTTGTACGAATCGCTTTCAGCTCTTGATTTTACATTATTGCATGAAACTAAATTACACAAAATATAGCTCACATATAGGCTCGTCACGCTTAGCAAATGTGTTCTGAACTTTATGCATATCAGATAATTAGTTTAGGAGTGGATCTTCTATATGGAAATGTATAGACACATACACGAATCTAACTTTGTATGAATGTAGAAAATGTTCATTTAGTATCCGCAGTTTATTAATTTAATTAACGATATTTGCATACGTAACTAGTATTTATCTAATTATAATTCATTAAAATAGTATAATTTATTATTACTGAATTTTCATTAAATACATAACGGCATACGTATTTTATCAGTGGTATCCTAGACAAAAGATCTACAGATGGTACTTGTTAGAGAATCGGTGCCTAAAAAACTTAATTAGCTTTACTTCAGAGATGGCACTTCAAAGAAACTCGCTACGCTAAAAAATGCAATTTTATATCAAGAAAAAGAAAATAGTATATTACATTTATTTCGTATATCGGAAGAATTTTAAGATTTCTTGATATTTAATGAATAGATAGACGAGAATGGCACCTCGGAATATCATCGGCAGAGTAAAGCATGGCTCATCGTTTGAAACGACGTGCCATGTACATTTGAAGGTGTTGCACATTTTAAAATGCGTTCTCGTTTCTCTATGACAGACTTTGCGCCTCGGTGGTCAGACAGGAGATCATTCAGTTAGTAGGTCGGCAATTTTATAATAATAGTAAACTTGTAATCCCCTAGCTGCAGAATAGTACTAACATGGATGAGTGTCATTCAAGCCCTACGATCTTGGAGCAAGGTGTGCGTTTGGATTATATTCATGTTCGTCCATTTACAAACGTTGTCTATCCATCTTTTCTTTTTCCTACCTTTCCAAAACCTTTCCTTGTATTATGTCTTCAACACATATATCACATAGTACTATACTGGAACGCTAAACATGATACAATAATCTGAAAACTTTACATTTTATGACAGATGATATTCATGGGATGCCAGTGAGTTTTCGCAACTGTTCAATACTGATGTTATCAGATAGTTTACGATTAGTAATGTAGCGTATGGTGTAGCTTTGAAAAGTTACTGCTTCATGGCGTAATTTTACAGTCCAGTTGACACGTTTAAGTCCCTATAAGACTACGGTTAGGGCATAGTTTAGTCTTAATTAGCATTTGTATCGCTCAAAGTGTGGATTAAATGGACAAATCCTATTTTTGGTGTGCCCCTTTTTTCTTGCCTCGCTACGAGGGAATGAGTTGATACAATGTAATATAGGTAACATGCAGCTCCTTAAAAACAAAAAAATGAAGTTATGTCACATAATCAAGATAATCATAGATACAAGTTGCAGAACAGTCTAGCAGTAACGCAAGTTAACTGCACACGAGAGAACAATTAACATCACATAAAATAGCCTCTAAATGCATCTAAGTTGTTTATGAAGAATATACGGCAAAAAGTCGTGGTTAAATGTACATTAAAAGAATCCGCAGCAATAAACCAGATTTTTGGTCGGAAGTGACATTCATTGGATAGATCCGAACAAGCAAAATATTACGAGATGGTTCACGAGGAAAATGAGTTACACATGCCACTCTTCCCTGGCTAGGGTGCTCCGGATAACTACGTATCACAAACGAAAAAAAAAAGAGAAAAGGGAAGCGAAATGTGAGAAGAACAACTCTAAGTCCAGACTAACCTGGTAGTTCAATGATATTAAGATATATTATATATCTGCTGAAGGAAGTTCTGGTAGTGATAATACCACTATGAGAGAACAAGGCCGTCGATAATTGAATGCTCCAACCCCCCAAAAATGCCGGACTAGGTTCGGCTTTGATCAACAGATCAATGGTGTAAGCCGTGCCGGCGAATAAAAAAAAACACACATTAGATCCCTGGATGTTAATCAAATTTAAGCGTCCTCAATCTATAAGGCTTTATAAGTGAAGTATCAGAAGAGATACTGCACTTTGCTCCAAGACGAAACGCTAATAAATAGGTGTGTCGGTTTGTGAGGCTTAAGTCTGAAATAGCATTTTCATCTACCTTTTATGTTTGTTTCGATTAGCATTTTTGTTAGTCTGTCACGCTTTAGCTCGATATAACATATGTTAGATCTGCCACGTTCAATTATGAAATAGCATCTATATCGACCTGGCATACTTAAGTTTGAAATAATATTTCACTTGGTCTATCACGCTTAAGTTTGAAATAACATTGTGTTAGTTTCTCATGATGAATTCTAGAAGAGTGTGTTGCTTGTTACTCAGAAGGGTTTATTTATACGAACACTTTGATTGGTTTGTGATGCTTAATTTGAAAATAGCATTATCGTCAATCTGGCAACCTGACGTGTAGGTTTCGTTTGTATGTCAAGCTTAACTTTAAACCATCATATTCGTTTTATGCCATCTTGAAATGTCAGGTTATATATTCATCACTGAACGATCAGTATAGTTGACCAACTTGATGTCAAATTTGTATGTATATCACGCTTACCGTTGAAATAACATGTTCGATTGGTTTTCTACGCTTAAGTTTGAAACATTATATTCGTTTGTCTGTCAGGTTAAAGTTTGTCATTATATTTCCATCACTCTTAACATGCAGACGCATTTTTATTTTAGATCTGCCCTCTGTAACCGGTAAGTTTTAGATAAACTTTTCGTTCCTCTGCAATGCTCAACTTTAAAATACCATTTTCGGTTACGCTGTCATATAAAAATTTAAAATAATATCCTCAGCACTAAACGCACAAATTTAACGGGCGCATTCTTTTCAGATGCGTCGATCCACCACAGTTCAGATGAAAAAGTGTTTTCCATAGTCTGTCATTATTAACTTAAAAATAATATATTCATCAGAACATTATGTTTAAGGTTTAATAGCATTCCGTTATTCTGTCACGTTGTAGGTTGAGATATTATTTAGAAATGCTGTTCATACTTCAATATTATATACGATTTTCATCTCCAGAGTGGTTGATTGAATAGAACTTTTTTTAGGCTCATCCGTTATTGTTTTCTTTATTATGTGTTTTTTTCTGTATTAGGTTCTCAAATTTTTCCCAAAGCAATTGGGTAAAGTATTAGACCAAATCTCCGAAGAAATGAATGCTAAAACGCATGTATTTACCATGAGGAGATAACATTTGATGGGATTTGAACAACATATGAATAGTATCTACATTTCGGTTAAACATGTGGTTTTTACAAAATGATTAAAACGAAATAAATTAGTAAGCAACATGAACATTTAAAACAAACATGGTAACACTTTAAACATATGCCAATGCGCGTTTAGCGATGAAAATGCTATTTTAAACTTAAGTATCTCATACTAACGAACACACCACAGTGGCTAAGTGGTTAACGACGCCGACTGATACCTAGGTGTGTCGGGTTCGAAACCAGATCGTTCCGCAGAAACACTTTAATCAAACCCTACACCTGACCTTGTGTCTAATCACCTGAAGAACAGGTAAATAAAATACCAACGAATATATTTATTTCAGTATAGACTATATAAAAATGCTATTAAAAACCTAAGCCTGACATAATATTTACTTTTAAAATTAAGCTTGATAGACAAACCAACATTTTTTTTACGACAAAAACACTAGCATGACAATATAACAAGCTTGTATGTTTACATCAAGCACGAGAGACCAACAGCAACTGATATTGTCAAATTAAGCTGACAGACTCAAAGACGTGCAATTTCAAACTTAAGCATAACATATTGACGGAGATTATATTTTAAAACCAACAAAATGTAATTTCAAACTTAAGTGTGACAGAAAAACGAAAGTTGTATTTTAAACTTACACATGACTGCTCCCACAAAATCGCTATTTAAAAAGTTAACGCGTGATAGCAACAACACGTTGTGGCAAACGTAAGCCTGGAAGACGAAACCTGTGCAATTTACTAATTAAGCATGGCAGACGGATAGAAAGGTTGTTGCAAAGAAAATCATGACATACCAATAAAAATGTTATTTTAAACTCAACTGTGGCAGACAAATGGTAGTACTATTTTTCATCTAAGCATTACATGCTTACAAATTCCTGTTTCAAAGAATAACATTCTGACAATGTAATTCATTGTTTCACTCCCCTCAAATATGTAGTTCATTGCCAACTGACCATCTCATTAATACTAATCCTGGCCATTAGTATAGACATTAGTATTAAATAGGAATATTAACGGAAATTCTATTTAAAATTTAAGCATGATAGATCACCAATTTTTTTCTTCAAATTGAGCGAGGCAGACAAACAGAATTGCTACTTAAAACTTAATGGGGACAGATCGACAATAATGTTACTGGAAGCTTAAGCATGTCAGACCAACCGTCGGATAGAGTGTATTTTATTAGCGTTATGATGCATCAAAATGGTGCAGTCTTTCTCTGATAATCATACATGAAAGTGGCTTATAAAAACATAACAAACCGACATAGCCTCTCAGAGAGATGCGAGGGCGCATCTAAACGCTACTTATATCGATTACTTATTCACTGATAAAATTAAATCTACCGAACAATTAGTGTTGTTACTCCAACAGAGTCGACGTTCCGTTCATAGAGTCGTCAAATTAACCGGCAAACAATACATAGTCTTTCAATGGATGTTGGGTTATTAACAAAACCCAACGACCAAGTCCGTCAAACTATGACGAAAAGCCATTGATCCTAATCAAACACTGAAGTCATCACAAAATAACATGAGAAACTAATATATTTTAGGCTATATTTTCTTAACAAGTGTCACGTAAACAGCTTTAATATCTTTCTCATTGCTGCATCATACACATATAGCTTTTTAGCAACCCTATTGTAGATAATTTACTATGCATTTGCTATGAGTTAAATATATGGCATTTTACAGTTCGGAAGTGTGCTATTTATTGTCCCTCTATGGGCGCGATTGGTTGGGTAGAAGAAACATCTGCAAGATTGCCAAACTGTTACATATTATTCTTATAGATATGTATCAGTATAGTAATAAGCGTGTTTATTTTTTAGAAATATTTTAACACTTTCGATGCACATTTTTTATAGGGATTTATCGATTACAAAATGAATTGTTCCTAAATCGAATAAAACGTAATGAAAAAAATTACATCGTCGGCATCGACTTAAACATTACACTTGTAATTGTAATCGCGCTTAAAATTATTACTACATATAAATAAATTTCCTTTTATTTGTTTAATAATATTTAGTTGATGCGTGTTTTTTTACGATAAAGTGAAAGAGGAGACGGTAAGCAAACCCCCATGCGATATTCATGGGATCCTGATAGTCAATATATAACTGAGGAGGATTGATGAATATGCATATCTATTTGTAAGATTCCTAGTGTTGGGACGACTGATCGGGAATCGGAAAAATCGAAATCTTTTTGGGTATCGGAATCTGTATCGGAATAGGGAAAATGTGTGTCTATTTTCCGATTCAAAAAGCGATTTTCTTAATTGTTTTGTATTTTGTTTGATTTGTTTAAAACTTAATTTTCCATCGCGGATACTAATGCTGAAATGATAAATGTTTATTGCTTTTAAACAACTAGCAAAACTAAAATCTATAGATCACCTCCTACAAGTGTATTCTTACATTTGTGAAAATAGAGGCACATATTACGCGGGTTTCGACATTAATCCGAAAATTAAAAAAACACAACAACAACAACAACACCATAGCTTAATATTCAGAGATTAAAAAAGTATCGTAATCGGTAATTGTATCGGAATCAGGAATATAAAAAATAATCGGTATTGTACCGGAATCGGAAAAAATATTGGAATCGTTTCATCACTAATATAAACTGTTTCAGAAATGGTAAAAATAGTGCTGAAGAATTACAGATTTAAATTAGCCCCGATAATCAAACTGTTTAATGAATTTTAGATTATTCTGTAAAGTGTTTTTTTACGGGTATCACCATAATTATTCTACACTCAAAAGAGTGTAGTATGCGAGGATTAATTTGAAAAAATCCAGGTCAGTATTCTAGTATCCGATAGGATTGATCGATTGTTACACTATTTTAAAATCAATTGTGGAAAAGTTTAAATAATAAGGACTTAATGATCTATGGACTGAAATCAAATGATAGATTTATAGGTGTTACTATCATTTAGAATTACGTAATACAAAATATATTTTGTAAATATATTAAGAAATGTTCTAATTTGGTAATCAACGAAAAAAGTCTGCGACTTTATAAATAAAAATTAATAAAAGTCTATGAATGTTTCTTGTGTTTATATTGTACTATGTACACAAAAGTTGATGCGATAATTACATTATCGAAAACATAAGATTATATTTTAGTCCAAGCATAAGACGTCAATGATGTCGAATATTTTGAACAAAAATAAATTAATTTAAGTTATTTCCGCCAATACAATTATATGTTGTAGTGACAGTATATACTTAAAGTCAGGTTATAAGACGGGACTTATATCAAAGAAATTAAATATTTCAATTAATTTCATTAATTTCTTAAAATGGACATAGAAGTTAGGCATAGTCATATGTAATGCTATGACAATTGCAGTGATCCTTTTATAGGAGCTAGACTTTCTCTGTCCTCATAAGTATACGAGTAAAATAGACAATTGTGATGTCGCATTAAAATGTCACTACAACAGCCAATAAAATATATGTCCGTAATCAGATCTTAGATAAGTGTGCCAAGTGTTTCTAGAATTGGGGACTCGAAGTTACTTTCAAAAGGTATAAAAATGCTGAGCCAAATGAACTTGTCACTAAATTCGTGTGACTTAAAAATATCGGTAACAGTAGTATTTATATGTTATTATTTTTGTTGATATGTATACATATTTCGTTCTTTTACTGTTGGACAACAACCTCTCACTATTTTTGCCTAGCTGACTATCGACTTTTATGCTTTATTTGGAAGCCGAAATCAATAAGTAGATCATGTATGTTTTATATACAAAGATATATGTGTTGCTCTCTCCTTTTTATACAAGCGCTCACATTTCTTAAAGGTGACGGTTTCCTCGGTTAAGATAATTATTTATCTGGAGATGATTAATGACGCCCTAAAACACGGGCAATGACCCGTCAAACATACAAACGAGAGTTACCCCTTTATTTACCCCCAGAGTGCTGGTAGTTAAGTGACACGACATTAGAAATCCCTTCAAAGACAGCACCACGGCGTGGGCACACCAACTTGCACTCCCCAGCAGGTGATAGCACTACATTGGGTCCCGACCCCAATATAGTGTTACATTGGGACCGTGGCAAAGACACAGCCAATATAGAACTCCACAGAACAGCTAGGAGTCCCCTCGGCAAGCGATAGTAACGCAATACGAGTATCATTCCAATTATACGAACTTGACCACGTTGATATTGCAAATATCGTTACCAACTATCAGGACTTGGTTACATGTCTGGTTACAATATTGTGGTTAACTATCAGAATTTCCCACGTGCATGGTACCAATATATTTACCAACTATGATACCCCTTCCAAGTTTATGCTTCAAGTAATGTCAGCAATTCTCATTGAGTATCAATATGCATTATTCACGTGTCGTTGCTAATTATCAGGATGTTACCAAGTGATTGGTTCCAACATCGTTAACAACTATCAGGATCTATCGAAGTTCGTTATCCAGATATAGTTATAACTATAAGGACTTAACCAAGTTCCTAGTTACAATATCGTTACTTACTATCGGGACGTCTCTGAATGCATGGTTATAATATTTTATTGTCGTTAGTTACTACCTTAACTTGTCCAAGTGCTTGTTTCCAATATCGTGTTCAACTATCAAGATTTATCAATATGTTTGGTTCTTATATCGTACCGATTATCAGAATTCACCCAAGTGCGTTGATCTAGTTATGTTATCAACTATTGGAATTTGTCGAAGTTCTTATTTCTAATATCGTCACCGACTATCAGGTCTATACCGAGTGTCTGGTCTCAATATCGTCACCAAATATCGGAGTTGTTTTCGTGCGTGGCTTCAAAATCGTTACCAACAATCTAGACTTTTTCAAGTCCGTGCTTCCAATAGCATTGCCAACTATCGGAACTTGTCCAAGAGCGTAGTTCCAATACTGGTAGAAACTATCCGGACTGTTCTTTCAATATTCTTACCAACTACCAAATTTGTTGATGTGCTTTCTTCTAATATGTTTAGAATCTATCATAACTTAGCCTAGTGTCATCATAATCAAATACCAGCACTTGTAAGTTCGTGGTTCCAGTTTCGTTAGCAATCACAAATAATTGTCCAGATAATTGATTCCTATGCTGTTTCTAATTTTAAAACTTATCCAAAAGCGTGATTCCAATATCGTTACTAACTATCAGTGCATTTCCAAGAGCGTGGTTCTAATATCATTATCAACTATCAGGTTTTGTCCAGGTTCGTCGTTCCAATTCTGTTAGCCATAACCCGGACTGTTCCAACAGCTTAGTTCCAATAGCGTTATCAATTACTGAGGCTTGCTCAATTGTGGCGTTCAAGTATTGCTACTAACTACCAAACTTGTTCGAACATTGAATATTGTTATAGAAGTTCTAGATTTATCTAAATGCGTGGTTTCTAATAAAGTTACAAACTATCGAAGAATTTCTAAGGGTCTAGTTCTAATATCGTCATCAACTATCAGGAATTATCCAATTGCGTTATTCTACTGAATGAAAACTATGACTCAATAAAACACACAACGTTGTATCGTACTAAAAGAAAGTATAATGTTTTTTAACGTATTTTTTTTTAATTTTGAAGGGATGTGTGTAACATAATATATCCTCAGCTATATGAACATTTCTAAACTGGAAACAAATTATTTTCTACATGACAAGTAGTAACTACTATAATTTTCATTTAGCTATTTTGTTTTACAAAATGCAATTAAAATTATTATGGAACCTCCAAACTTAATTTTCTCTGTAACGTGGGTGTATCCCTTCGTAACATTAGTTTTCTAAGTGTATTACTCAGACATTCCACTATGCATCCTCATCTCTTGGCACGGAAATTATTTCGACTGGAATTTTTCGCTTCAGTTCAGGGATAGTATGATACCTTTTTTTAAACAATTCATATACATCATCTTTGTGATAACCTCATAAAATCTGGCGTTTGTGTGAAGCGCTTTCAGATCACACCTATTGGTGATAAAGACAATTACTAAACACTTCTGTTTAAAAGAGTCATATGCAATTTTGGTAGTCGTTTAATCATTTTGAAGCCACTGTTCTTCCCTCACAACTCTGCCCAAAACATCTTAACTATCGCTAGGTTGTACTCAATATTCATAAACAATGAGGTACACATTTTAAGTATATGATTTAATGCGGATCACACTGGACATGTCAGGAACCAACTGAGGTGTATTTGTTCCATGCATGCTTGGATTGCTGTTGTGAAGTTGTCCCACAGTAAATAATAAATAAAGGAAGTGAAGTCGAGGGTTGGTTTAACAAGTGTATTAACAAAGTAAGAAACTGACTAGCTCTTGGCTAGACAGTTACAAGACTGTGCTTTGTCCTCAGTGTCTCTGGTGACTCGCACTATTTATAGTGACAACCGGTGTAGTTTCTCCTGTATAAGAACGGCCGGTGTAACAATTGCATAAAAGAGTATAAATCTTTTTAGCTATTCCATGGGTGGCAGTTAGTAGCATTCTAATATCGGGCTGCATACTATGAACTTGGGCTGAAAATGTTTAGCTAATTTCCAGCCGGAGCAAATACATGTTTGCAAATGCGTAGCCAAAATATGTGTATCATTATTGATGGTGAATATAAGTTTATTCTAAGAGAATAAAATTCCTATGATGAGTAAAATGTATTCCTCGAATAAGAACAGGATCGCACCGCTTATATATACCCTTAGGTAATTAAGATCAGGATATAATTGTATAATACCTACGTCTAGTATCTTCATTCCAATTTTGATCGAACTCAATTATATAATTTTGATTCTAGATAATGCTTAAAATTAAAAGCTTAAGAATCCTAAAGAAAAATATGAAACTCGGACAGTCTTGCATACATGGGAGCTAATGACTATGGAGTAAATTTAATGCAAATCTGAAATATTTGAATTTTTAAATTAGAGGTCGTATCCATAGTATAACTCATAAAAGCTTTTTTAAATGCTAAAATAAAATTAAATGCATTACACATGTACTAATTCATTTCAAATACCTACTGCTAACTATACACAACAAATAAAGTTATCTAAATTTCCTGAAGGGTATCCATGTTCCGTTTGTCTTTGTGTGCATACAACTAAAGTAAATAAAGCCCATATTGCCCAGATACAAGTTTGGGAGTAGTGATCCAAAAATTCACAGTGATCGGTTAATTAGTTTGTGAGGGAATACTACACATAAATATATAAACAAATACACACTATCTAACTTTTCATGAATAGAGATTTATAATGTGTAGCTAGGCAGGTAAACGTTTCTAGCCTGGAGCGAAATTCTATAATAAATTTCGAAAAAGTTCGCCATCGACTAAAAGACAGAAGCAAGTAAAATATTAAAGCTTATGTAGAAATTATTAAGAGTGAAGAGTGCTTAATTCATTTCTTATTGGAAAACTTTGCATTATCGCTAATGGTAGTAACCGTTTCACTTATCACAGTGCAGTGTGTGTAGAGATGTCGATAGGTAATCAAATATTTCAGATATTTAGAATCCATTATATAATATTCCATTGTAAATATCCAACAGATTTTATACATCTGAAATGTGAGAATATATATGTGTATATCTATGTATATTGATACGCACGGTAAACTACATAATATAAATGCATGGATATACATGTTAAATAGGCAAACAGACAAACACACAGATAAATACACACACACATACATACATGCACACACCCCCCCCCCCACACACACACACACACATATATATATATATATATATATATATATATATATATATATATATATATATATATATATATATATATATATATATATATATATATATTGTTCAAGAACGCCGTGCTAATGGTTTTGGATATCTCAAGTGAACAATTACTTTTTTTTATAGAAATCTAATATGCAATTTAATTTTACAATTCTCTCTTATTCTTATTTCTATGCTATTTGTAGCTATGCATTATCACGTGCATAATTATTTCCAGAAAGATCTAGATTCATCCGCTCTCTTTACTACCGCGCCGTTCTTCCATCAGTTTAAACAACCCAGTCGCATGCCTAACCTTCCCCATCAGCCGGTTACCCGACCCAAAACATATACGCGCTCTCAACGAGAGCCACTGTGTGCTAGAGTTGGTGAACCTATATTGATGTATTCAAATTGCATTTTCAACATTGATTGTCTATCGGCTTCGGATAATGGCTTAGAAAAGTTGTAATTGCAGAGAACAAAATTGATGATTTTGTTGTTTCGCTTATAGACGAAAATGATCACGTACTTGGATCGCTCGATCTATGCAGCCCTATGTCATGAGAACAATTATATAAGAAATCACAGTTGATACAGATATGATATATATATATATATATATATATATATATATATATATATATATATATATATATATATATATATGTGTGTGTGTGTGTGTGTGTGTACATATATACTAACATGAAAATATATATATAGCAATAAAGCTACGCAGTGGCTTTCGCTTTTCATCCCCATGCATTTTAGCCTGACGATCTCCTACAGAGATAAAACGCAGAAGCTTCTGTGAAATTATTAATTGCCCCCATTATATTTTCATAACGTTGTACCTATCACTAATCACGTATTGAGCACTGGTGAAGTAATTACTGAACATCAATACACAATATATTATATATCTTTATAATAGTTTATGTGGATACATGAAATAAACACACACACACACATATATACAGGGTGTCCCAAAATAATGTATACACCCTTTGAATTGCTATAACTCGTTCAATTTACTGATTTTTTAATTGCAAGATTGATACACAAGCAAAAGAGTAAGAATATACATGAAAAAATACTGACAGTAAAATTAATAAAAACATAGAAAATAAACTTTTAACAAAGATAAAGGCTACTTAGGGTAATTTCAGAATGTTCATAAAATTAACTCTCACCATAACCCCAACCCGTTCTGCTCAATACACTTTCCATTTTGGGAAGACGTGAAGAATTGTACCTACAAACGTCCTGCAATATTTACTCTAGTATTTGAGCACATTCTACTACAATTGCTACTCCTATTTGTTTGCAATTGCTTCAGGTTTCTTGCTTTAAACATTGTAGCCTTTACCTTTATTAAAAGTTATTTTTATATGTTTTTGTTAATTTTACTTTCAGTATCTTTAAATCTTCTACTCTTTTATCACTTTTGTTTGCAAGTCAAACGCAGTAAATTGAACGAGTTATAACGATTCATAGGGTGTATACATTATTTTGGGACACCCTGTATATATTTATACATACATATGTATATATATATATACATACATATATATATATATATATATATATATATATATATATATATATATATATATATATATTAGTAAAGAATTCCCCTGTATAGAATGCATTTAAATTTTGTAATTGAAACTTTTTTTTAACCGAGTAAAATGCGGAGTTCTATTTTAAATAAACCTATTATTTAATGCAAATTTTCGATTTAAAAACATAGTCTTCATAAGGATAATAGACAATATATTTTTCTTCCTTTTTACCAAACGACATGGAGTTGTTTGATCATGTGGCTCAGATGTTTACGAAGCTCTTTGTGTAATAATATCCACAAGTTATGTGGCTTCTGGTTGAACTTCATAAGTATTTGTAAACAGTTCTAGTTTATAAAATAAATTTACATTTTGTAATTGAAACGGTTTTATTTTAAACCAGTAAAATGCAGAGTGTTGTTTAAAATACACATATTATTTATTAAAATTAAAATCCATGGATCGGTTACAGTGCAAGCATAGACCACGTCTTTATGTGTGCAGTTGGAATTGAGTGGGCATTCATGCGGGTTATGGCAATTACACTTATTATTGGGGTTTTAAGGGGTAGTGATTGATTGGGCTTGTCTAATTTTCTTGCTGTTAGTGCTTATTATAGTTTGGGCTTAGTTCGGCATTGTGGAGTATGAGATTTAATGGTGTTTTTATTTAGGATAGTGCTATATCTGTGTGGGTATTTCAATGATTTTTCCCTATCCTCTGATGAGAAGAGTTTATCTTTGAAAACCCATGGATTAAGGATATGAGACTCTTTTCTCTGAACTTTAGATGTTTTAATAAATAGTGTATCTTTACAATTCTTTATTATCATCTTTCACCTCTAAAATTAATTGCTCTATTAAGCTTTACACTATCACGATAGATTATTATTATTAAACGATACTTCAATTATCGTTATTAAATTCAATATTTAAATATTATATATATATATATATATAAATATATATATATATATATATATATATATATATATATATAAGCTGTGATTTAACAAATTTCGGGGGGGGGGTACAATCCTGTTCTAAAGATCATCAATAGATTTATTTACTGAACGTAATCATTACGATACAACATTTCGATTCATATAATCTCATTTAGATAGTGGTTATATGTAATATATTACGCATTGTAAAAATTTACTTAATGAAAAAATGAAATATATTGTGAATAAACTGTTTCATAAGAACGGGTTTAAATAGACTGTCATAATGAGACTGCGTTAAAAAATATACTATGACAAGAGAGTCTAAGGCGGACACATAGCACTGTACAGCATGCCATTAGCTGCTTCTTCTTTTGCTAGACTCATATTTATTTGTCCGGTGATTATATTATTAAAAGCAATGTCGGCTGTCTGTAAACCAACTTAATAACGCCTGCAGTAATAAATCATACATTTTTCTTAAAGTCAGATGCGATTGCGAATAATAAGATGTTAAAACCATCTGACACTACAAAATTGCACACGTAGAAAAAAGTGTATTCTTTGGCATGATAGAGTTACTGTTGTTTGCTCACGCTGAGTATTGTTGATCTTGTAATCCATTAAAGGATAACTTCTTGATTCCCCCGGGATTGTGTTTGCTATAAGACATATAGAACACATGCTATGAAATTGTTAAACGTAGTGACAACAAAATAGACTTCCGTTTATTTCATCATTCCTGCACATTTCAAGGCGCGATAACGATGCACCACACAGAGAAGCTAGTGAAAAAAAGTCAAACAGACATTCGTATAGGAAATAAATGAAATGACATTTGAAACAAATGATTTATATATTTTATTATTTAATAATATTTTACATGGAAATAATAAAGATAACAAAGATGTAATGAATTCCACTGTAGATAAAAAGCATTACTTGACACCAGTGTACACGTTCCGTCAAGAAACATTGCATACTTTTTAATTATTTCAAAACTTACCTACAGCCGTCATAATATACTAGAAGACCCAGCCGGCGTTGCCCGTGGTAAAGTCCTTCGCGTACAGATGTTCTTTGTTTTTAACCCTATATTCTTTTTCTTGGTTGTTTTTTTTAATTTAATAATTTTGACATTTCCTAATTATAAAGCAAAAATAATACTCGTTGATTACTCAGATAGAGGTTACATTTACCAAAAATGCCAAATTAACATCGAAAACATAGTCAACATATAGTTTTGTAGATAGTAATATAATTATTAATATTATTAATTAAATCGATAAAAAAACAGAATTTCATTTTCATTAATTTTCACTGTAGGTAATTTACTTTGAAAATTGTTTGATTAAATTTTAAAGAATTAGTTAAACGTCTAATGTCGCTGAATGAGAGCAGATACTAGATTTTAAATTATTTATTTGAAAAAAATATGAAGTATATATTCGAAAGAAATGAAGCACGAGCTCATTAAAGGTGTTCAGGGAATGGGGGTTATTGGTCATTATTGGTCAAGAATGTTAAAATGTGAATCCTACTCTGAATTTTAATCTTCCTAGTCAAAACTATACCACATTTACTCGAAAAGGCAATCCTACTAAACCTATGAACGAATTAAAACAAAAAATATATTTTTCAGAAATATATTTATATACAGAAATAATAGGATGCAGAGTTGAAGGAAGACACACAAAAAACCGTTAGTAATACCTCCCCAACACTTTCTGATTAATAGACCACACAGTTTTCCGGTTTTATCAGAACCGAACCCATGTAGCTGAATCGGAGTAAGATCTAAATGAGACGAAATAAGAATGTGTTTTGAAGAATGGGTGGTGTTCTTCCAAGATAAATACAAATTTGGGGCCGAGTGCAAAAAATCAAAATGGTGAATTGGCATCTAAAATGATCTCAATATGTAAGTAGGGGATTGGGAATTATTTAGTCGACTAGCTACTAGGATAAACTTACCTGTCGGTCTGTAGTTTGACCGAACAAAGAACTGTGTGCGCCATGCTCATATATAGCGATGCATTATATTTTAAAGAGCTTTTTCATCCAATTAAAAGTTCGGATCCATTTTGTTACAGTAGTATATATGTATGTAGTGGGAATTATAAAGCTGATTATTGATAGTATTGTCTAAGTCTCTAATCATTAATTTTATTAATGTGTCTACAATATAAGTGTAAATATATTATTAATTAGGACTTGCTTTATGTTTTTTTATTTGTTAATGAATATTTATTTAATTGAAGAGAAAAGCTTTGCACGGTTTAATAGATTTTTAATCATTGCACGAATTAATCACAACATTTAAAATAACTAATAAACGTTACCAAATAAACGTTACCAAAGTAATAAACGTTACCAAATTCTTAGCCATTAAGCAATTATACGTCTGAATTTGAAACGTGCTTGGAATGTAATCAAATTCATAGCGGTTAAGCAATCAAACGTTTGTGTCTTGCAGGCTCTTAGAACGTGATCACGCCCTTATGTAACATCTCAATAGTATAGACGCTCTTTTTTAGTTGTAAATTACTTACCGTTATAATGATAACAAAAACTCAACAGTAAATATATATTTTTTATTAAGAAACCAAGACTAACACGGTTTGAAGATAGTTTTACGAATCAAATCAAAAGTACCCGCGAAAAAGGAAAGAAAATTTAACAAGAAATCCATGAAGCTTACATACAGCAATTTGACCGAAACACCAAATAAACCATTAAGAAAATTGAGTAAATAAAGAAAAGTCTTATCAAGCAAAGACATTCTGTGTTATTTTCTATTTTTTTCCTAAATAAAAATATGCTGCTTAAATACGCACAATATATATATTATTTAATTAAAATACTATACATTACAATGTGCGCTGTATAGTATTACTTAAATGAAATAATTATTCTTAACATATGATCGAGCATTTTCATGTTTTTTTTTTCTACCAGATTATTTAGTTATCTGTTTAGTATGTATATATATATATATATATATATATATATGTGTGTGTGTGTGTGTGGTTCTGTTTTACGTGTGCAGTGTGTGATTGTTTTTCCACAAACCATACATACATTACAATTCATATACACCAATTAACCAGCCATGAGCAGGAAATCCTGAACTCGAGTTTCGACCTACTTTGGACGCCTCAGAAGATCACCTCAACCCAGAATTTTGTGTTGATAGCTGGTTTGTTCCGTATGATCTGTGATAGGTGCCTTGCTATGGAAAACCAATTATTTATATATATATATATATATATATATATATATATATATATATATATATATATATATTTGTAGATATAAAATACACTCACATATTCATTGTGTTCTCTGGGTCGTAACTGATTATGTGATGAGGTCGACGTGGTTAGTTTAATAATCCTGCTGTGAACCTGGAAATTGGATTAAAGAAGCACTTGTTAAAAAGGGCATGTACCTACCCACAATCCTGAATTTATCGCGGTTGACATACGTTGTTGTAGCTGTTCAGTTCTCTCTCATGTGGTCGGGTGGTTGAGTGATTAGTTTCCGCTTCGCATACGAGTGAAGTAAATTCCAAACGTGGGCTGGAAAGATTCTACTGAAATGGGCGAGAAGGAGTAAACCCAAGTCTAAGATTTTCAGTTGATTATTCGATTGGTTGGTACAGACAATAGTGTGTGTCTCATTATTGTAAAACTTTATATGTATATATATATATATATATATATATATATATATATATATATATATGTATATATATATATATATATATACATATATATATGTATATATATATATGTATATATATATATAACTTTTGTTATGATAATCAACAAAATAATTTTTTTTTTAAATATTCGATTTTTTTTCGCAATCTCACTTTTCTCTGTCACACTCTCTGTATCTCTCTCTCTCTCTCTCGCTCTCCTGCATTCTATCTCGCTCTCCCTCCGCTACTTTGCTCTCATCTACGAATTACATATTTTTTAGTACTTGTGTTTTTATACCATTTTATTTATAACTATCAAAAACTACCCACCTCCGGACAGCCTCTAATCTAGCTGCAGCCTTATTTATGGACAAAAAAAAGAAACAATGTTATTTTTTTTATTGTGTTATTTGATATATTCTAATGGTAACATTTGATTTTGTTTAAGCATAAAATTAATTGTCCATGATAAAAGGAACAAACAGAAAATTCAAAGCAATTCTCAAGAATAACCAACATAAAAAGGTCGAAAAAAATAATCTATAAATAACTGTTACCAAAGGCAATGAAGTTACTTTTCTCCATACCTGCCTATTTTTTTGTGTTTTAAAGTATTTTACATAGTTTTGATTTAATATTTATCATTCGTCCAAATCTGATCGCGTCACAGTCCTATCTGCAAGATAGCGTAAGCAGATGGGAATATTTTTTTAACGGTAGGTGCGCTTAAATAAGTGTAATTTGTTAACTTATAATTCGATTAGGCTAAAAATCTGCCACATGCTATTTGAGGATTAGTTCTAAATAAACAAATATTTGGACATGTTATTAGTAGCGCAATCTATATATCAGGAGTCAGGACCGAACTTATTGCGCAGTGTTATATATATATATATATATATATATATATATATATATATATATATATATATATATATATATATATATTAGTACTGTGTGGTAGGGCAGGAAAATCCAGCAGAGTGCTCGATTACTTAAGAAATCCGAGATTTCGAAGGATTAAGAGCGTAAATATTTATTTATAAAATACAGAAATCTTATGTAACATCAGTACTGTCGGTTTCAAAGCGGGAGGTTGATCCCGATTATCGTCAGCTGATAAATATATTCAGGAATGGTGGAACTTATTCGGTCACGTCTGAGATCACGTAGGGCGTGATTTGTGAAAAGGGGGGATTACATATGTGTGCGTGAGGGGTTAAATTTAGATTCTAATATTTAAATTTTTAATGCATATAAAATGGTTATTAATTAAAATAAAGCAGAAGAAAAGGGTTTTGTTTTTGTAATATATATAAAAAATGTAAGAATTTCTGTAGGGTAGAGGTCGGGGTTTGGGAGCCAGGAAGTATAGGAGCAAGACGAAGTAGAGCTGCAGGTGTCGGGTGAGACGCCGAGGGGAGGAGGGAGAAGGAAAGATCTAGGTGCGGCGTAGTAAACATTAATAGCCGTTGGCTTTAAGGCTCGGCACTGCAGGTTAATTTTTCGACCCCATATCGTAGCATAAAGTGTAAGAGTGGCAAAGAAGGGAAAATACTACTATTAATAATAATAGTCATAATAATAATAATGGTGGCCCGGCGAATTAAAAAGATTAAAATAAAAGTAAAAATAAAAAAATAAAAAAAATAATAAGAATAAAAATAAAAAACCCGCGTGGCAGGCAAAAATACTGTAGGCATAAGCGTGTTATTAAAATAGCACTGGCTATTTAGTGCAACGGTTTCCGGGTGTAAAGCGGGTTCTAAAATGTAATTCTGAGTGGAGTGTGGAGAGGTATAAGGGAATGAATTTGAGAAGCTTGAAAATTTTAAAGGTTAGAGGACTTAAATTGGAGGTTATGGAAAGTAGAGGATATGGAAATACTATAGAAAAATTATAGAACGATTAATAAGCCTCAGATTTAACCCGACCGATTCACTATCAATTTATATATATATATATATATATATATATATATATATATATATATATATATATATATATATATATATATAAATATAACTTATTGCGCGGTGTTATATACATATATATATATATATATATATATATATGTTGAAAATTGGTGCGGAAGTTAAAATCATTTCAATAAAATCAAACGAACCCATTTGAGTTAGCTAATACTTCGTTTTGATTTGTAAAAATCTTAGTAAGTTAAAATCTTACAAGATACAAAATTGAAAATATATGTAAAACATTAAAAATGGGAATACTATAATATACATAGAGCACTCTACAGAAAATACGATAAATACAAATAGGGATGAAAGAAGCTATGGGTGAACATCTTAAGAAAATATAAATATGCTATGTACGCAACATATCGAACACCTGCAATGGACTGAGAAAAGAACAAAAGTATGGTAAACGTTTAGATTGCTAGAAAAATATGGCAATCAAAATGAGAAACGAAAATGCAGTTATATTTTAAAAGTTGAAGTTTTGTAGCGCAGATTTGTAATATTACACATTTATTTTTATTGGTCATTGATTATTTATTTTTCAACCGCTATCTTATTTGATATTATTCTCTCGTATTATAATTTAGCTAAACTAGGTAGGGGTTATGAATTTGAAATTATAGTCAATTCAACGCTGACATCTATTCGATGAACGCAATAATTGTAACACCCCGAAATTAAGATAACAGAATATGCAAACATAAAAGACTCATTAAAATAAACGATTGCACCCACGGATTTGAACTAGCATCGAATAGGCTCTCATTCCCGAGTCTAACAACACCAATAAACAACAATTCGCATATTGCAATATAACTCTTACAAAATATAAGCTAAACAAAATAAGGTATCATAGATACTAGAAACTATATGCTCGCTCTTGTTGCAGCTTGGGGGATAGTATTATGACGAACGAACATATACTACAACCTATCTATAGAAAGAGGTAATGCCTGGGTTGAGTGTATCATGATGTACAAACATATAATAAACTATCCCGAAGAGAAGTTAATGCTGGGGAGAATGGTATCAGAACGATACATGAAACTCCAAAGGAGAAGGTAATCCCTGGGGCAATGCTCTATAGACAACAGCACATATAGTACACTTTTACGGCCAAAAAAGAACATACTGTCTGGGAGGATACAAAGATGAACACAGACCAGCAAATACCCCCTATGAAAGGAGTAGCTAATTCTTTGAACGAGAGTATTCAAACGAACGAATATATACCACAATATAACTACTTAAAAGAGAATAGTCTCATAAGACGGAGAAATATACTACACAATTCCTCATCACAAACTGGGAGGGAGGCATCATGTAAACAGAAGACAAACTACACCATGCTCCTTAATTGATCGTTGAAATATAGTACATTAGTATGTAATAGTATACTAAAAATAATCGCATTTTATAAAATAGTACAATAGTACGTAAATAGATGTAATATTATATTTCGGTTAAGACAGACAGATGCAAACTCTCCATTTATAACATTATATATATATATATATATATATATATATATATATATATATATATATAACATCCAATTAGTAAAGAAAGTTTATTTACTCATGTGCCCGTTGAAAACCTGTTATGAAATACGTTATAATACTCTACATTTTCTTACTCCCTCGACTCTATCAACTGTTACTTCGCCCGGTTTTCCTTTCGACTTTGTCTCACTTGATACACAGCCATTATTTTCTCTTCAGAATTCACCATTATAGAATAAGCCGATAAGTCACCACCGTCTTCTCACCACTTACTTGACCTTTCGTTTCCCCTGACTCCTACTCAGTTTCTATCTTTCTCTTTTCACTCTCTTTACATGTGTATAGATGTCTCTTTCTCTCTTACTAGTTCTGCTTCTCCCTCTCTCTCTCTCTCTCTGTCTTTCTCTGTCTGTATCTGTTGGTCTGTTTCTATGTCTACATGTATGCATGTCTGTGTGTATGTCTGTATGTCTGTATATATGCCCGTCTGTCTGTTTGTCTGTCTGTCTCTCTCTCTTTACATATATATATATATATATATATATATATATATATATATATATATATTGTGTGTATTTAGGCAGTATTTTTTCATTAATGCATGTGCTGTTGAAAACGACAGAACTCTTCTGTTTAGTGATTCCTTTTTTTTAATTTTTTCCATTCGTCGAATAATCTTTTTGACGTTGAAATGGAATTAATTAATGTAGGATCCGTGTGTTTGACTAACGTTTTCGATGTTATCCGGAATCATCTTCAGGTCTTTAATGGCAAAAAGGAATAAAAAGCGAGTGAAAGAATGGAATTTCTTTAAAAATTCGCCAGAAAACCGTTCACGTAAAAGACAGACGTGAACGGTTTGTCGGCGTATTTTTTCAGAAATTCCATTCTTTCCTTTGTATCTGGATAGATCATTTCATTATGGTACGTATGTGTTATTATTACAGTATTACTCAGTTGTTTGCCGTATTTTCTCGTCTCGTTTATTCCTGTTATTGCTCCCTTTCACGGTATCCTCTCATGAGAATTGAATGTAGTGTTACTGCCAGATGGAATAATAACTGAATTGGGTCAAACATTTGTTCATGGGAGAATTGATACTTCATCAGTACTCCCATGAATTTAATAATTGTTCCGTGTTTAAATCTCCGAAGACTTTCATAGTAAACAGTTTATGATACGCCTTTCAAGTTAAAGCGTTTAGTTATCTTTCTTTCGTGACACATATTGTGTGCCTCCCTCCTTGGATTTTTTGAAATGTGTAGAAGTTTATTTTCTATCCCAAATATCACTTATATGTGTGTTACTGCGAATACAGTAGAGGGGAACTACTTCTGTATTGTTTTAGGTGTTTCTTTATGTGGCGTTTCCTATCGATGACCTATATGAATTGTTTTTGGGGGGCTGGCTTTATGTTATTAATTTTGAATAAATATAACTTGTGATTTTCTCCATGCATAAATGACGAAACGCCTCATGTATATATATATATATATATATATATATATATATATATATATATATATAGTTGTGTGTGTGTGTGTGTGCGTGTGTGTGTGTCGAGGCAGCATTTTTTCTCTAAACAAGTATTATTAAAAATAACCGACAACTCATGTCTGGATATTTTTGTATTAATCTCTTCAATTTTTCTGGATTAAAGTCTTAATCTCGGATGAGAACTGGCTGATGAATCTGCCGTAATTTTCTTTTAAGTCCAGAGTACTTTCTGACCCATCTGGGTCCATCTTAAGTGGAATAATGTCAATCAGGTAAAGACCTGTCATGGGTTTATAGTTATTCATAGCGGGAAAATTTAAATACGAAACTATATTTATTTAGTATTATTAACCTTTAAGTATATTAGTACTAGTGTTAAAATTAATCCTGTTAATACCCGGGTTTTTTTTTGTTTTAATGGGTAAAGCTTCTAGTATGTGGAGTTTTTGTATATTTGTATTGTGTTCTAGGATTTTAATGTTGTCTACGAGAAGTTTTCGGATTTGCGAGCGGGGACAGGAATGTTCGTAAATGAGGTGTCTGGCTATGTCACAATTATCGGATAGATGCATGGTTAACCTCCTGGACAAATCGTGTTAGTCAAACAAATATATACGTCTTTTTCTTGGTTGTTGGAGACACAGTCTTCTAATGGACATTTAAACTCGTATACTAGGCTCGTTCTATCCAAGTCTCTAATCGAGGGTGAAGAGTTATTTGTAATTATAAGATTATTGGTTTTAGTTTTATTGTAGTAAATTATTAGTTTAACTTTTTTATTGGGGTCGGGAGGAAGTACGTTTTTATTAATAATATTTTTTAAAACCTGTTCATTTGTTTTATAATCATGGTGAAATTGGTTTCGGTAAAATAGTTTGATAATCTTGTTGAGTGGAGAATTGGATTCATTGTTGTTATTATTATCATCATTATTATTACTGGCATCATTTTTAAATAGTTGAATTTGTTGGTCTATAATATAATTAGGGAAACAATTATTTACCAGGGTTTGTTTTATATTTTTAAGTTCATAGTGAAAGAGAGTAGGGGAGGAGAAGATTAATTTAGCTCGCGTTAGTAGGTTTTTAATGATGGCTATTTTATATTTAAAGGGGCATTCACTAACGAAGTTAAGAGTACCGGAGAGTAGGTTTTTTATGTAGATGTTACAAAATCATTAGGATTAGTGTCTATTAAGACGTCTAAGAAAGGGAGTTTTTTTTTATCGCTGTTTAGTTCATAAGTGAAATCCAAAACGGAATTATTTTTGAAAGTATCTTGTAATATATTAATCTCGTTTATATTATTTGTTAGTATTATAATGTCATCTACGTATCTTAAATATTGTGGTGGTTCATTAATATTGTTAAACACTTAAGTTTCCAAGTTGGACATGTAAAAGTTTGCGAATGTTGGACCTAGCGCGGACCCCATAGCGACACCATTCTTCTGTATGTATATATGGCCGCGATGATCGTAGAAAAAGGGACTTCAGTCGTACAAGCCATATAAGATTTTTCGTAAAGTGTTGGGGTTAATTTTAAATAGGCGGTTATTAGGATTAGGATTGTTATAAATGTTAGTAATCATTATGTTAATTGTTTCTTCGACCGGAACATTGGTAAAAAGATTAACCACATCTAGGGAGGTAATCACACCTTGTTCGTGTTTTTTTCTCCTTAGAGTTTGTATGAGTTGGTGTGTAGATTTAATGCTATATTGGGTAGAGATATAGGGGGATATTAATTCATTAATAGTTTTAGATAACTTATTAATGGGTGTAGGTATTTGGGGAATAATTGGACGAAGGGGATAGTTCAATTTATGTGTTTTTATTGTTCCACAGATATATATATATATATATATATATATATATATATATATATATATATATATATATATATATATATATATATATACAGGGTGTTCCAAAAGAAACAGTGCACTGAACATTTTCATAGGTATACATAAAGAAACAGTGCACTGAACACAAGAAAGGATATTTATAGTTGAAAATGTTTTCCCAAAAGATTTTAAATATTATATTTAGATAATTTAGATATCTAAATTTTAGATATTTATATTGAATATTCTTTTGTTTCAGGGACCCTTTGAAAATGGTGCTTACCTTACAAGAAAGGATATTTATTGTTGAAAATGTTTTCCGAGATGATGGCAAATACACAAAAGAAGTGCAAGAGTCATTTCAAGAAAAATTTGGTGCAGAACGTTTGCCGCATCGAAATTGTGTTTCCGCTTTGTTGCATAAGTTCAAAAAAACTGGAAGTGTTCAAGACAAACCCAAAAGTGGTCGCCCAAAAGTTGTTACAGATACAGTCTTACAGAATGTTACCAACAAACTGTAGAGGAGCCCACGAAAGTCTTTGAGGCGTTTGTCTCAAGAAACTAGGATATCTCTAACATCAACTCACCGAGCAGTGCATCAACTTAAATTCTTTCCATATAAAGTGCATGTTGTTCATGAACTGAAGCATCAGGATTCAGAAAAACGCGTACTCTTCTGTCGGTGGTTTGAAAAGTTTATTCTAGAGAAAGATGAAAACATTTTAAACCATACATTCTTCAGTGATGGAGCATGGTTCCATTTGTCCGGGTACATGAACAGTCAGAACTCTAGAGTGTGGTCTACAATAAATCCTCATGCTCTGTTTCAGAAACCACTCCACGATCAAAAAGTTGGTGTTTGGTGTGCTTTGTCAAGGCGGCGTATAATTGGACCTATCTTTTTTGAAAACACCATCACATCTGAGTGTTACATTCATAACATCCTGGAGCCATTTTTTGATCAACTGACGGAGCAAGAAAAGCAACAAGGCTGGTTCCAGCAAGATGGTGCAACTGCACATACGGCTCGTGTCAGTATGGCTGCAGTTGGTGATGTCTTTGGGGATCGTGTGATCTCTCGTGGTTTGTGGCCACCTCGATCACCGGATTTAACACCTCCTGACTTTTATTTGTGGGGCAAATTGAAAGACTCAGTGTATGCAGACAATCCTCGAACTACGGATGAACTGAAGCAGAAAATAACAAGTGTTATTCAAAACATCAAACCTGATGAACTTGAGTGTGTTTTTCAAAACACGCAGCGTCGCGCTCGTTTATGTCTGCAGGTGAATGGCGCACACTTTCAACAGTTATTGTAGATCATATCTTACTGCACGAGTCAATCCTCAATCGTACTTTAGTTGATAAGGTATTGAATTTGTGAATATTTGCAATAAATAGTATTTTTTCTGTGTTTTTTGTTTCTTTGGGTTATTAGCATATTCCTACTGCACTGTTTCTTTTGGAACACCCTGTATATATATATATATATATATATATATGATGGACTCTCCCGTCGATTTCGACGTATGAGTGCCCTACCAGGGGCTGCCCGCGCGTGAATTTGTAATTGCAAGGGTTGCGCAATCCCCAACAACCGCTCTCTTGAGTCGGCATTGCTTGATTCCAATGGCAAGTAGTAATACAAGACGCCTGGAAACAATGTCGAGATAAGCAGAGAGCACATACAGCACCTGGTATTCCCAAATGGTCACCCATTTAGTACTGGCCAGGCTCGGTGATCTAACGGGAACCGGTGTGTCAACATGATTGTGCCGTATATATATATATATATATATATATATATATATATATATATATATATATATATAACAGCCTAAATAAACAAGATCACATATGAAACGAGTGGTAATCAGTGGTTATATTTTAAAATGTTGAACGTAATGCGATGTTGTTCTGTGATGCGATCCAGCGTTGCTGAATTTAAATGGTGAACTACTAAAAACACCGCTTTTTAAATATGCGCTCAAGCCAATCGATAAATATAGAAGAAAAAAGAGCGATAGTGTTCAATGTAAAACCAGAACTATAAGTTCAATGTAAAACGATTCAATGAAGCTCAATATAAAAACAGAGCAATACATCGTAGCTGTTGCATGAACATTCTAACTTAATTGGAGGTTTAAATATTTTTTGTATATGTATATTTTTAATGTATTTACGTACATTAAATAAATCCATGGACACGTGTATGTGGTTATCAGCCGCCATCAGCATAGCCTCACTTGGCAAAAATAGAACTCTCGGTGTAAATGTCTATATAATTTGAGTTTGTACTATCCTACTTGCCAATATATGTACACTTCTCTGTCGCTTATCACGTTATGTAGTTTGTTATTGTTTTTATCGGCAATAGACCAAAATTGTTGTTTTTTTGTATTTTTTCACATCGTAAGCGGTTAAGAATATGCATGAAAAATCAATCTTTTCTGAGGACGTAATTGATTAGGTGTTTTATCCACGCTTTATTCTCATCATTTACTTGTCTATATAATTGCTCTATCTCGTATATCGAACATCCATTCTTTCATGATAGGTTCAAATTAAAAGGTATACATTGTATTTTTATTTTCTTGTCCTTTATATGTATATATATATATATATATATATATATATATATATATATATATATATATATATATATATACATGGTCAAGAAAAATATCCTGAGACATTTGTAGGGTTTCATGAAAGCAATTCAGAATAAATAATGAACAATGTATTGTTATTGGACGAGGCAGCATTCCGCTTTCCTTGTGGCATTCAGAAAATAAAAATACTTTTTTCGTTATTGTAGTTTTCTTTTATAAACCCAATAAATATAATTTGCCCCACTCTGTATGTATATATATATATATATATATATATATATATATATATATATATATATATATATATATATATACGCGAAGAATACATGTCTTACATGTGTGTCATCTTTATGAACATTAACATATATATATATATATATATATATGGTTTGTATATATATATATATATATATATATGGTTTGTATATATATATATATATATATATATATATATATATATATATATACATATATTAATTTTGAAACTAAATCTTTATATATATATATATATATATATATATATATATATATATATATATATCAGTCAGTTCTATAGTATACGAAGCCAACGTCATATCCGGTATAAATGCCAAGAAGGAAGAAAGTTTTATCGGAATGCCTCATGGAACGTTCTAACAAAGTTTATACACTCACTAAAACACCTTAAAATATGCGGAGTAATACCACATCACCACGCTAGCAAACACTATATGAAAACTCCAGATATCCAATACTCCCTATCAAAAAAAAGGATGATCGATAAACTGATTGCCCACTATGCACCAATAAGAAATGAATATTTATAGGCAATCAATAACCTTTCCATAAAGTGTATGAACATTACAACCGAGGTCTTCAAAAAGTGTCCCCATAACAGAAATTGTCTGCTAGTTCAATGGACTAGCAACAAAAATACATAAAGCACTTATAACTCCATAAAACAAATAATATTCACATCATAGAAAATATATGATATAACCACCCAAGGCTTATCTAAGCTTATAACTGTTTTTTATATACAACATACCACCTTCCAGATATATTGTACACGCCACAACCACACTCACCCCCATACAACCCCCAACATAAGCTACACACACTTTATTTTATAACATCTATCACAAATATAATATAAATCATTAGATACCCAATCACATTGTGAAATATATAACATGATAAATACACAACTACCTAACTCCATTCAATTAAAATATTTATAGATGACTAATACTTTACCACCTATTTATTTGACAGACCCAGTAATAAACTCATAAAAATTATTAGATAAAAACAACAGAATTAAATAAATACTAAAACCCAACACGAATGCATATTGCAAGTATGGTTAATACATTGGATACCCCTTGGTTACACCTATAAACTGATAAAGATATAACCTCATTGAACATCAAGCCACCACATAGCAATTAAACTATTCAAATGTAGACACCGCATAAATGTGCTCTTAAAAACTACAAATAAATTAAAATGAAAATAAAATACATGAATACACTAAATACATTACTTAAAAAGATATTAAATTATAAATAAATAAAATAAAAAAAACTTAATAGATCCCACCAAAACATTATCAATCAACTGCGCCACACAGTTACCCGTAAAATAAACGCACTTTTGAAACAGGCAGCATCCATCATCAATAATTAAATTATTTGAAATAAAACTTATATACTATCGAAACGTTTTATAAAATATAAATTTAAAACTGAACCTTTGAAATGCAATTTTTAAAAAATACAAAATTATAAATAAATACATAAAATAAAATAAAACATTTGAAAAAATAGAAAACTATACATGAATTAAAAAAAAATTAACTAAACATTTAATAATCCCACCCAACAAAAATGTAACTCTGATACCGGTACTTTCTTCAAAAGAGCCACTTCAGGAAGCAACCGTCTTACAATGAATCCAAGCGCCCTTTCTACTTGTGTTTACATTTTGGAACGCTTACGATTCCGTATGGGCAATAAACGTTTTTTTTTAAATTTAAAAAGCAGATCCACTTGTTTGAAGCCGTAGTACGACTATATATAACGTTTTTTTTAATAAATTATTTATATTTAGCTTCCACTTTTCTTGCGATCGGGCACTTTATATTTTTCTAATCAACATAACTTGACATAATATATATATATATATATATATATATATATAGTAAGCTATGAAAATATATTCATGGAAATTAAGCTACACCGAGGCTCCCGTGTTTCATCCCAAGGGGAATCTTCAGGCTAAAATGCATGGAGTTATATTTGGCGGGTGTTTTATATACACTGATTGCTAGTTAACCAATCAGATTCTTTGTTGTTCTCTCAGCCAATCGTTGGGCTTCCCGCGAACCAAGGTTTTGTGGGTGTTACTCCCTATATCCTGTTCTATTGTTCAGTTATAAATAGATAAGCCATATCCTGTTTCCTTTGTTGTGACAATATAATGGGTCCTTTTATTTCTATGTCAGGTTTTAATTTTTAAATTGTTATGTTTTTGTTTAGTTTTTTTTTATTATTTAGGTAAATTTATTTCTGTGTAAGCAGATGTTTGCTATCTCACTTCTAAGTTTAATAGATTTCAGGGGATCTATATATATATATATATATATATATATATATATATATATATATATATATATATATATATATATATGCGCGAATAATATCGGTATGGATACAAAAATGTTCGATAGCCAAGAATACTCATATATATATATATATATATATATATATATATATATATATATATATATATATATATATATATATATATATTAATATTCTTCCTATTTATTTATTGTTTCTTTCTGAACGGTCTACTTTCGGTGTAATTTTATGTCTACGTTTGCTCGAAATACATCATCAGAAAAAACAGCCGAGAAAAAGCCGGGATCTGCTTACGAGCTGATTGACTTGTAATTCGCACACTCTTTCCCTAACAAACACACTCTCACACATACTATATATATATATACACACATATATATATATATATATATATATATATATATATACATATATATATATGTGTGTTTTAAGGTTCATATTTTTTAAGAAGCATCTATTGTTAAATTTAATAAGGAATAGGTAAAATAAATACCTTTTGAAGCATTAAAGATGCGATATCAAATTTAAAAAAATCGGTTTCGATTTATTTTTAAATACTATATCGCATCTTTAATGCTTCAAAAGGTATTTATTTTACCTATTCCTTATATATATATATATATATATATATATATATATATATATATATATATATATACAGTACTATTTCATGTATCCACATAACATTTTATAAGGAGATATCATTTTTCATGCATCAATTTTCAGTATTTATTTCAACAGTGCTTTTGGCTGAAGATTCCCACAGGGGAAGAAACGCGGGGGCCTGCGTGTAGCTTGATTGCTATAAATATATTTTCATAGCTTACTATGTATATATATACATATATATATATATATATATATATATATATATATATATATATATATATATATATATATATATATATATATATATGTATACACACATATTTTATATATCTTTCGATATATTCTCTTTGTCCACTATCCCTTTACAAATAATATGCACGCTTTCAAATGTTTTTATCATTTTAATGTTGGTAAAAACAATATTTAACTTTCTTCAATTTCATCTGTAAAAAGAATCCTATCCAATATGCATGTATCCATTCATTCGCATTGTATTTACGCATATATGCATTTACATTTATATAATTTATTAGATAATACATTAATAGAGATCAATACTCATGAATACACTATATACATATGGGTTGATGTCAAAAGAGAGCTTTAGATCATTTTTTTCTATTGGAAACGTAACGTCATTGCGCTTGGATATGTTTGATGTATTGTGATGATTGAGAGTCAAGACCAAAAACCCTTTCGTCTACGTATTTACATTATGTCATATTTGTTTTTCTAGATCGATGCCGTCGATCCGTTCTTATACATGACAGCTGGTCTCACTTTCGGATTGTTGTCAAAGCACCATTTTTGTGACGCGCCTAATTAGATTGAGTATTTTATCCTACCATTTGAATAATTTTAACTGATCTTCGTTTCCACATACAAAGTACTATGCACAATCAATCTTTATAACAATAATAAAAGAATTTTAACTACTAACGAAAGAGAGGCATGCGGAGTTTTTCAACAAGAGCATATATAAATAAACAATAGAAAGTCATCTTGCAATAACTATGTTTTTATTCACATTTTATATGAGAAGAAACTTGAAGGACCGTTTTGTAGACACATGGAAAACGAATAATATAGAGTTATATATAATGGGGTCTCTATAAGTGCTACACTTTATGAATCATTTTCAGAAATATGTTAAACTAAAAAAAAGCAAAAAAGAATAACAGCGCTCATATTGTTAGTATATATATGAATATATTTTATGTATTATGTTACATTGTAAATGTATATACATGAAATACTCAAGTATATATATATATATATATATATATATATATATATATATATATATATATATATATATATATATATATATATATATATATATGTATATATTATTTGGGAAATGCTAGTTTATCAGTACCATTGGAGAACCATGAATATTATAACTGTCCTGTTTTTAAATCTTCGTAACAGTTACATGGTAAACAGCTGATGATCCCCGTGTTAATATAAGACGCTTACAATCTCCTGTTTTTGTTTGACTCTTAGATACTTAACCCCCCCCCCTTTTTATTTTTTTTTTATTTACCTATATATATTTTTTTCATTTATTAATTTTCCAACGAATTTCAAGTCTGCAATATCTTGGATTTAGTTTGTTTCTCTGGGAATTTAAACTGCATTTTACTTCTTTTTTGTTTCTTTTTTTTGTTTAAAAGGACTCAAAGCTTCTTTAGACTATATATATATATATATATATATATATATATATATATATATATATATATATATATATATATATATAGTCTCGGAAGTTCTTTTAACCTTCAAAACTGGGGAAAAAAAAAAAAAAAAAAAAAAAATTGTTGAAAGATTTTAGTCTAGTAAGTCAATAAATCTACTGCAATCACTATTTTAGTTTACTTCCAAGAATATACTCTAATATAAATATATTTTTATATATGTTTTTATATATAAGGGATCGTCAGTTGTTTACCATGAAAACTGTTTCGGGATTTTAAAAACAAAAACAGTATTTCTTTATCATGGCATCCCAGCAGTGTTGATCAGACACCACCTCCCTATTTAATAATTTTTTTTTAATTTAAAAAGTTTACAAATATTTAATTTAGTTTTGCCTCCAGATTTGTTTTTCTAAAGTATTAAAATATAGTTTTCTTTACCTGTGTTGTTCCTTTCAAAGTGGGTATTTACTATTTTACAGAACATCTATTTTATAGAGTTAGATGATTCCATTATAATAACCCCCCTTTTTTCCCTTGGTTATTTTCTTTGTCTACAAATGTTTTAAAATTAAAAATATATATTTATAAAAATATTTCATATATACATATATATATATATATACATTTATTTATTTATTTTATCATGGACTATTTACATATGTTATACATTTTTATAGTAGAGTTTTGGATTTCTTTTATCAATTTATTTTGATTTATTTCATATAATTTAAAAGCGTCAGGATAGCGTGTTATTGCCTTATTTAACTGTCTAAATATTTTATTTTTATCTCCACCTTGTTTAAGCATTCTTATTACTAATGAAGTGACTGGAGGTATAAAATCCATTAACCTTAAAGTAACGCGGGCTATTCTTAGAAATTCGGACATTATACTCCCATAAAATATATACATAGGACAGGTACTACTTTTATGCGGCATACGAACGATATGAAAGGGAAAAGAATTTCTTTTATCAAACATTTTATAAATAAATCTACCATCCTCAATTTTTATATCTAAATCTAGAAAGGTAGCATGTATTCCTGTATGTTCACAATTTAATTTTAATTCCCTAGGATATATTAAATGTTTAGTATTTTCAAACTCCTCTCTATCATTTATACAGACCAGGTCATCAATAAACCTCCTGCAGCCGTGGTAACTATACGTTCTAGATATATCATTTTTTATTAATGCTGACATATATATGTATTCATATCTATGTAAATAGAGATTTGCCCAAAAGGGGGCAGGGTCCAAACCCATAGGAATACCTATTGTTTGTATTAGTGTATTATTTCCTATTTTAAAATAATTTTCTTTAATCAGGTGACTTATAAGTATTTTAAGGCCATTTTTTGAAGTACTAGTTTTACTGTTTTTAGTCTTACACCAAAAGGCTTTAGATTTTGAAAATTCTATGTATTTACCTTTACCTCCGGCAAAAGCTAAATCTATAATGTTACCTAATTCTTTAATTAGTTCATTATGTGGTATTTTAGTATATAACGTACTAAAATCATATGTAGAAATTGACTTAGCCTTTTTACGGGAATTTATATGATCTAGTTTTTCTTTTATTGGATATGAATTATTTACTACCCAAAATAGGTTTATATTACTATAGAACTTTCTTTTATTATGAAAATTATTTATCTGATTAATTATTAATTTAAACACATTTGATATAGCCTTACTCAAGGGTTTAGTAATACACATTTTGGAGGCAACAATAAAACGGGCCCCAACTGGTTTTTTATGCATTTTCGGTATCCAATACATACATGGAAGTTTATTATTTTTCTCATCTAATTTTAGTCCTAATTTTTCACAAATAATGGTGTTATTTAGAATAATACTTTCTTTTTCACAATTACTTACTTTATAAGTATCTGATTCTATACCTATAATTCCTACTTCTGACAATAATCGTTGTATGTAATATTTTTTACATATAAAAGCTATATTATTTGCTGCCTTATCAATAGGAACTATATATATATATATATATATATATATATATATATATATATATATATATATATATATATATATTAATTACTCGACCTATAATAGGTATGAGCAATACATATAAAATTACTTTAAAAATGTTAATGTGTTTTAGTTCTTTTATTATACGGTGTTGTTAGCCACACAGTAAATACTTAAGTAAATTTACAAAAAATATACATAATTTGCCTACGTTACGCAACATGTTGTCTAAAATACATGTTTTCGATAATTTAAATTGATAAGTTTAATAATTTAGGATTGCTTTACACACATTATTGATTCTCACGATTCTTTTAAAAATATGTATATGATTAAAGATTTGATGCAGAGTAATTCTTTTAACTATGAATGATTACACTTTTTCTTGGGAGTGCGAGTTGGAGTAAATGGTAAAGTTTAGAAACATAATACTGTGCCCATGTTGCCTTCCTGGTTGTGGAGAATAGATATTCTAACATTTATAATAGTAGTGCATGAAAGTTTAATAAAAGTAAATATATTCAGCCCGAAAATACTACCATTTTCAAAAGAAGTAATGCACAATGTTATTCACAGTGTTTCCCTGAATATATATTCAAATGTTTATAATGATTTTTTCATTGGTTTAGGAGATATGATGTAGGTCTCTCCTTAAATGGAGATGTTCTCAATATGAGTTGTTGTTTTTTTTTTAATTTTATTGACGTCATCGCCTTGTAATTCTTCCAAAAGAGGACCTGTTTGGACGTAAGATCCGGGATTAAAATACTAATATCGGTTGTTCTTCTGTGAACGAAAACAATCCGTTTAGCGCCAAAGTTTTTCGTTTTCAAAAAAATTATTAGTAAGGTGAAAAAAGATATTTCTCATTAGAATGTATTATAATATTGTTTACTTAAATATATATATATATATATATATATATATATATATATATATATATATATATAGAGAGAGAGAGAGAGAGAGAGAGAGAGAGAAAGAAAGAGAGAGCCAGAGACAGAGACAGAGACAGAGATAGATAGATTAATAAATAGATAGTAGATAGATAGATACATAGATGAATACATACATACATATATATATATACATATATATGTATATATATATATATATATATACATATATATATAGAGAGAGAGAGAGAAAGAGAGAGAGAGAGACAGACATACAGAGAGAAAGAGAAAGTAGGAGAGATAATCATGTTGAGTTAGTGTATCTGAGATATTTCCATCAACATAATTATTTTTACAAATAGAATTATACATTCGTTTGATACTTTTCGACTGAAGAGCGATCGCGCTTGCTAGTCGGTAGAACAACTGGCTGGATCCCCAGTGTAAAACCACAGGTATAAATCTGCAACCAACTTTATGTAAAACCATATTCGATATATATATCTATATAAATATATATATATATATATATATATATATATATATATATATATATATATATATATTTATTCGCTGCTGTATTTATCACCCCCCTAAACAAACAAAATTGTCCTCAAACAAGCTGGACAGATAATTAAATTAAAAAATTAAAAAGAGCAGTGTTGCATTTGTTCTATAATGAATGTATTTGTTTATATTTTCCTTAATTTTGACGTCAGTCTTTACCACTTGTTTCCGTTGATCTTTCGTATTAAGAAACACACAACACACACATGTATATATATATATATATATATATATATATATATATATTCGATTTTCCGAAGTATGATCTAAACTTAAATTGACATGAAAACTCAATATTTCATTTCGCCTAGCGATTTCTTCTTCTTTATCTTTACAGAAAATTATTTAAACTAATATAACTTATTTCGCTTGAGTTTCTTTCTGTAAATAATCATTCAGTCTGAGTTACATGTTTGAGTGAAGCTATTAACGTCACCAGAAGCGTCAGCTTTCTTATTCTATGTAACATTTCAACTGTGTGTCCAATATTTAGTAAACCAAGTTGCCGTCATTATCATAAAAACACATGAATGTTCACAATTATGATCCGTACTGTTTTTGAAACTTGTTGTTTTTGTACGTCCCCTTCATGGGATCCTCCTACTAGACTGAGTGATTTTCGCCCTGCAATAAAAGCTCTTTATTTATACTTTTTAAATTACTAAACTGTTTAACACAGGGGGGGGTGATCGATAATCGCTGTTTAATGATATAATGCCAGCGTATTTCAATTCAATATTTACATATTGCGTGCTTTCAAAGAACAAAAAACATGGCTTTCTCATTTTTTATTAATTTCCACAGTCTAGTAATCTTAAAATCGGTGTTAGAATTTGACACCTACTGAATTTTTATATCCTGTTTTTCGTCAATGAACTCATTTATGTATTAGTGGATTTACTCGTCCAATATTTAACATCGATTACCTTCATATGCGAGAATATCATCGGATGTTTTCATTGCCATTCGTAAGGTCAATCAATTTTCTACTCCCAATTTCCCTTAGAGCAAGCAATTTTTATAATTCTTCGTCTATTTTCTTTTTCGTCTTTAACTTTAATTATCATTTTCTTGTCCCTACAATGACCTGAAATCATTGTCAGAAACTCATGTCCTCTATTTATAGTGTAAGATAAACATTAACTTACAGCAAACGTCTACATTTACTGCCACCCCTAAACCACGGAAGTTGTCTAACATTACTATCATCTACTCGACGATTGATCGTCAGCCCCTCCGCACCGCGGTTCGCCCATTAGGCACCGAAAGAAAGAAAAATAAGTTAAGCCCCACCAACACGCAATGATTTGCTTTAAGAAAAAAACAATATACACTGTACAAATTGCTAATTAAAACAACACACGATAATCCAGTAACCTATTTCTATAGTAGGTCAACTAGTGTTTACTTCGAACCTAACATTACCACTACTCTCTCAGTATTGAACTTTTTGTCAGCCCCCACGCCACAAGCAGGCAAACGCAAATTCCGTGCACAAAGTTTCAACAAAGCCTGCATGAATACAAACAGACAAAAAACAATAATTAAAAAACAACACAAACAAGTATCATCTCTCTGTTTTTCTTATCCATGAAGAGCGTTTATAATAACGCTGATACGAGGAAATAATGTTCAGCTCTTTGCTTACATTTGTTCGACATTTATTTTGTCAGCTTTTCAGTATTACTTTAAGATTTTTAGCCAGATATCAAATCCAATGTATTTTGAAAACCATCTAGATGCGAGTGATGCAGTCCATTACAGCTTCTCCATACAAATTGTGTAAGTAAGCATATTATGGTGAGTACTTTCCTGACTTCACCATCAAATGCATAGCTTTAACCATTTGCTCTTGCTTTTAAATAATACCCCTACTCTCAAAATCTAGAAAATGGCGCTTATTTCTTTGATAAATGGCAAAACGAAAAAGAATCGTGGTTTGGGAAATTTTGGAGCTCGGTAAAATTATTTCTTGTGTTTTGTTTTCCTTTACAAATGCCTTATGCATCTGAGGGGTATTTTTTTCGTTTTTTTATTGTCTATTATATCTTCTAATTTTCCACCCTTTTCTTTGTTCGTTAGATATTGGCTGCTTATGCTGTTAGGCGCTTAAAAGGAGTCTTTTATTTTGTTACTTCAGGAGTGCCCCACGGTTGTTTTACACCCCAAAATCAATCTGACAACACAGAAGACTAATTATATTAGAGACGAGTGATTCAAAAGTACGTGTTTGATTCGGAATTTTCCACAAGAGTTTAAAATTTCATTAAAAAAATATAAGAGCCAATTAGAAGAGAATAAGAATGATAAATACTTAGAGCGAAGTTTAATCTTCTGAGGGAAGTCCAAAATGACACGCATGAAGGAAAGAGGGGGAACGCCTTCGCTTTGGCAAATGAGATGATTTCATTTAGTCACAGGTTTTCTAAGATCTGGTTTTGTTTACAAACTACCAGGCGATAAAAAGCGTATGTGTAACCTTACCGCGCTATGAGAAAATGTAAAAATAATTAAACATAAAAAGGCATGATCCATCGAGCAACACTGTCGTTGGAGCTTTCTTTCTTGGATGCTGTACATAATGTCAGCGATAAGCTGAGATAGGAAGATAGAAAACTCGACATAACATCACTAGAAAATCACGACTAGTGAATTACAGCGTCGAAGTCGACGCACCGTGAGTACACCCCGACAATGCTATACACTTTCGTAGCAGCACCAGATACTTTTTTTATCGGGATGAGCTATGATCAAGCTCGGGCCAATGCGAAGCCCGCCCAAAGCATTGTTATTCCTTTTAGAGTGATAATTTATTGCCGATTATTTGAAACGTTCAAATTGGGGAAAGCCAATGAGTTCATTGTTTGCATTCAGAGTGTCCCCTGGGGGGTATCTTCTTCCACCTCCTCTCCTTGTAATGTAGCTTGCTGTGAGGGAATAAAGTAAATACACAGTTTAGCAGAACAAAAACATATGGATTATTTGGATGATTCGGACTACTCTTCTCATTGTAGATGTTATTCTCACAACGCGTTGGACGCTGTAATTACCATAGACTTGTGTCAGAACGAATAAAGTGCAAAATATTAATCAATTCTAGGTGACACTTTACTAGAGGTCGATGGTTCAATCCGCAGTACAGGTTATACTAAGATTATGATCAATAATTATGTAAGATTTCTACCCAGTTAGGGCTGAGGACGTGTTGCATTTGAGTGCATGTTTTAGAAGTTCTTCAATGGAATGTGTACCTGTGGACTTACTTGAACCCCCTAAATTCAAATACCTCCGACTCACCCGTCTTTCAGCAAAATCCAGTACTTCGTTATCGGAAAACATGCTTCTTCTGACCGCTTACTTTTTTAGTTCCTCATTCCTTGGTCTCTGTTGCTCCGACCGTACTAATATGCAAACAATTAAAATGTAATGTGAACAAATATCTTACTGGCCGATCACACCTGTCTATCAATATGGCTCGTAACACAGAAATCCCTTATGTTCAATTAACAATATGCTTTATTTTGGGTGAATTAAGTGAACAATAAATGCCCACACAAGCCGTGTGAAGGGCTTGACCGCATCCAATGTGATCATCTACGTTTACACATCTCCGATAACGGCACTCACCAGCTTAGATACTTATCTCCATCAATAAAATGAAACACACTCTTTTCCCGCCTTAGGGTTTTTTTGTTTTTCCTGAGAATCTAAATTGATTTGATTTCCTGGTTTTAATTTAATATGGAAAGTGTCTGTCGTAGCTTGGGGGAAAATCCGCCGAAATGTCTTCTCGTCGACGTAAAATGGCACGAACAGGAGGTTGAAAATCCCTTTTTGTGATTGTTAAATCCTCTATCTCGATCGACACAGTTCCTGGACAGGAAGAGGGACCTTTACAATTGTGCTAGCACACGATTACTGTTTCAGGCAATTTTGAAGTTTACCAAATGAAAGTAACATTTATTCGAAGCACCGTTGATATTCCGGGTGGATTTTTGCAGCGGGCAGTTCCGCTTCTCAGCAATAACTGACGTTGACATGAAATACCAGGGAAAAAAGTAATGAGAAAGAAAGTAAAATAAGGAGATATACTGGAAAGTGCTTGATTTCTTCGGGGCAATGACCGTTTGTCAAACGAAGTATAAAGGCCGAAGGGTCAGTCATTTTATTTTTATAATTTCTACATTTACCGAAAGAGAGACCTGCATTTGAGTGAGTTATAATTTCCTCGTAAATGGCACTCATGGAATGCATGATAAGACAGCTTGGATATGGTCACGACAAATAGAATCGTGATGCCGAGTTTAAATCCTATGGTATCCTGTGTGTTCAATAACGATATGACACCATTGTGCGGGAAATATGCGTTTATACATCATCATATAGGTTTGGAACTGTGAATGCGTTCTACTACTCTCAAAACCCCTGAGTTCCAATATGTGTAATGCTCCTTCTTTTCAATTTCTTTATATTATTTTGTATACTATTGAGATAGAGAATCTTACATGATGACAGGCATCCACCCGCATTTTCAGACACTCTACCCAAGATATCTTTTTAAGATTATAACCGTCCCTTAAACCGGCATCATTTGTATTTCTTTTGCACTTGGTTCACAGCTTATATTCGCTAGGTAGTTTTTGAATTTCCTTTACTTGAGTCCGGCTTCTCCAATAATTACTGAAATGCTGAAGATCTTCCCAAGATTTCAGTTTCTTTTCATGTAATACTTAAGACGTTTGTATCTCGTTATCGTTTCCTTCTCAGCTCTGTTCAAGCCAGCATCATTAGGGCTGCTGGCAGGTTTTCCCTCGTGTTCTATATTAATATGCACAGTTTAACAGCTCCGTTTTCTAGGTATGTAGTTGTAGGAATTGCATTGTCATAGTAGATAGTGTATGACTTAGATCCAACTGTTCTTTCTTGTATATGTTTCCAGTAATTTCTGCTATACTGGATATTCAACCTTTCACAGATAGTCCAGTGGAAATATTTACACAATATATTGTGTCGCATTGTATAGTAGCCATCCACAGAAGCACCTTTACAACTTAATATCAGGTGGTTCACGCTCTCTACCTATGTCTGGCAGAACTTTAACTTATCGTTGTTAAGACCAATCATATGCTTAAAAGCATATATAGGTTACAAAGAGGCTATTGTTTTCGACAATATATGCCTTAAAAATGGACCTAACATACAAACAAATCGTATACAAGCCTAATGAAGATGTTAAGCATGAAATGACCCAGCAAGAGTGTTACATGCAGCAAACGTAAACACCCAACCACGCAGCCTGATTATGTGTGTGTAGATATAAAACCGCATAAATATCTGTGTTATGAACTTATATAAACATACTGCATATTATCAAATAATAATAGTTTAATTACGAAAGGATGTAATTGCGTAAAATGAATTACACAAACAAAAAGTAAAAAGTCAACAATTATTGGATATTTTTTTATAAATGCATCTTCGGCGTAGATATCTCTTTTCTGTGTAAACTTAACTGTTTTCGGTTTATTTATATGTGCTCTTTATTATTTTACTTCAATGGAAAGTCTCAGAAATCAAGGGAATATTTTCTTAATATCTATATATATATATAAGTAGCATTGACGTTGAGTTTGTAAGGTAGTGAAGAACATTAATTAACAATGTAATATTATATCTTTTTATAGTCTCTTGGTCTTACCTTATTTCAAGACAAAGTTCATCTAATCTGGTAAAGTATCCGGCTAAGTACCGTTACTTGAGGTAACATCACTATTTTCCGTTTGAGCTAGTGTATAGCTGTTTCGATCGGGATCTTATTTTGGGCTTCGGATACTATGTTATTTTTAATATTTCGTATGAGTTTATATGTAAGGTTAAGTATCTTCATGTCAGATTGTGTTAACAAACCATCATACTGAGAGACCGAAGACACTCGAAGATGGTGTCTAGTAGGTAATTATAACTCTACGATCGACTGTGTTGCCTCCCGTGTTTTTGTAAACTTATAATAAAATATCAGTAACTCAGGACGAATACTGAAAACGAGAACTCAGAACGCAGTAAAAAAGACGTCAAAGAATAAGCTGCTAAGATTAACCTTAAAATGTTGTATGAGTTACGCAATTAACTTGTACAAGTATGAGTTTTGTTAAAGTAACGTCGATACACATATTCCCGTTAGATCACAAACGTTAAGCAAGGTAGAGCCTGGGTTATTCCTAACGGTTTACCATTTAAGAAAACCAGGTGTTGCATGTAATTCCTTTGTACTAATAAGCAACCGCTTATAAAAGTTCAAAGACTCGCGGATAAGAGTTCTGGGGCACTTTGAGCATTAAAGATGATTGTGGAAACTAAGCAGAATTGGGTTATTTGAGAGGAGAGGGCTACACTAACTTGCTAACATTGGACTTGAAAACGACCAGTTAGGCAGTAACCCCGTGCCTTCTACAGATGGGTAGTTTTTTGAAAACCACTCTGCTCTTGTAAGATCTTGTAAGCTCTAGGTACAAATGTAAAGTAAGGACAATCATTTACAGTTATTGTAGTGGGACGAGTTTTTGCTGTGAATGTTTTACAAGGAAACCCAGAGATAGGAGTTCAGTGTAGCAGCTACCTTGAAAATAAGTATAGAGTAGGCAAAGAGTCACAACGTTTCTTTTTTCAGAATAAAGGGAAGGTTTCGAAGACGATTTTACACTCTGTCAACGCAGAGCCCCCTCCCAATCTCTTTAAATTAAAATTAATGGTCAAAACATCATAAACTTTCGGAATAAAATTGTCAATCCATGTTTTGCATGCCTCAACACACATAACTAAATAACGTACAATTTAAACTATAGCAATACGTTGATAAGACTGTCAATGCATATCTGGTTATTAAGTAAACGTGCTTATTGCACTCTTTTGTGAATAGCTAAATCAACGAGCGAGAAATTGGAGAGGAAATATAGGAGAGTTCTATAAATGGAAATAGTTATTGATGTAATTGTTACTGTCCTCATCAGACGAACCCATACCGTGATGAAGTTGACGAACAAAGGAAGATCAAAAGAAACCATTATCTAGCAAACAAAAATTGTCTCACAAGTAGCTCAAAAAGTCGATGAGCAAAATGCATTCCGGTAAGTAAAAAAGCAAAGAAAGATTAGCAAGCACTTACTATCAAAAGCGATTGCGTTGTCTGTAGTCCGTGTTCTTAGCACGTGTAGCTCGAAGTAACGGCGATTAAGCTATTTTTGAGTGATAATCTGTGGTGAATTTTCGCGGCGCGTGGGCATCGGCGTTCAGCTCATGATTCTATGTTTTATCTACGAACTGCGTTCGATCCAATTCGGCGACCTGCAACCGTAACCTCTGCACTGATGAGGATATACACCCCGAAACGATATCGTCTGCAGGTATAAAAACACATTTATATATATATATATATGTGTGTGTGTGTGTGAGTGTGTGTAAATATGTGTAAATATTTTTTTTAAAGAGACCAAGACTATTAAACGTAAAAGCTTGATGAATGTACCATTTTATAACAGAGCATATATAATACATTAATTATAAATTCAATATGGTCGACTGACTATGATAAAAATCTTTGTTTTCTTTGAAGAAATGGGTTCTATACACGATGCATGCCCAATTTTTCTCAAAGGTTATATGTAAAGTAATGATAAATTCGAAGTGGCAGTCGTATGTTGGTTGAAAGTTCAATCCTCAGTGCCGGCTGTACTAAGAAAAGTATTACGAATTACTTCAGACTTCTACCCGGTCATGGGTGGCGGAATGAGAGCAAACGACTCCTCGTAGATTAGATAATGGGTGCCATACATATTCCAAAGTTCAACAGACAGATTTCTGTGTTCGACAAGATACACATGAAGAACGGTCGGAGATTACATCGGCCGAAATGTAAACAACAGTAGTCTGAATAATCAAAAAAATAAACGACATTTAGTATGGGTATATCTTGATTTTAATCTTCGTAAAGGGATATAAAAGTGAGTATAATCTGTTCTATTTTGAGAATACATTTTACTTGCCTTCAGGCGTATATTTTTATAGTACTTATATGAATAAGGTGTGCGTCAACATTTTCACGGTCAGGCTTAAAACAATCAAAGGCATCAAACATTCATTTTATATTATATATTGGCTTTACACTGTTTTTCTGTTGTATATAATTTTTCATGTTGTATTACTTTCATATCTGTTTTTTTCTCTTCTTCATAGTGTTCATATTCAATTGAAAAAACACACTCCAAAGTAAACATAACCTAATAGTGATGTTTTACTCATCGCAATTATTCGAATTGAATACTATTTCTCATTTCCTTCTTAATTTTGAGTAAAAAGCAAATATTTACATATTTTAGTGCAGGGCCTACACACGGTGGAATAGTATAACTCTCCCTTTAGCATATAGGTTACATGCAGAACAACATGATTGCTGAATTCGTCTACAATAGTTAATGTCAAAAACCAATAACATAGGAGAAATTATTTAAGGGCAATCAAAATATCACCGTATTTCAAGCGAGTTTTCTTAGCAAAACTGGAAGGTTCCAGACTACACCTTCTGTGGTCGAGGTTTTTAATCTAACTGAAATCAGCTACGCCGAAAATCGTGTCAGTTGAAAATTATCTTTTATATATATATATATATATATATATATATATATATATATATATATATATATATATACATATATATACATAACTATATAAAGAGTTCGAATGCAAAACGCGATGAACGCCATTTTAACAATCACGAAACTGTCTCTACAAAAAGTGTTGTATTTCAACACTCGACGATACCCCAAAACAGTATGTTACATGATACAAGACCGAAATATTTTTTTATTTCAATTAAAATCAGCTTTCATTCCACGTCTAGATTTAATATATTCGTGTTTTTATTGTTAAAGGTCTAAATTTGAACAAATTGGATTCATCGTGTTTAGCCTCCGAACTCTTGATATATATATATATATATATATATATATATATATATATATATATATATATAATACTAAAAGTCTATTGTCTTGTATGTTTGCAATCAGCTTTCAGCTTTCCGGTTTTCAACATCCGGTTGCGCATGCGTAAATAGCATCGTCTTAAATCTGTTATTCCGATTCCGTTAATCTCTTACGATTAACGAACGCATGCAATTTTTCATTCTGGAAATTTTTATATCGCTTTTAATATAAACAATTTCATTTAATTTTATCAAATAGTTTTTTTGTTTACTTGACGACTAAAAACATTCAACGGGAGCACTTCGTAAAGTCTGTCGCAGTTTCAAACCCTTTTAAAAAACAAAAATTACAAACAAAACAACAACAATCTATATATTAATACGCTAAGGTGTACGTACGTGTGTCACGCTTCCGGCAAACGCTCCGCGCATGCGTGCCGCACCTAGATTATTAATAACATGTAATTAGCCTAATTTCTGCATCGTATTTTAATTATTTCCCTTTAGCGCAACGGTAAGCGACGTAGTATTTTTGTCTTTGGCCCGACTGGTTTATAGTTCGATCCCAACCAGCCGCTAATATTTTTTCTTCTACATTTCGAGCGGAAGGGGAAGAAATAATACATTTTTTTTAATCACCCGGTCAAAAAGTACTTTTTTGTGTTGCTTAAAACTTAAAACTATTTTTTGTTTTTTATTTTGACGTTTTTAGGGCATGTCTATTATTTTTTGTTGTTGTTGTTTTTGAACGGACGTTAAGCAATGTTTTTTTTTTCAATGATAGTTTGAACTAAGTATTTATTTTTTATTTGCACCACTTCTTAAAGTGTTAAAACATTTATTTATTATTTTTGGATGGTAAGGAACCAGTATTTATTTTTTAAATGTTTTGAACGGACAATAAGCAATGTTTGTTTTGTTTTGTTTTTTTTTTCTCAGTGAAACACCGAGAGCGTGGTCGAAAGAAAGAGAGAGTGTGTGTTCGTAAGAGATGGAGGGGGGGGGGATAGAGAAAGAGTGAAAACGCAATAAAAACAAATAAATAAATCGCAAAAAGTCTCTTACTAACAAATAGAAGGTGATTTGTTACATTAGGACCCGCGCTAACTTTGACCCCGTCGTTAGGGTTAGGGTCAGTCAGGGGTTAGGGTTAGCTATAAAGTTCAGGGTCATTGGGGGTTAGGGTTAAAATTAGGGTCAGGGCCAAAGTTAGCCAAGGTCCCAATGTAACAAACTACCAAATAGAGATAGTAAAAAATAAGACAATGACAATGATATTGTATAGTTAACATCTGAGAAGTTAAGTTTCTTATTTTGTGTCACGATCTGACACTCTCATTTAATAAGATTTAGTATTTACTTTTGCCCCTGACAACGGGGGAGGGGAGTCGCGACCGATAGTGATTGCTGAAGAGACAGCTTTTACCCCGACAACCGAGTAATATAATAAATATATATACTTCCATCCCGTCACGCAAAATTTTGGTGAGTAAGATATGTGCATATTTCTAGCCACCGGATAATTTTATTAACAGTAAATTATACAAATTGATGTAGAAAACACTGTGGAATTCCTTTTTTTTTTCAGTGAAACACAGAGAGCGCGTACGAAAGAAAGAGAAAGTTTGTGTTCGTAAGAGAGAGATAGAGGGAGAAGATAAAGAAAGAGAGAGAGAGAGAGAGAATAAACGTAATTGAAAAGTGAAAACGCAATAAAAACAAATAAATAAATCGCAAAAAGTAAAAAAAAAAATATTTAACAAAAACGAAAGTGAGGAAAGTCGTGATTCAAAGCAAAATAAAAAAGAAAATCTAATCGAAAAAAAAGTAACAAGTATAATTTCGTTTACTATCGGAAGCCTACCAGTTTTTACGGTATATCAACCCTTTTTAGTAGAGTGTCTATCGTACACGCGTTATTGGAAGGCAAATTATTAATTTTTTCGAAATATTTCACTCTTATCCGGGGGGGTGCTCATAATAAAACAAGCGTAACTTACTAACAAATAGATGGTGCTTCGTTAGATTGGGACCCGCGCTAACTTTGACCCCGTCGTTAGGGTTAGGGAGGGGGGTAGGGTTACCTATAAAGTTCAGGGTCATTGGGGGTTAGGGTTAAAGTTAGGGTCAGGGTCAAAGTTAGCCCGGGTCCCCATGTAACAAAGTACCAAATAGAGACGTAAAAATAAGACAAGGGCAATGATATTGTATGGTTAACATCTGAGAAATTAATTTTTTTTATTTCAAATATTTATTTAGTTATATTGTCAAATTCGTCAAACAAAAATGGCGTTCGCTTATTTTAGGTGAGGTGGTCGCTAATTTCAGACTTTATAAAAGGCTAAATTGCCCGATTACAGTAGAGGATCTCTTTACATTATCAACTAACCCAAGATGTAGGGGAGGGCGCCACTCTTTTCCCAGGACTGCTTCATTGTCCTTGATCCTGACCTTATAATACTGAGAGTTTTAGCAATGTTTGTTTTAGTCTTTTAATATAAACAATTTCATTTAATTTCATCAAATAGTTTTTTTGTTTTCTTCACGGCT
>OY744523.1:125388458-125498458 GCA_963556195.1 Sepiola atlantica
GACTTTCACAGCGAAGATTGCAACAATTTTCATTCGCATTCATATGTGTTGAAATTAGACATATGAATGCGGGGCCAATTGCCAATGGCATAATCATGTGTTTATGTTTATATTTATGCTTCCCTTTTCTTAGTTACCTACTCTGAATTTTCGATCAAAATTACGACTGCTTTTTTCTCTTACTTCCACATTCTAGTTTTACAAAATATAAAAATAGCGGTTTTGTAAGGAGATGCGCATATTATTACAAATACTTATACCTATTGACTTCTTTCTTTTTACTTTCGCTACGCCTTTTTAAGATCATACAATTCATGTAACAACAAATACTTACATTACCGAGACAACTTAGATAAATTAAGCTAATTCAGATTAATTTGTTGAATTCGAAATTTATTCGAGAATAGCATATTACCCTTCAGTTAGTTTTGTTTACGAGGGTTATCATCCCTTGATGTATATACTAAACAAAATAATAACATTAGCAAGATATTCCAGGATGTTTTCTAGTAATTGAATTAGAAAAACCTTTTTTAAATTAAAGTTGGAAACAACAATTTCTTTTTTTGCCTACGTATTTTTTATTTATTTAAATTAGGTAAATCATTTTTAAATTCGCCATTGGTAAAAACACGTTTTATATTTGTATTTAAAAGTTTGAAACAATTTGATGTTTCCCGGGCAACGCCGGGATACGGGATCTGCTAGTATTTACATTAATTACATTTATTTAGATCTGAATTATTCTTTGAATGATCGAGTTTCAATTACATAAAAACAGCTCAAAACTTATTAAATAGAGCGTATAAATCATATTTATTTAAATATGTTATATCATTTCATAATAAATTAGACCCACACACCCATCAAGATTTTTTGTAAATAAAAGTATGTGTATATAGCTTCATGCTTTCTCTTACGTCTCTCTCCCCCTCTTACTCCCTCTCCATTTCTCTGTCTCGCTCTACATATATATATATATATATATATATATATATAGAGAGAGAGAGAGAGAGAGAGAGAGAGAGAGAGAGAAATAAAGAGAGACAACCAGGCAGAGAGAGAGAGAGAGAGTGAGAGAGAGAGAGAGAGAATTAATAACTATACTTATATTAATCGGGAAAACAGCAATCTTACCAGTTCTACCAAGATGACCGTCTACAGAGCGTGCTTTCTCAGTATCCACTGTATGGGAGTGAGTCCTGGTGCACATACTCAACAGATGATAGGAAACTCCAAGTCTCATATGAGGTGCCTACGTAGGATAGTATGTATCACATGACAGGACAGAGTTACAACCAATGAGCAGGCATTTCATCCATCTACTCTCTACTACGTGAGCAACGTCTTCACTGGCTGGGCCATGTGCACAGGATGGATAATAGGCGCATCCCTAAATACCTTCTCTACGGCGAGCTTGCCTCAGGCTCAATAAAAAGTTGTCGTCCCCATCTCCGCTTCCAGGATGTCTGCAAGCGAGATATGAAGGTCTGCTTAATTGATATTAATACATAGGGAGCCTCTGCAGCTGACCGACCTGCCTGCAGAAAATAGATACGCCAGGAAATGATCATCAGTGAGAAGACACTCCACGATGAAAACGCTACGAAGAGAGCTAGAAAAAGAGCTAGCCTACAGGCAGACCAACAAGACGAGGGGACATCTTACACAACAGACTTCGTATTTCAACGCTGTAGTAGACCATGCAAATCAAGAATTGGTATCTACAGTCACACAGAAAGATGCACACAAACAACATCTAAATACGTCGCTGATCCATAGTCGTTGCGACTGACGGATGCCAACAAACAAATTAGTCGCAATATTTAAACTTGGGGATATCTAAATATTGATTACGAATCTACGTAGCCTTGATATTTGATAAAGGTAACGATTGCATAGCGCCGTGTGTCTGTCAGCGTCTCGTCCTATGCAGAAAATAAGGGAATACATGAACAAATAAAATGGATGAGAAAACAATATAGAATATATCGTAATCATCTCGTTACACTACATAAACAGTTTTTATTCAAAGTATTAGAGTGAAGAATATCGGAAAGGCATTTAATGCAAGGTACCGAATATCTTTGAGGGCGGAGCCGTAAAATAATTTAAGAGTGAAAAGACTATTAGGCTGAGAAGCCTCTTTTGGTGTACGATGTCTGTGTTTTTATTCTAAGATAGCCTACGTATAAGAACAACATGAAGTCGCATGGGAGGAATTAACGGATCGCGTTTTCTTTGAGGTTTGATACGACTAGTCAGGCTATTAGTGCTTAGGGAATCTGTTTTATGAAGGCCATAAATCACGTCGTAATTATCTTCTCCAAATGCCCAATATACCATGCACTATTCACTCACCGTGTCTGCCGCGCAATTTTCAAAGTTTTCAAGATGGTTTCATGTTTAAAAAACCATCAGAGAAAACAGGACGTTAATATGGGCGGTGCTTAAGAACCAGTAGGTGGCAATCATCTGGGGGAAGTATCACACACAGAACTGTATATATATATACACATATATATATATATATATATATATATATATATATATATATGTGTGTGTGTGTGTGTGTACATATATATATATATATATATATATATATATATATATATATATATATATATATGTGTGTGTGTGTGTACATATATATATATATATATATATATATATATATATATATATATATATATGGATAAATTTATGGACGCAATCGGGGAATGTAGAAATACGTATACACTGGTTTTACTCAGTTAAAATGCATGTTTTTCTCTTTAAGGAAGTCGCTTGTTTTGATAAACTCCATACACTGACTTCTAATTCTGATCGAAAACGGAAGAAACATATGTACTCTCTTGATAAGTTTTCTAAAAAACCCTCGGATAATTCGACACTCTTAAAAGTATATGGCCCTTGATTCGATCGTCTTCATGGTAAGTGTAATGCGCCTTAAGATGTAATGTGTTAGATATTAAACAATGCTTATATGTGTGGAAAGTACTCGATTTGACTTAGAACTCTGTATGTTTCGGTCTTTTTTGTATTTAAATTGAAAAATAAAATTCCATAGGTTTAACGAAGGTTTTCGATTATTCGTCGAATCATCCTTATGTGTCAAAAGCAAATGAACAAAACAGTGTGAGAAAGAAGGGACTTTTTTAAAAGACGGCGGAGAAACGTACAGTAAACGTTGTTCGCATGGTTCTAGGAAGTAATTGACGATTTAAATTCAGCAACGCTGGATGCCACACCAGACACTAATTGCATTACGTTAAACATTACGTGGGACATTTAGTTTTTTAATTATTTTAATACAAAAAAGCTCATCAGAAAATTAATATATATATATATATATATATATATATATATATATATATATATATATATGTAATTAAACAGCGAATTCTATTATGTTAACAATGTTCGCATAAATGAGTAAATGCTGCTTAAATACACTAACTATATATATATATATATATATATATATATATATATGATTATCTACATACGTATACGTTTCATCCTTTCGGGAATCGTCAGTGTAGATATTATTATTCATACCGGTCGCAGGATTCGAAACTCCGGAACACGAGTCATGTTTTAACTTTAAGAACAACATCTGAACCTATTCGGCCACTATGAATTACCTGATAAATTAGCGAGGTTATAAAACTATTATAGGCAGCTCTCATCAACAGTTTTTAACTACTGAAGGAAAACGCATTACAGCTACGACGATGGATGTGTGAATACTTCTCACTTCAGTGCCCAGCCTAGATTGATGGCGACAAGTAATTATAAATACTTGCAAATATATGGTCCCTCCAATCGCATATGTTTGCTAGTTGTTTTATTGAATTGCACAGTATTTTTTGTTTTTTTTACAAAACAAAAAGAAAGAAAATCATTCTATCATTTATTTTAGTAAATAAAACACGAAATTATAAAACAGATTCTAAACAAAAATTACCTTTACGGCGTAAAATGTATAACAAAAAAATCCTAAACTTACTTAAGGTCGTAAAAAATAATAATATTTGAAGTTTTTCAATTAAAAAAAATGTGTACCTAAAATGAAATAATCAATTAAAAAATAAAATCGAGTTATTTAATTGCTCAGTAAAATGTATTTTTTTTTGTTTTACAAAAATAGTAATGTTTTAATTAATTATTTTTGAAATTAAAGAATTTGATTCTATAAATTCGTGCTTTAAAACATAATTTTGAATAATATTAAAAAAAAACCCAAAACGTTTTTTTTTAAATCAAAGTAAATATATCATTTTTTGACGAATCATAGGATAAATGTCAGAAAATATGTTGTTCACATGTTAACAATCAAATAACGCACCGATGTCTTGTGCCCCTCTCTCTCTCTCTCTCTTTCTTGAAATAAAACTTTCATGTGCGTTCGAAAGAAAACAGTATACTAAATAATAATATGCCGGATGAGACATTTACTACATTACCTCTATAAACAAGGAGGAGTTATTGCCTGGGAGGATGGTATAATGACAAAAAAACAGATACTACACTACCTACCGCCTCAAACAAAGTAACAGAAAAGGTAATCCTTGAGAGTGTAGTATTATCACACATAAAAAATACTACATCCCCTCTAAAAAAGTAAGTAGGTATGACTAGGAAGATGGTATCATGACAAAGGAACATATTCTACACTACGTCCACACCTCTAAACAACTAGGTAATGCCTGAGAAGATAGTATCATGAACACAGAACATACACTACACTACTTCATCAAAAAGGGAGGAGGTAATGTCTGGGAGAATGATATCATGACAACAGAATACTACACTACCTCCACACCTATCAAAAAGAGGGGGCAATGTATGGGAGAGTAGTATCATAACAACAAAACATATACTAGACTACCTGCACAACTTAAAAGAAGGAGGAGGTGATTCCTGGGAGCTTGGTATAATGACGACAGAACATATACTACACAACCTCTACACTACTCAGCAAAGGAGAAGCGAATACCTGGGAGGATCGTATCATGACGACAGAACAGATACTGTACTACCTCTACACCTCTCAAAAAAAGAGGAGTAATTCTTGGGATGATTGACAATAGAACAGATACTACACTATACACACACCTCATAAAAGGAGGAAGTAATGCCTAGGATGATAGTATCATGGAAGCAGAACAGATACTACACTACCTCCACACCTCAAAAAAAGAAGGAAGTAATGCATGGGAAGATGATATGATGACAACAGAATATATACTTCACTACCCCCACACTCAAACTTTTCAAAATAAACAGGAGGTAATTTCTGGGATTAGGTTATCATGACAACAACAGATATGCTACACTTACTCCACACCTCTCAAAAGGACGAGGTAATGCCTGGGAGAATGGTATCAGAACAACAGAACAGATACTACACTGCATGCACCCCCTCAAAAAGGGAGGAAGTAGTGCCTGGGAGGATGGTATCATGACAACATAACATATACTAAACTTAATCCACATCTCTCAAAAGAGGAGGGGTTTATGCCTTGGAGGATAGCATCGTGACAACAGAACATATACTAAACAACCTATACGTATATTAAGAAGGGAGTATTTAATGTCTGGGAGGATGATATCATGTCAACAGAACACAGATACAACACTACGTCCACAACTTTCAATGATGGAGGGCATAATGCCAGGGAGCATGATATCCTGAAAACAGAACAGATACTACACTACCATTACACCTCTCAACAAAGGAAGGGATAAGTCCTGGGAAGATATCATCATGACAACAGAGCAGATACTTCACTACACTATGCCTCTGAATTGACCATTTAAAGATAGTATATTAGTCTGAAATAGAATATACTATACTATTTCATAATAAGTACAAGAGTCTTAAATTGTATAGTTTCGGCTTCAGACAGACAGACAGATGCACAATATCCATTATTAATAGATTATGTATCTACATACGTATACGTTTCATACGTTCGGGAATATACAGTATCTACAATAAGTGAGAACATCAACGATTTTTTTACTTTTTACTTCATAGAACTTTAATTTTTCGTAGGATTTTAATGAAACTCGATGTGAACATAGCCATATAGTGGTTTAATAGCTTTATAAACTATGAAGAAACAACGACAATCGTAGGCAGAATATATATATATATATATATATATATATATATATATATATATATATATATATATATATATATAAAACGAGGTTGTAGTTTTCTTGAAGCATTGCTGGTAAATATAAGTGTAGGTTTGTAATCCGAGGCTGGAGCAATGTGGTATAGGTACCGGAAGGTGGAGAAGGTGAACAAAAACAAACGAGAAGAGAAAACAAGAATGGAATCTCAAATCAATTCATAAATATTTCACGTAAAACAGATTAAATACCGGAACAATAAATAAAAACATTAAATAAAGTGGTTACTGTCAGGCAAATAAAAGTTTTGGAATAAGGCAATCTTAAATTGTCGAAAGAAAACTTTCATTATCAAAAGACCAACAATTAAAGACCGAGTGGTCGAAAAAACGAACGAACGAGATGCACTGATGGAATGAACTAGAATCAACTGTTGTTGACAAAATACCGTAGAGAATAAAGAGTAGATACGCAGAAAATGTGAATTATTCCTATCATAATTATAAGTATATAACTATTAAGCTAAAGTTATCATCTTATTAATATTTGTTTATTTATATACTGATTCTTATAATTTTATTATTTTTATTTTATTTGATTTATTAACTTTTTTCATTCAATTCTGATTTTAAATTTGGGCCGTTATTAGAATACGAACGGTCAAAGGGAGGTAACTTTGAAAACAGAATATGGTTAGAATTAAAACTTGAAAAATTAAAATCAATTGTGGAAAGAATTAACATCATGAGAGTAGGAAGAAACCGTTGAAAAGGGAGAGGGGATTAAGAGATAAAAATGTACACATATATATATACATATGAATGTATTACTAAATACATGTTAATTTTATTTTAAAGGTATAATATTCCTAGAATTAATTTATTTAAATTCATTTTATTTATTTATTTATTTTTTTTTGTTATTATTATTTATTTATTTAATAAAAATAAAAAATAAAATTTAAATTAAAATAAAAACATAAATAATGAGTGGTAAATTAAAGGAGTGAATCGTGTACATACAAATATATAAGCATATGAATACACACGATAGTGTTGTACTATTTCTTTCATCCAAATTAAAACACATATATCCAACATTTAAGGGCAATGTATTGTTAGAATACACATGCCTACCAGAGTTTTCAAAGCCTAAGTTGCGTTCGCTAACGAGTAAACAAGAAACAAACAAACACACACACACACACATACACACACACACACATATATATATATATATATATATATATACATATATATATATGGTAAATCAAACAGAAAAATTAAAAATGATGTATATAGTAATCAACGTATTTTTTTTTTATTTCATGACTTTCTGAAGAAATCCGTCATTTTATGTCTTGAAATGAAGACGAAACCGTAGACGAATATATACTTATTTATTAGGTTTTTCTTTTAAATTTCCCATCATATTGGAAGAATATTTCTATAATCATCATACATATATATATATATATATATATATATATATATATATATATATATATATATATATATATATAATGAATTAATTTGGTCAGTGTTGTGACGTTGTTCCACAGTAAATAATAAATAAAGGAAGTCAAGTCGAGGGTTGGTTTAACAAGTGTATTAACAAAGTAAGAAAGTGACTAGCTCTTGGCTAGACAGTTACAAGACTGTGGTTTGTTTTTAGTGTCTCTGGTGATTCGCACTATTTATAGTGACAACCGGTGTAGTTTCTCCTGTGTAAGAACGGCCGGTGTAACAGTTAGACATATTGAGAATCAATACCGATACGCCAGACAAAGTAACCGATATCGATACATGAAGTGAGAGTAATAATATTTTGTTTGAATGAACTTATTCATTTGTTTACTTTTTTACGTTATTGATAATCGAAATGAGTCAATTACTTTTATTAAATAATCTACCTTGAGCCTTTGTAGGAACCATCATTTTCTCTTATTTATATACTCCACTCCTCGGGGAGAAGTTGTTGTTTATGTTCGTTCGTTTTTTTTCTTTTGGAGTATCTAAAACGAGAAAAGCATTTAAGACACGACTTAATGCTTCCCGGACGGACAATTGCCAAATCCTATAAAAGATTGGTGTAACAGCTGGAAAACAGGTACCTCGTCCAAAGCCCAGACGAAGTGTATTCAAGTGTTTTCTATTTCAAGTTGACTACATCAAACACATCAAAGTCTCCATGGGGAATCACATTATTTGATGTCTGATCAGACTACTTGCTTACTACATTGTTTAAGATTGGCAGACTATATTTTTCTTTTTCTTATGACACATGGCGGTCCATAATTTACATTGTTCAAAAGACATCATGCTGTAATAATTTAATCTGTCTGTAACATGTAAGGTATTGTTTTAAACATGGCTGCTTTATTCAAAAAGCAATCAGGAAAGAATTGCTCAAGGATTAGGAGACGACTAAAATCGGGCCATGCAGCCATAGTTCTGTATGTGTGTGGTGTGGGTCTTTTCTAAAACATTTAAGTTCAAGAACGTTTATTCTTTGTGTTTTTTCTTATTATTTTGTTGTGTTGCAGGGACAATATTAACATAAAAATATTGACTCCATTGGATATTATACATTAAACAATTGAGCGTTATGATTAGCTTTTTAAATTGAACTTGTAAAAATTAGTTTTCGATTATTACGGATACGGTGATTGACGTTTCTGTACGAGAGAAAGTCATATATCCATAATTGAAATGCTCGGTTATTGAAACATAGATAGCCTACTAGCCCCGACTTCCTTTTACCAGTTTAGCTGCACGTATAACATACACGCCTCTTGTATATAGCTATATTTTACCCCTGTTTGAAATGTGCAATTTGGTTACTTTCATGGTATCACAGTTTACCAGCCGTTGACATACAGATCCTAGCATACAAATCATGTATATGGCTTAATGAAACGTGTCTAAGACATTCAACATTAACGGCGTTCACCAAGCAGTTTTAAGGATAAAGTACTCTATTCGCCTTACCTAAAATCTTCCGCAGCCATCATAGATACGCTTTCATCATGCATATCAATTGTCCTTAACTACATCCATTAGGCGTATCTTGGGCGTTTTCCATTCCGCAGTTCTCTATATAATAATTGTATAGGAAGACAATTATCGTTCATCTTAAAAAACGTGTCTAGCTCAACGCGTCAGATGTCGTTTAACACACACGTATATGGTCTGAAGAGCAGTGGTTCTTAGTGTAAACGATTAACAGGAACATAACATGTGTGTGTCTTCAGTTATCCCGGTAGTCAGAGCGGCATCATAGCTGCTCAAGGCACAATGTATATGATATTTTCTGCCCGAAAACATATCGAACAGCGACTTACACTCTATCAAGTTTTAGTGGACCTGGCGAAAACCCTAGTGAACAGCACAACACTCTCCGAACTAATAACTTTTATTAACGCTGTTAAACTAAATGTTATATTTGCGTTGACATTGTTTCTCTATATGTTTTGCGATCACTATACTCTATTTTTTTAGGGTTGTAATGTTTGTTTTCTCGTACGTTTTCAAATCACTGGTAGAATCCTCAACCTCGCTCGATATAATGTAAAGTACAAGGGCTCTAACAGTTGCATGCAGAACATCCTTTAATTATTATACTAAAATAAAGCGGTCTTCGTTGCCAATACTAAAGAACATATGCATATGATAATGGATCCCTTCTCTCGAACTGGAAGTTCGTTTTTACACGCCATCAACCTGGGAAACACTAAGGTAAAACTCATCACTCCATCAGGAATCCACTATGTCGAAACCAAAACCTAAACCTATGGTGCCATACGAAGTGTAGTCGACTTTTTGTTATGATTTTTTTTATTACGAAATATTGCTAATAAGCGTAGTAGATAGCACATTTTTATGTAAACTGGAAAAGCGCGTGTGGTCAGAGTAGCATTACAATCAGAGCCAAAAAATATGTGTTAAAACGTGCGTCTTGTCTATCCTCCTGTCTATTTCAGATTCGGGGATCGCATATTGTCGACACATGAGGATAATGTAGAGATTCCACTAAAACGTGAGTTATAGGGATCCTAAATATTACCTGGCACTGTTACATGTATACTTCTTTTTTATTTTACTTAGAGTAAAGTATCACAAATCTCTGTGGGAGATACATAGATATCCGAGTGTTCAATAGAAATTATCCTTTAATTCTCACACGGTGGGTTATTATAACCGTGAAGAACACACATTTCCATCTCTCAAATTGATAGATTTAGTGTGTTATAGTATATATTTCTTGCAGTCTATGGGTCTTACCGGATTCTAAGACAAGAATTCATCTAGGCTGGTGGAGTATCCAGTTAAGTGCTCTTAGTAGTAGTACTAGTACTAAGAGTAAAATGCACCATTCTTTGTATGAGCCAGTGTATAGCTGTTCCGAGAACATCTTATCTGGGCATCGAATACTATGTTATTTTTATAATTCGTCAAGGTTTACTTGCAGGGTTAAGCATCCTCATGCCAGGTTGAAGAGAAGAAGACACTTTACTTGCATCAGTGTAAAGTCTCAGAAATAAAAGGGTATATTCCTAGGACAAATATTTGATCTCTATATGAGATACATAGATGTCAGAGTGTTCAATAAAAAAAGAAATCCTATACTTCTAAAACATTGTGTTACTATAGCAGTAACATACACTAATTTTCGTCTTTCCAGATGACAAATTCACTATGTTACAAGATATATTTTTTGTCTTACCGGTTCCAGTTAAGTGTCGTTACAAGCAGTAACATTACCAGTGTATGAACCAGTGTATAGCCATATCTAGGATATCTTATTTGGGCTTCGCCTACTATGTTATTTTGCATATTTGGTCAGGGTTAACTAGCAGGTGAAGTATACTCATGTCAGATTGTACTGAGACACTCTTGTAAAAGGAGAAGACATTCGACGATGCTGTCTAGTAGGTAATTCAAACTCTCACAGTGTGTATAAAAAGTGATGACGAATTCTGCAACCGTAGACAGGCTATCATATATATTATCGTGTACCTTATTTAAATCATGTAAGTCACATATAAATATTGAAGACTCAATTATAATGAAAACTCAAATACTCATTATGCCTAACAATTTTTCATTTGTTATTGGTGAACCGTATTATTAGCAATATAATAACATGCTGAGATACAATTTATATGATAGATTTATTTGTCCGACCGAGACAATTGCTTTATATAGAATTGCCCCTTCGGCAACATTCACTACTTCAATTCGTCCATGAATCAAAAAGTGCAGCTCACTGACTTTACTTAGATTAATATATATGATATACTTAAAAACTGCATATAAAGCGCATGATCACAGAACGCCCTAACACACGTCCTATAACGCTATATCTCAAATAATGTGAAATCACGTAGAATTAAAATATATGGTTATAGAAGTTCATCTTAGAAAGGAGTTGCCGGAAAAAATATGTTTCTGGCATAGTGCGATACATTACAGTTTAAAGCAACATTATAGAGGTGCTACAATGTAAGACACTTGAGCCAAGGGACCTGTTTGGGAGTGGTAGATCAGCGATGTTATTCTATTTAAGGCTTCTTACATATACAACTTGAAGTCTCATGGGGAATATTAAGGTGGATAGCAATTCAATTTCGGTCTGATGAACTTACTTTCCTCAGGAGCACCATCAATCATGTCGTTATCACTTCTGGCGTCTAACATATCTCCTTTAAAGTTTACAAGATCACTTCTTACTTACAAAAGCCATTTGAGGGAATACAGTTAAGAACAGGCAGTAAATCAAAGCGGAATATATATTATCTTTATTATTGTATTGCTGCTGTATTTAAAAAAAATGACAGCAAAAACTGACTATTAAAATATAATGATATGCGTATAATAAAATTGATAAACGTATTTCGAAAGCATATTTAAGAAATTTAATTCTTAAAAAAAAAGGAAAAGAAAATACCTTTGTAAACCACGTTTAAGATGCGAATATTTTAATTAAAAACATTTAATTTATTTATCGGGATTTTAAAAAAGTGTTATTATTAATTTCGGACAACTTAGAGTAAGCGCGTTTTTTTCACAACACAACACCATTAAAAGTTTTAACTTTTTCTTGTAATTTGTTGGGTTTTTCTTAATGATGTTGACGCGACAGGAATATTTTATTAGACATTGTACGATGAGGAACACCCATTATATGCACTTTTAGTAGTGCTTCGGCGCTTATGAGATAATACAATTATTGTCGGTGGCGATGAATGAGTGAAATGCGGCCGCACATCAATTCAGGCGGTGGTTTTCTAGAATCGTATCGACAGTCGACTATCGATCACAGTTTCAGCTTAGCTTATATAATAATTTGTAACATCAACGCATCCACATGTAAACGCTAATTATTGGATTTTGCAGTCGCTGTCAATGTAGCAATTACACTAGGGCGTTTATATAGCGACTTGGTATTTCTGTCTAAAGTTAACTTTTTGATAGCAAACGTTTAACAGCTGGTTATTAATCAATCGACAGCATTTTGAGTTCCGACAATAAACCGAGATTTCCGACTAGGTGCGTTTCTGTATACAGCACGTGTTGTCCATGTCGGTTGACATTTCCGGTAAACAAGGCCCGGATATTAAACAGAAACACGTGCGTGTGCGTCTTTGAGCAAGACGATACAAAACTGTCAGAAGTGTCACTTTTTTAATATTTACAATAATTAAATTGTATTGAGTTTATTATTACAAAAAGGAGCAGCCATGCATGTACGTTAGCCATGCTGAGAAGACCGAAAAACAATATAGGAGTGAAGAAACCAAAAACGCTGTCAGACTGAATTAACACGTAATCGCGGATCCTTTCTAATTTAATATGCTTAAAACTACTACAACAATGGTTCCAAAAATAGTTTTACACCTGGTGTAACCTCTTGTTGTCGTTGTGAGATCATTCTCCTAGCGATTTGGAGGGGAGGTGTAGTATATGTTCTGTTTCAGTGAGTATTGTTAAATGTTGAGTGAGTAAACCCACTAGTATATGAAACGATTAGTTAAACACATGAATTGAAAGTTCAGTCGGGGTCAGCTTGCTGAACTTGAAGATAGGGTTACTAGTATGTTAAAATTAATAAAAATAAATCAGACATCACATGACTCAAATAGAGATATAGTGAAAAAATAGAAGTTCTTTAGAAGCATGCAATGTGTGAATACGAGTAAGTTCACGTGCTGGCATAATATGTTTAAACATTCATCATCAATCTTTCCGCTCATCTCTACTCGATTGGTTAAACATTTGAAACTAAGATCAAGTCTAATAAACATACTCTGCCTTCCATCAGTTTGGTCTTGGCTTAGTTATTTTTCGAAACCCAAGGGAGGTGCGAGGGCGCTCTATCCCTTAATAGACTTCACGAATAGACTATGCTGTAAATCTTATTTCTTTGATCAATCATAACTCAAAAACCAATCAACCAAATTAGTTCAAACTTTGCACACAATTTTTATTTGATAGGGTCTATAAGTGTGTAGAATGTCACCATCATTAGTCAAGGCAACCTAGAGATCCAGTCAGTTAAATCATGAAATCATGTTACTGTGTGTACGTACTACGTACGTACGTATGTGCCACCCTGTATCTCATCAACTATTTGATGGATTCAGCTGATTTTTTGGCAGAGATAGAGGTTCTAGGGTCTAATTGATGGCATTTTAATTTCAGTTTACCATATACCTTAGTTTTCCAGAAAATTCAAAAGCCCTTTAAAATAACCATTGTATTGAGGCATAGCCTTTACAAATAGAGTGACATTCCATGATAAATGCCAGCATACGTAAATAATATGCCCTTAATAGGGTTAAGATGAAAATTCATATACACTAAATGTACAAAAGCAAGGAAATCCCAAAATTGTTACACTTTTATTTTCATTAAGGGTATGCGAGCAAAACAGGGCTATGTATTTTACTTGTAGGAATTTTTCTTCAGTGCACCTCACACACTTCATCCACTCATGCATAGAGATTTATACTGTAGTGATGTGATAATGAAATGGGTTGGTTGAAATGTAGTCATATTCTTAATTAATGACAATAAAAGTGTAAATATTTGGGAATTTCCTTGCTGTTGTACATTTAGTGTATATGAATTTTCATCTTAACAATGTGAAGGGAATATGATTTCAGTATATTGGCATTTATCGTAGAATATAATTCAGAAGGATGACAAACCTTCACCCTGGAAAGAAACACTAGAAGCGTAGATAATAAACAACAGCTCACAACATATGGATGATAATTTTGAACATACATGCGTGTTTGTAATAATGACGGTGAATTTGTTTTCTGCTTAGTGGAAATGAAACATCTTATTTACTTCTTACATCGTTCGGATTTAACGCCGATCACTGACGAACATTATTTAAACAAAATTTGTACGAACGTAATCCAGACATTCATTTGTAATAATGAACTGATGCAAGTCCGCAGAAACTCCTTGTTACTGTATTTACTGAGAAGAGGAAATTACTTAACTGGGAGTCTAATTTGGAATACACATTTTCATTGTTTTATTTATCAAATTTAAGACTTGTATTAATTTTGTAAATATTATTTTTTAATATTACGGGGTTTTGCCGAGCGACGCCGGTGCCTCAAAAGTTGTCTCCACTTTAACATTTTTCTCAACAGGACTAAATATGTTCAGAAAAAAAAACTAATCTTTTAAAAATCATTTTAAAAAATGTTTTATTTTAGTTGGTATTTGGTTCTGACGTTGAAAATGTGGCTGACAATATTAAAGAGTAGATATATATGCAGTTATAAAAAAGTATGCGTTGAACAGATGTAAATTATATTGTGTTAAAAAAAATATGATGTCTACGGATAATTTAAAAAGTATGTTGTCTCTTTTAATGCAATGCATTTATGATTTAAAGTGTTGGTTTCATGGGTTGAGAAATATGTTAAACTACGAACTGTAAGGGTTCGAAAATCTAACACACATGTGTAAAATTTACAACGTAAATAACATACTGACATCAAGAGCATTTTATATATTAATTTGTCTAAGAATGTATAACGCATATATGTTATTCAATTGTCATAGCATCGTCGCTTTACGAATACAAAAAGTGGTGGGGATGAAGGCCTAACTCCCAACAGATTTACAGGGACCATAACAAAACCCTTATATAATAGCATTAAAGAGACCCTTTAAATGATAAAACCGAGAATTGAGAATGAAAATGATATTAGTCTCTCGTGCTGAGCAGTCTGTGGAGAGACGTAATCATGTTAATTTCTTCTATTAAAAACTCATGAGAGATATTAGCGGACAAAACCTCTCTTTGATGGCTAATCTGAATACCTAAGTCATTGTTACTACTATTTCGCATATTGTATGGTGGTACAGAAAGCAAATGTAATTGGAAAACATATATGTTTTCTTAGGGTCTCATCAATCATGAGGTAGTTAATCACTATAGTTATTTATCACCTTAGTTCCATGGTGTACGAGTTTAAAACCTCATCTGCCAAAGCAGTCGAGGATATAGGGTCAATCTAGGCCATGTTGATGGGTCAGGAAACGACTACCATATGTTGAAGTCATCAAATATATATATATATATATATATATATATATATATATATATATATATATATATATATATATATATATATGTAAGGTTAGTGGGAGAGAACACCAGCAGAGTTCTCGCTTATTGAAAAAAAAAAAAAAATTAGCGCGTAATATTTGTTTATATATGTATTAACAAAGATGGAATCTACATCGGTACCGTCGGTTTCAACTATGCGTAAGCGAGCCTATAATATCTAAATTTACCGGACTCTTATAAGCATCATAAGCAGAGACTGAAGAGAGTCATGTAAAGAGACATATTATAAGTCCTCTCTGTTAGGATTTTACACCGGGGTTACTGCGCTAATTCTGATGTTCTGTAATATATATATATATATATATATATATATATATATATATATATATATGTATATATATTGTACATACTTTTGGTATTATCCTCAACAGTAAACGATACGTAAATACAGCTTAGTTATTGTAATAAGAAATATATTTATGGCAATTAAGTTACACAGACGCGTCTATGTTTTATTCTGACAGGCTAAGTCTTAGTTTGATTATCCCCTTCAGGGTGTAAACATGCCGCCTCTGTGTTGCTTAATAACCATACATATATATATATTCCCATACTATATATATAATATACAATACATATATATATATATATATATATATATATATATATATATATATATATATATATATATATATATAATATACAAGATATATATCTAAATATATATAGATATTAGTACTTCATGTATCCACATAAATATTATAAGGAGATATAATTTTTTATGTCTCAGTTTTCAGTATTTACTTCAACAGTGCTCGATACGTAAGTAGAGCTAGGTAGTAAGCAAGGAAAATATATATGGCAATCAAGCTACACAGAGGCTCCCGTGTTTCATCCCTGTCAGGCTAAATGCATGGAATTATTTTTGTCAGGTGTTTGAAAATGACCTCTTAAATGTTATTAAAAACTTAGAATTTCACAAACCACAGAATAATTTTCAAAAGAAAAATTACACAATATTGTTAAAAACATAAACAACTCTAACAAAATATTCGTAAAAGCGGACAAAACTAGAATTTTTTTACAAAATAGATAAACGAGAGTATAACAAACTACTAACAAAAAATATTACAAAAAACTACAAAAAACTAGATACAAGTGAACATAACTACATAGATATAATAAATACTAAAAGTAAACAAATCACAGATAAACTAAAAATTAGCAACAAAGTTAGTGAGTTAAAACCTTAGGAAGCCTATATCTTATTTAAAGACCACAAAAGTAACTTAACAATAACCCCAGCACTCGCTTAATTAATCCGACCAAACCAGAAATAGGAAGAATCAGCCAAACAATTCTATCTAGAATTAACAAACAAATAAGAAAAGACCTAGAATTAAACCAATGGGTGAATACTGCCGACGCAATCACTTTGTTTAACAGTATAGAAAATAAGAACAATTGTACCTTCTTACAATTCGACATAGTGGACTTCTACCCATCCATATCAGAAGAACTCTTCAATATCGCCCTAGAATTCGCCGAGATATATACCGATATATCTAAGGATGAAATTCACATCATTAAAAAATGTAGGAGATCAGTTTTAATCAATATCGAGGACCAATAGATTAAAACGAATATGACAAACTCCTTTGATTTGGCCATGGGTGCCCTTGACTCTGCGGAGTCATCTGATCTTGTGGGGTTATTCATTTTATATACACTCACAAATATATTCGATAATACGGATATCGGCCTTTATAGAAGTGATGGATTAGCGATAATAAGAGACTCCAACAAAGTCAAGGGAGAAAACCTCAAGCAAATTATACATATGGAAATGAAAAAACTAGGCCTAAAAGTAGAAGTAATGGCTAACATAAAAACAACGAACTTTCTAGACGCCACATTAAACTTAAGTAAAAACACTTACGAACCCTACCTAAAAGATAACGCCAACCCAATATACGAACACTCAAAGTCTAATAACCCCCCATCAATAATAAAACATATCCCGAATTCGATCGAAAGTAGGCTTATCAACAATTCTAGCAACGAAAGCGTTTTTAAAAAATCAATCAACATTTACAATACAGCTCTAAAAAATGGTGGTTACCACAATACCAAAATTAAATATAAAATACAGGACACCAATAATTACAACAAAATTAAAAATAAAAACAAAAGAAAAAGAAATATAATCTACTATACACCTCCCTATAACCAGATGCTAAAAACTAAACTAGGCAACAAATTCCTAAATCTGATTGAAAAACACTTCCCCGTAACCAACCATCTACATAAAATATTCAATAAAAATAATATAAAACTATCCTACAGCTGCTGTGAAAACCTAGAAATGATAATTAAGGCACACAACAATAAAATACTAAAAGACAACAATAGAGAAGAAAAAAAGAAACAAAGTGGAAAATATAACAAAAATTACACTACGAAGAACAAAAATATAAACAATACTAATGGAAATAAACAAAACACTAATAATGACCACCCGAATAGAAAAGAAAAAGTTAGCAATGAAGAGAAAAGATTTAACTGCATCAATCGTAAACTCTGTCCACTACAAAATAAATGCCTAACTAAAAGTTTTGTATACCAAGCAACGATATTTGCCAACGAAAGACCAAATTACAAGAAATACTACGTGGGTATGACATCCCTAGACTTTAAGATCAGATACTATGACCACAAAAGCACATTTAAAAACAAAGAACGTCGAACTAAAACAGCACTAGCTAACCATTATTGGGAGCTGAAAGATAATGGGCACTCACCAATAATTGAATGGAAAATAGTAAGACATGCCAGTACATGTAGAAACTTAAACGACCCGTGTAGATTATGCCTGAATGAAAAATATGAAATCCTAAATTTTAAAGATCCCCGAAACCTATTAAACTCTAGAAGTGAAATAGCAAACAGCTGTTTACACAGAAATAAATTTACCTTAGGATGATATAAATAAATAAAATAAATAAATAAATTAATAAAAATAAATAAATAAAAAACTGAACTAGTTAAAATTTAAAACCTAAAATAGAAATACAAGAAACCACGTGTTAAATGAATTCGCCCACTGTATTGACAACACAAAGGAAACAGAATATAGGAAAATCCATTGTTAACAAAAAATAGGAACGTAACCAACAAAAGCCTTTGTTCGAGGGAAGCCCAACGATTAGCTGAGGGAACAACAAAGAATCTGATTGGTTAACAAGCAAGCCATGTATATAAAAACACCTGACAAAAATAACTCCATGCACTTAGCCTGACGATTCCCCCGGGGATGAAACACGGGAGCCTCTGTGTAGCTTGATTGCCATATATATTTTCATTGCTTACTATATATACATATATATATATATATATAGTGTATACACTATATATATATATATATATATATATATATATATATATATATATATATATATATATATATATAACTATTCACTACTGGCTGTGTGATTCGAAACCCCGGGCTCTGAGTGTGTTACAACTAAAAAAAATGTATGTATATGTATATGTATGTATGTATGTATGTATGTATGTGTATATATATATATATATATATATATATATATATATATATATATATATATATATATATATCTTAAGTAAATTAACGTTTGTATACGTATGTCTTATCACATACATTTGTATCACAGAGAATTCATATGGAGACATTATTATAAATATTCGCTAATGGTTTAGAGAAACACGTTATGATCGTCTTAAATGGGCGTAATTTCAAAATTTCCTAACTATGCCACCGATCGCTGATCTGAATGTCTATCAATCTAACTCTCTCATACAGTTTATTTAAACTTGAAAGTACAATATTTAAATGTAATACAGAAAATATATGTCATCATTAAGATCACATAAATCTATTATTACAGAGAAAAACATAAATACTTAAGGATTCCGTATTAGGAGTATACGCGATATTTCGGTGGATGCGAACTTCCTTCATGGTGTATCCATATGACTGTGCTATTTCCAGAGCGTATATATAATAAAAGGATGAATTATTTTAATCACAATTATCATATACTATTACGTTAACCTAAGGAGTCATTTCATATATGATCTTACATCTCGTTAAGATGTTAGCACGTGTATGTATGTCTACACAATAACCGAGTAGATGTGAACACAACATTGTCGATTCAATAGTCAACGAGTTTGTACTATTCGTTATATTATATATATATATATATATATATATATATATATATATATATATATATATATATATACAGAGAGAAAGAGACAGAGAGAGTGTGTGTGTGAGAGAGAGAGAGAGAGGGGGAGAGAGAAAGTGTTCAAATGCAAACCGCGATAAATCCAACTTGTTCAAATATATCCAATTTGGACTTCCACTAAATGCTAATTTTAATTGAAACAAAATAAATTATTCCGATACTATGTTATGTAGCAGATGATTGTAGAGTTTAGTAGCGTATAGTTTTTTTTAAAACTGCGTTTATCGTGTTTTGCATTCGTACTTTTCAACTAGTCAAAATCAACTCAGCTTCATAATGGAATGACTACTGTAAACCTATGTCCCTACTTGCTTAAAACCCAGAACGCCATGTTACATTTTTTATTGTTTTAATGGGTGTTTCTGCTGTTTCATCATGACATTAAAATATTTCAAGAAATGTACACACTTTCTTATGTATATATACGTGTTATGTGAAAATAAAATTGTACAGAAAAAATACGCAAATTTATCTAGTATGTATTACTATAAACTATTGTACGTATTGTTAGACATTTTGTAATAAGAGAGCTAACTAAAATTATTTGTATTACTAATTCAGAAGAAAACAAAAAATCCAAAATTATGAGTAATCTCATTTGTCCCTTGGATACCCAGGATAAAATCGGGCGATTGAAAGATACAAGATGGTGACTGCCAATAAAAAGGGTGTTTTGTTTTTAATTTAATAAATATGTGATTAATTAGCGTAATTCTTGGTATACAGTCTTCTGTAAATGTACCACGTAAGTATATAACAAAGTTTATATATTTCCTTAGGTTTTTTTTTTATATACATGTCATGGTGAAACAGCAGAACCACCATATTGTGTTTAAACAAAATAAAACTACAGCTCTTAATGTGTATGGATGTACGGTAGGAGTAGCAACAACACACTACATAGCATATAACAGCAGCATTTAAACACATGGTTGTCGTCTCTCGATCTATCATCATGTCACATATTGACACTATCGCATAAATTGTTTTCGCAGACGAATTTCTTTTAACTAGCAAACCATGTAACTGCGCTGACATATTGCTGTAGTGATTAATTAGCGTATGATTGATGAGTCTCTTTAAAAGGTAGATTTCCTAGTAACATGTGGCGCCGTAAAACAAACATAGTTTGCTAGACATTAATCCGCATAACGCTAGGACTTTGATCGTGTCTCAAAGGAACTGTTGCCTGCTGGATCCACATATCAGCTGTTAATAGGTCAAGTTAAAAGTATCACAACTCAAATCAGACTCCTGAGCCGACGAGTACGACATAGGTTTCTTACTTTTAGTTTTAAAGCGCTCTTATCTCTATTATATCATAAGGTTCTCAACCTTCAGCCTAGGAAGGAAGCGTAGTAGGTGTTCTGTCGGCAATCAGTGAACGAGAGATTCATTCTAGACTAGGACAGTATTAATTTGTGTTCCCACCCAGTGTGCCCCGTTTTGGTAAGCTGAGTTTTTTCCACATTAAAAAAAAACAGACCTTATGTGAAACTCTGGTCTCGTAAGGAGATAAGTAAATAGAAACTCTATTATGTCATCACTATTTTAGGAAAGTTTAAGATTCCGGGGAGTTTGGACTTGTTTACCTGTAAACAGCTAATGCTATGACAATTTAAAATGACACATTTCTAGAGCTGATTTTAGTCAATTTTATATATAAAAATACTTACTGTCATCATCATACTTAATTACATCATCAATTTAATCTAGGTCACAGGATTCCGTACGTTATACCTTTATATTGTTTTACTTTTTTCTTAAACCAATAAGGTGATGCTCATAACACTATACAATTATCAAGTCATCCCATTGAAAGAAACAAAATACTTGAATAAATATTCGCTGACGCCATAGTTTTCTGAATATGTTCATTAATTTCTAGTCAAGTAAAATGTATGTATTTGAGACCTGTCTAACGCATGCTTTTTTACAGTTACTTTATATTACTGAAGAACTCATGAGCATATCTATTTGTATTTTTACTAATAAGTTAAAGTATTAATACATTGAAAACAAACGTAGTCAATGATTCTTTATTTTGACGATAGGCGACGTAATATACTGTTTGAGATGACTATATATAAAGAAGCGAATAAGTAGTTTTGTACATGGAACATATAAGGAGTTCATTTTTTAGGTATTCATTCGAGGCCAAGTTCAAACTACCATATTCTGTCTAATGTATTGTATACGATTCATTTAACAAGTATGCCTTTTTATCTACTTTCGTACATTTACCCATAGTATTCATGCATGTATGGCATAGCACATTCAATCGTTACCGATGTTATTTATTAGATTAATTTTATATATATATATATATATATATATATATATATATATATATATATATATATATACATATATATATAAAATTAATCTGATAAATAATAATATATATATATATATATATATATAAATATAAATATATATATAAATTTATATATATACTTATTTGTTTCATTTTACTCTAGTTGAAGTTCTCAGGAATCAAGGGGTATATTCCTGGGGCAAACATTCCATCTCTATATTAGTTACATAGATATTTTAATATTCAATTAATCCTCTCCTTTAGCTGTCACTCGTTGAGTTTGTGAAGTTAAGAATATTAAATTTATCTCACCAATTGACCCATGAACTATGTTTATAGTATATATTTCCTGTAAACTTTTGGTATTACAGGATTCCAGGACAAGAATTCATCTAGTCTGGTGGATATGCAGCAAAGTGATGTTTCTTGAGGAAAGATTTCTCGGAAAATGGGCATCATTCTTCGTATGAGCCAGCGTATTTCCGTGTAAAGGGGATCATATTTAGGCTTCGAATACTATGTTACTTTGAATATTTGGTCAGAGTTTACTTATAGGGGCAATATCCTCATGTCGGATTGTCATGACAAACCCTAGGACATAGAGACAAAAGACACCCAAGAAGTCTAGTAAGTAATTCAATCTTCCTCTCTCTCTCTCTCTCTCTCTCTCTCTCTCTATATATATATATATATATATATATATATATATATATATATATATATATATATATATTTATATATATATATATATGTGGAGGGGGTAAGATACACGATAAGTCATGAAAATAAAATTCCGTGGTAGACAAAATATATATGTGTGTGTGTGTGTGGAGGTTTATGTGTGTGCTTATATGTGTATTTAAGCAGAAGTCGTTTAATAAGAAAACATTATTAAACATAGAATAATTCATCCGATTTTTTGATTTTTTAAATTTTTTCAATAATCTTATTTATGTAAAAATATAACTTAACAATTAATGTTCGATGAATGATTCAGTTGACAAAATTTAAACCAACAAACCAACTGGATAAAAAGAAGATAAATTCTTATCAATAACACGAAAATAATACATTCTGAAACTTATTTTTTTTAAATAAAAATACTTGAAGCTATATTTATTGAAACCTAGTAACCTACAATAATATGTATGCATGAAACGACTCAGAATATATAAAATGTTAAACTTAAATACAATTTATGTCATGTGACGCCAATTTCTCGCATTTCGGAATTTAAATTGTAAACGTCCTGTTGCAATTGAAACAGTTTGTTATTTTGACGTTTAACGACTTCATATATGGCGTTTTCGACTGTTTTCTTTTCCAATTATCTTTTCTCCAGCTATTTGCTCATTTCTTTTTTTGTAACCTGAAGATGATTTTACGATGAATTGAAACTGCTATTGATACTTATGGAACATTCATTACTTTTATTGATTTTGAACACAAAGTATATCATTAGAACAATCGAAAAAATCACAAAATAGGTATAAACAGCAAAATATTCTGTTATTACATTCAATTCATTTAATTTGGCAAAAAAATACGCAAGCATGTTTTAGTTGAAATGTAGATAAATGGTGGTTAAAATTTACACAGAAGAGGATACAATAGTCCAGCATCGGCCTAGATGTACCGTTAATTTATACGTTTTAAATACATATATTATTTCTCTTATGAGACAATTCCAAGGTCCAGTGATGCTGATTGAGAAGGCGACCCGGCCGTCCTATTGTTCAATCTAAATCGTCGGTGAAGTTGTTTCGCGTGGTGTCCGCATAGACTTCGATTATGTGCAGGATTGAATAATAGGTCCTGAGGTAGATCGTTATGACGATTGAAGAGATTTTAGGTCACAACGAGATAACCGCGTAATCATCGGCGCTCAAGCAAGTAAAAGTTAACTTTTTCGAGTCGAATTTCATAGGGCAGATCCCATAGACTCTGAACAATTCCAGATGTTGGATATCACGTATTATATATGGAACAGAGGCATGGAAATCCTACTCTAACAGTGATTTAACGAAGGAGACATACAGTGGTAGAAATATTTAAGTAGTGATTTTGCAGAAATAATGTAAAATGAAAAATATAGTGACCCTTGCTTTGTTTACACCTTGAATGCAATGTTTTGATAGCTTGAAAGACAACTATTTACCATGTTTGCACAATCACCAAAAAAGGATCTTATCAATTTTATAACCTATTCATAAATTCATAGGTGTTGAGTGTATATAAAAGTAAGCAGTAATTAACAGAATCAAAAGCCCTAGCATAGTCCTAAAAGACAACGCCAGTAGTATCTCCGTCGTCCATTATTATCGTAAACCATTCTTCAATCACGAGAAAGTTTGTCAGACATGAACGTTTTGGAATGAAACCAAGTTGATATGGAGAGGTTGTAGCAGTATATGTAAAACTAATTATGCAATTTTGTGCATCTTAATCATTTAGGAAGTGAAAAAATCGAAGTAGTAATAATCAAAAAAATTAAATATTTACATGATTAAAAGCGTGCATATTTCTAGACTGGGCGTCGCAGTCTAATGGTAAAACGATGGACTATAGACATCAATATCGAAGGTTCGAACATTGTCTAAGTTAGCCATGTTGATGACGACTGTGAGCCAGAAAAGTGTCCATGGATTGCGTTTTTTGTACAAATGAAATGAATAAGTATATATATATATATATATATATATATATATATATATATATATATATATATATATATATATACGAAAAATACGTCTTATCAAATAATTAGCGACTAATTATGCAATTTTCTGCATCTTAACCACCTAGGAAGTGAACACATCGAAATGGTAGTAAGCAAAAACAACGAAAGCTGCATTTCCCAATAAATGCAATGACATAAAAATACATTTAATATTTAAGCAATGAAAAGCGCACAAATTTTTAGACACGGCATCGTAGTTCAATGGTTAAACGCTGGACTATAGACATCAATATCGAAGGTTTAATCAACTTCTAAGTTAGCCATAGTAATGACGGCTGTGAACCAGAAACAAATGCTCATGGATTACTTTTATGTACGTATAAACTTAATATAGATATGTATATTAACAGGAAATAGGTCCTATACAGTTAACGGCGACAAATTATGCAAGTTTCGGCATCTAAATAACATAGCAAGTGGAAGAATAAAAATGGTAGTTTGCAAAATAATTAACGCTGCATTCATCAATACAGTAAATTTCATGAAAATACATCATGTATATATATATATATATACATATATATATATATATATATATACATATATATATATATATATATATATATATATATATATATATATATATATATATATATATATACATATAATGTATTGAAATTTTAATGGAATAAGCGGAAGACCTAAACAGCTAAACGTTTCACCCGAATGTTATATGGGATTTGTCAAGATAAGCAAGATGATATATAATAAATAAAAACGTCGACTAATTGAATCTGCACACATAGCCCTCCCACATATAAAATTAAACAGAGAATGGCCTTCTACTGTATCTCCCCTAACCTATCAAAAGCCATTATGCATGGAAATAGACACCAGTTGATTCCCTGAGTTTTGAATTAGTCTTCTTTTTGCCCCCCTTTCTACTCTTTATTCTTTTTCTTTCCCGTTACTATTTTTTTAAATGTATTTATCTTTGACTCTATACATATTTACATACTTTCCCTCTCTATATGGTTTGTTTGGTAGTTTTGTTTTACGGCATATCAACCCTTTTTGGGTTATTTAATGCCGAATCTGGTCTTGTTTTCTTCTCTTTTTTGTTTCTTTCCCCTTTTAATATCTGTTTCTATTTAACCCATAGTTTGGACCCTAACAGGTACTACCACTCTGGGTCAGGGTGGACCTGGGGGCAATGGTAATTAAGAGGAGGCTCCACATTCCACAAAGTCCGTAAGCCGGATCTCACCATCGGATGTAGTTTAAGGTCATATCTAGGACCGGGAGTAGGGTAGGAAAAATAAAAATAAAAAGGGGAGGGAGAAAGGGAGAGGGGCTGTTGTTTTTGTTTTTGATTTTGTAGAACATAATTAAGTTTTACAAACAAACAAAAAAACAAAAAAAAAAAAAACGTCAATGTAGGTGAATTTCGTCTCAGGGAGCCACAGGGCAGCCTGATCTGGTATCACCAGCCTCTCTATATGAACCCTACCACTATATACAGTTCTCATAAAGTATAGACTTTCTCGTTTTTTTGTCTCTTTTAGAATTTTTTCGTCTGCTCTTGACAAAGCCCATATAACATTTAGGCGTAACATTAAGATTTTTAAGTTTTATGCTTATTCCATTTCAATTTCATACCGTCGGATTATTTTATCCTTTCATCTCTCCACATAGTGTATTATATATATATATATATATATATATATATATATATATATATATATATATATATAGTGTTGTTGAAGCGAAACCTAACATTTAAGAAAAAGGAAACAAAATAGTCAATAAAACAAAATGTGTTTATGATGCAACCTGACAGTTTGTTTAGCAACCATTAGAGTCATATACTACATTAATTTTCAATGTTACCGTTTCCGTCTGAGGTCAGCACTTTCCTATAGTAGTAGACGCCTTTGCAATTGCAGACTTCAAATGAGTCGACCGGGTTACAAAAGGTGTCTATTTTTTCTTGACCTCCTTAACTCTTAAGAAGAAATAGTATTGAGGAACATTGCTGACAAGCACGCCGGATTAATGTTAAACGTATGCGGCGTCCGACGGCAATCTCTTCGATCCAGGGTTCTACCCTGCCGCTCGGCACCTTTTAATAGACCTCAGTGGTGACTTTCAAGCCTTTCTGCAAAAAGGACGGAGACATGACGCCTTCCTTGTATATATTACGCCAAGGACAATAGTGAAAAAGGGAAACTTCGTGTGCTTCACGACGGGAACGTCGTTAATGTCTTTGCAGATTAACTTGTGATTATGTCCGTTCGAAATTCTTTTGATCAGAAAAGAATCTTAGAATCCCGGCGGACCCATGCTTGGGCTTGTCAAACAAAGCCACGGTTTTGTACCTTCCTCGACTCTTAGAGAGATTCGTGATGAGCATGCTGTGAGACTTGCTGTAAGATTAACCAATGCTTTTCTTGATCGTTTGGCAGATCGTTGATATCTGACATCCCATCACAGCGGCGATCTTGGAGTTGCTCTAGCTACGAATTTTGCTTCAACACCCTTTATATATTCAGTATTGAGCACTGTTGTACGTGCTATCCCACGTTATCATTAGTTCAATGTAAAGCTTTCTGTAATTGAAAAATTGGAGAATTCTCTAGTTGTCGACATTGATTCTATGATGTATTGAAATATCACATTCCAACAGCACACACCACATAGTCAAGTAATTAAAATCGTTGACTTGAAACTATAGAGTCGTAGGTTTTATTCCGTAATATAGCGAAACATTCTGCCTGTGGATGAATATATATATATATATATATATATATATATATATATATATATATATATGTATATATATATATATATATATATATATATATATATACACACATATATATATATATATATATATATATATATATATATATATATAAGAATTTAATAATAAATATTTTAAAAATTATTATCCACATACGTATATTGTTTATCATAATACAATCATCAGTGCGGAAGATACAATTCGAACATCTGAACACGAATCACTTTTAACCCAATGTTACCATGATGAGGCTCAGGTCTGATCGCAGTATTATACAGTGTAACAAATTATTTTCCAGGGGAAACACGAAATATATATATATATATATATATACGAAATATAAGTCATTTGTTGAATTACCACTTCACTTTTTTACCTTCATGCTTGGAAGATCTTTTAGGGGAATAATGTTTAATTTCAATCACTGACTTTTCACGGATTTCTGAATCATATAAGATTCACTCATTTCACGATTACATAATTTCACTACACAATACCACATTGACATTAGGTTTTCGAGATTTACATTATAACAATGGCTTTCTTCCTAGTTTCGAAACCTCTCTTAGAACACCTTCTGCTTTATGTATATATAAATATATTTTGTTGGAAATATTCAATTCAGTCTTACCAATAATGTGGGGGTTTTTTCTTAGTAAATTATCAATTCTTGTGAAATATATGGATAAGAAGTCAATTATTATATTCCTTGCTTGAAAACCTGATTATTTAATAAATTTGTAAATTATCCAATTTAATTTTTTTTTCGTTTTAAAATTTCGTATAATGATGCTCGATCTTCAGCCATCTTTATATGGCCATCTTTATTCTTTTTATTTAAATTAGAATAAGCTGTTGTTTTTATCTTTCATGGATATCCGATGTGGACGAAAAAAATATGTATACTCAATGACACAGGATGTAAAGAATACTGTGTTTTTAATTCCAGAATAATTCAAGTCATTTCAGAATTAACTTAATATGTATATATATATATATATATATATATATATATATATTTACGCACACACACATATATATATATATATATATATATATATATATATATATATATGTATATATATATGTGTATATATATCTATATATCTATATCTATATCTATATATATATATATATATATATATATAAAAATGATGACTATAGCATATGCGTGTCGTCTCCGTGCACATACGCTTGGCCCGGATTGCCTCCGTGTTCCCAACTGTTTTCGCAGATGAGGTGTTTAACTGGCAATACATATAACCAGGATGACAGATAACCCTTGTGATTAATTGATGTATGATTGATGAGGCAGTTTGAAAAGGCATAACTTTCCACTAGCGTGTGCGGTTTTCAAACAAATACTGTCTACGCGACATAATACAAACATACGCAAGTACTCTTTTCCAGTCTCAAGGGATGTGTCGTTGTCTGAATTCGTTGATGTTCTTTTAATAGAACAATTTCAAAGAATAAACTCATGAGCCTAAGAGACTGGCAATATGTTCTTTCTAATCGGTCTCTCGTATAAGTATAAATGTTTTGTTTTTACTCTATTATTGGAGCGCTTTTCAAGGGCTTTGTAATTTTTGGGAAACTCTAACTCTTAACTTGTAAACCGCAAATTCTATTATAATTGAATATGACAGGTACATTTAGATGAAGCTGTAGTAGTTTTGGGGTAACAGCATCAGCTTTACCAAAATAGGGTAGAATTGCGTATATTTTGAACTATTATATTGTTGATTAATTTAAACACTTACAAATTAAGAAATTATGGCATTAAAAAACAATGTGTGTTAATAATCCGTAGACGTCATTCTGTATGATTACATGAACAATTATGTAGCCTCTATTAAATTCATCTTCCATCGAATGCAGGATTAAACAGAATGGTTCGTTTTTAAAGTGGAGACAATCTAGGTCCTTAATAAGGTTCACTCTGGAGTGGGACAAAAATTAAAATTGCCTCACTCTAGAAGAACTATCTCTCACTGAGTGAGGACAGAAAATATGACGTCATTCATCAGCACATATAACCACACTTTGCTTTACATTTTACTTTTATTAAGCTAAAAATATATTTATTTTAGGTATTTGCAATGAAATGAAACTTACCATTTTGTTGAGAATCCATTATTTATGATTAATTAGTGCAGACTTAACATTCTTTGGAAAATTCATAAATAAATAAAATATATAATAGTAAGTAAATAAATTCAAAAGGGGGATTAAGTATCCAACAGTGAAACAAAAACAGGAGACCTTAACGTTAGCATCTAATATTAACACGGGGATCATCAGCTGTTTACCATGTAACTGTTTCGGAGATTTAAAAACAGGACAATTATATGCATGGCTCTTCAATGGTACAGATCAAACTCTTTCTGCAAGTTTTGGAAATACTCCGTATAAATGGCAGGGTTTACAAAAAAAATAATGTGCTACTGTTACAAATCATGTGGCCTATATTATATATTCAATAACTCACAAGGTTTCATCTATTGTGTTATTGATATAACATTTACATAATATATATATATATATATATATATATATATATATATATATATATATATATATATGGATTGATTGATAAATATATAGATTAATGAAAATACAACTACACAGAGACTTCATTGTTTCATTCCCGTCAGGAATTGTTAAGCTAAATTTATTATCCATAAACATCAAAGACAAAGGTTTATCTTAATTTAAACATAAATATATAACTGGCAACATGAGAGTTACAGTTAAGGGTAGTGTGAGTCTAACGATTTACGACGTGGATGAAACACGGAAACCTCTCTGTAGCTAAATTCTCATGAAACTATTTTAATAACTTACTACTTTGCTGTAATAACTTATTGAACAATGTTGAAGTAAATACTGGAAATTGATACATGATATATTATATTTTATGATGATACATGAAATGATATATATATATATATATATATATATATATATATATATATATATATATATATATATATAAAACATATATGTATATCTAAATTCATATAACACACACTACGATTCGAGCCTAAATGATAAAATCAAACGTTTAAGTCAAATTCAACTTAGTCAACATAGTCTACTTCTAGAATGATAAACAAACGTTTCTATAGAATTTTGATGCATATTTGTTGAACAATTTACCTTTTGTCTCAAAATACTTCTCAGTTTCCGATATCACTTTTTAACTTGAATAACTCCTTATCCCTGGTGCCTTTGTTTGAGGTCTGCAATAAGCTAGTAACTGCGTAGACGGATTTGGAGAATAGCGGCGATGCGGAAGGAATTTGAAATATAATCAGTGTAGTTTACGAATTTGACACAGTGCATTGTCGTGGTCAAAGAGCACTGTATCTCCCTATTTCTTGCCGTTTATTGGCGCTTTCTTTTTCAAACTTACTAAAATACTATATAATATGTGTTATTTATAGTTCCATATATAATTGATTAAGAAAATGCCTTGCGCATACAAAAATAAGGAGATCAAAAACTAGCTTTCTAATGTTTGCGTTTTTTGTCGCTTTAAACATTTTAACCTGTTGCTGTTTACTTAGCCAAATAACGATTTGACTCTGGGGTGATGTGGTTCATCTATGTCTTATCCATTTTAAGATATTAATGCAAAATCTCATTTTTATTCGTTGGACTACTTGCTAACATGTTGACGCGTTGTTGTTTTGATCAATTGCTAGCAACGTGGCACCCAATTTGAACATAGCTTTTTCATTGACAGCTGTTAATGCCCATAGTGAATACTTTGCGTTATGATATTTTAAACTTCCCTGCTAGCTGTAACGTACATTTACGATCGACCAACACGAGTGTGTGAACTTGTTTATGCTTTCTGGGTCAACAGTCGAATTTGATCGACCTGATCGTTCAGCAGAATTTGCGATGAACGGCCGCGTTTAAAGTCAGCATTCTACTGTTCAGCCGTTGTTTTCGACATAGAAGAGTTAAAACAAAAATTAGCATGCTATTGCTTTGCCTGAACAGTAACTTCATTATGAGAAAGCGAATCTGAATAAAAACGCGGTTGTTTTTAAAATTTGTAACAGTAGCTTCCTCAAATAACTGTGATTCATATAATAATATGTCGATTGCGCTCATATTTTGACACGTTCCATGTGAATATTAGTACTGTATAAAAACGCAGGTTCATGTTTTATTAGATGCGCGAACCATATGTGATGCCCGAGTATAATTGACTATGAGTTATATATAAAGTTATATATAAAGTTTAGAAGTACCTAGAAAAGATTAATTATAGTATAGAAATAATTTAGTATAGTATAGAAGATACTACACTGAACGGAGATTCTACTTTGAAAAGTATAACATAAATTAAAACCTTACAAGTAAACAGTATTTAAATCGAGACCCGATTAGGAATGTGGGGAAAATCCTTCAAAGTAACGAAATTATAATAAAACATGCCGAAAAGAAAATGTGGTTTTCAACGAAAAAAGGGGGGCATAAAAAAGCAGCGACTTGTATTTTTTTAGCATTTAATGCAAACGATTATACTTTTTTAAAAAGGCTGCGATTGATAAATGCAGACGATTCTCTGTTTCTCTTCTATTTCTCCCGTGCTACGCCAGGCCGTGGGTAGTGTAAGTGAATTAATATATTTCAAGAGTAGGTATAATAATCACATTGTGATATTCTGGAGTAAAAGATTTCGAAATCGTACTACGTATGACTTAATATGTTACTAGTGTATGTATAATACTGATATTGTGATATTCAGGAGTGAAAAAAGTATATAAATATCACTAGATATTACTTAATATATTTACGGTATAGGTATTATAATCACATTGTGATATTAAGGAGTATCAATATTAACATAGCGCTACATGAAATATATAGAAATAGCACTGTTTATAGCTTTGTATATTTAAAGTGTATGTATAATAATATTCACGAGCAATGATACGGAATAGAATTACATATTACTTTATATATATTATGTGTCTGTATGATAATTACATTGGTACATTGGTGAGTGAAAATATAAGAATATCCATACTTCTAACTGAATATATTTCAAGTGGTTGTATACTGATCCTATGAATATATGGCAGGTGTATATTTAATAATCACATTTTGACATTCAGAATTGAAACATAGAGAAAAAAAACCTACATATCACTTAATATATTTTGAGTGTAAGCATACTAATCACATTGTAATATTCATGAGTTTAAAATAAGAAAAGAACACTACATATGACTAAATAAATTTCAGGTGTATATTTAATAATCACATTTCGATATTCAAAAGTGAAAAATATAGAAATAGCCTTACGTATGACTTAATATATGTTGAGTGTAGGTATACTTATCACATTGTGGTATTAAGAAGTTAATTATATAGAAATCACACGTAATATTACTAAATATATTTATTATGGAGGTATGCTAATACAAGTTTGATATTCAGGAGTGAAACATATAGAAAGACTACTACATATGACTTTAAATAATTTAAGTGTAAGTATAATAATTACATTGTAATATACAAAACTAAAAAAAATATATAGAAATAGCACTACATATGAGTTAATATATGTGCGAACAAAAAATAATAAATCAGTAGTAATTGTGTAATATTAAAAGTAGCTCTCGTTAGGAATATTTACTGTAAATTATGCTTAAAAGTAAAATATCAACTCATACATTTCAAAAGACAATTTCATAGATTAAAAATGCAGAAACATAAAAAATACTTGCTTTGCTATTTAACCACATATTAAGTACGAACTAAATAAATAACATATGTAGAAGTGAAAGCAAGTTTTCCAATAATTAACAAACAATATCATACACATGACGAAAAAAAATTGTGCAGTATTGTAAAATAATACAGAAATGTATATATATATCATTAATCGCCGATCATCTAATAAATAGCAAGTTTTGTGTTTCCAATCTATGTGTTGACTTATTCTCCATTCTAATTAAGTTACACTTTCGCGTATCTCTCAAGATTTTGAAGCTGTTTATATGAAGTCCTGGCGACCGAAACTTGCACGCACACAGTATATCGTCGCCGGCTTAATGTAGTTTCTATTCGATTTCATTCCCGTATGCTGGAATGGTGCACCTTCTCCAAGTGATGTTACATCTAGTAACAACACCAAACTGGATACTCCACGAGACTATATGGATTCTTGTTCTGGGATTCGGTAAAACCAATAGACAACACGAAATATATACTATAACATAGTGAACTGGTCAATTGGGAAGAGAAAATAATTATTATTTACTTCATTACTAACTCAACGTTTGTGAGGTAAATTAGAAATTTAGTTGAACATTCGGATATATATGTATCTTATATATAGATCAAGTGTTAGCCCTAGCAAAAAGGTATCTGAGAATTTACATTGAAGTAAAATAAAAAAATAATAAAAATAAAATTAATATATATATATATATATATATACTAGTTGCACCTACTCAGCAAAATATTTCCTTGCAATTTGTTTTGTTATGCTTGTTTTTAAATAACTGCAAATTTTATTATCTCCAGAAATATTGTCTTGCTTGAATCAAAGGACAATAACTTTGTATGAACGAATACTGGCATTTTGAAAATACTTCCGACCTGGACAAAGTGTTTTCTGTAAGGAAAAATCGAATTACATTTCATGATTCTTTACATGCTGCAACAATCAACAAGCAAAGCTGACGAACAAGAACCAAGTATCGATTTTGTAGGAAGAAAGCTATCGATGACAAAAATGATATAGTGACTGGCTTTACTCTACATATTAGATTACACTAATAAATCAATTATCTAATGCAGACATTACCTTCCACAGCTTTTCCTTCGGAATCTTATTTACAAGCGTTAATGATTTAATGATTTCCCGAATGAATCTCAAAGCAGTTTGTTTGTTGGTCTTATCAGCATTCACTTCACGCACTGTGATATTCTCAAGAGGGATGATGCCTTTCGGCTTCTTCTCCTGTTAAAATAAAAACGGAGATAAATTTACATAAAAATCCAATATATGTGTTTGGAAAATAGATTTTCCTATACTTAACGATAAAATGATATCTTATATTGGCTTTTGTTTCTCGATGGAGGTTATCAAAAAACATAAGCTCTCATAATAACTAACAAATGAAAAATAAAACATTTATTTACTTTTTTTGTTGGACAGTATTTAATTTTTAGTGGGCGTGAAGTAATTAAATATATAGATATGCATTTTGTTAGTTGTTTAAAATGTAAAATTTCATTTTTTATTTCAATTTAAAACAAATAACAAAATAAACATCTATGGGCATACAAAAATGCAGAACTTTAATTGTTGTTAGAAATTAAACAAAAACAGAGTTATGGAAAAATTTCAAAAGTTTGGGATTTTCTCCATTAACTAACGGAAAACAAAAACAAGATAAACTATCAAAATATTAAAAAATATTTTCTGAACAAATCAATAGCAAATTATTGTATAAAACAAAAGATAAAGATATCAATTGTAAAATCAAATAAAATTTTAAATTAAAATTTTAAATCTGTTTAAGTTATCAAAATCGGTTATAGTTATCAAAATCGGTTATAGTGATCAAAATCTGTTATAGTGATTAAAATTAGTTATAGTGATCAAAATCCGTAATACTAATCAAAATCGGTTATAGTGATCAAAATCGGTTATAGTGAAAAACACGGTTATAGTGATCAAAATCGGTTATAGTGGTCAAAATCTGTTATAGTGATCAACATCTGTAATAATGATAATAATCGGTTATAGTAATCTAAATCGGTTATATTGATCAAAATCGGTTATAGTGCTCAAAATCGCTTATAGTAAAAAAAGCCGGTTATAGTAATCAAAATCGCTTATAGTGATCAAAATCAGTTATAGTAAAAAAAAGCCGGTTATAGTAATCAAAATCGGTTACACGTATTACACGCGCGTGAGTGGGTTAAGTGAAATCGACAACTGCCGTCAGCGAAAATGCAAAAGCTCTTCTTGTACACAAATGGAGCACTCTTCAGTAATTGACAGTGTTTATATAAACATTGAGATTTCGCTTTCTCCCGGCTTGTGATTGAATGTTGTCTACTACTGTTATGGCGTGACGGTAATCTACCCTATTTGATACTAAATGCACTCGCCAGGCACTATGTATAAACGAGATTACGATGTAGTCTCGAAGCAGTCTTTCTGTAACATATTAGTCTGTACTTCTGTAAATACGGACTTTTGTAAATATACTTTGCATTAATCCATATACGGGTTTGTACAAATTCAAAAAAAAATACCATTTGGAGTAAAGTTTGCACCAGCCATTATTAAACAAGTAATAGACACATTGCTGAGCTGATTGGAACGTGCGACGCCCTACATAAATGACATTCTAGTGATCAGTAAAAGACAGAGCAATACAAATCGCATGTACGCGAAGTATTTAAGAGAATCCAGTTCTATGGATTTAAATTGAAGAAGGTAAATGCGATTTTTTTCATGGATAAAAATAAAATATATTGCTAAAATTATAAACAAAGATACCCAAAGCGAGCGAGTGCGAAAAATATGGCAGCTCCGAAAAACGTTTCGCCACTACAAAGTGTTCTTGGTTTAGCAAATTATTACAATGTGTGTATTCCAAACATGCACAATTTGTGAACGTCTCTAAATGAGCTATTAAAAAAAGTCGGGAGGCATTAGAATAAATAAAAAATATTCTAACATCAGAATTATTTTTGACGCACCACAATCTAGATCTCGCGATCATCGTAGTTAGATATGCTAACTCGTGCGGCATTGGAGCTTGCATAATACACAAAATGGAAGACGGATCCCTAAAACCTAACGTCTCGCGTCTCGTACATAACTACATGAAGAAAAAAGATACTCACAAATCGAGAAGGAAGTACTGAGTACTATTTTCGCACTCACTAAATTGTATTGTTTCGTTCACGGAAGACATGTTGTGTTGCAAACCGACCATAAACCATTTTTAACGATTTAAGGACACAAAAAAGAATTTAACAACGTATACTGCAAACAGACTACGGCTATTGGGGGACCATTTTCCTTTTTACAATTATAAAATGGAGTATCTCCCATCGTTAAAAATTAGTTATGCTGACGGAGTATCTAGACGTATCCCAAAACATGTTGAACCGCTCGAATGCACTGTCATTGCCTCTCTACAAACTGAGGTAAAAGTTTAAAAAATGCATCGTGTAACGCCATTAGGGAGCTTCACGTAACACTGAGAGAAATAAGAGGAAAGGCAGCAGACGCCGATTTTTTAAAAAACGTAAAAACTATAGGGTGGGAAAAAATAAGGGTCTTATTTTTAAAAATTCATAACTTTTTTATTTATTGATTTTTTTTTTTTTTTAGAATAAGTAAAGGACCCCTTCCGAAGCAAGCATGAGCCGTATTAGCCCTAAGGAACGTACCCTCATTTAGAAAACATTATTTTTGCTTAAAAAACTCAAAACAGTGTAAAAAACAATACTTTAGTTTTTGTAAGTTTTAAGAAGTGTTTTTCGGCTAAAATTTGTTTTGTTTATTTCAAAAAATCTCGGAAGGGTCAGTCTACACACACATACAGTTTGGTGAGTTTAACTTTTATTTTGTGGAAGTTATTCAAATTCAAGTTATTCAAATTTAAAGATAGGACCCTTATTTTGGCCCACCCTTTATAATAAAAACACCTACAAATCTCGGAAGTGTATTCAATCTGTAATGAAATAGTTTATACGGAGATCAATTTGTTGTCTCAACAGCGTTACAGAAAAGAATACTAACATAATTTCATGTCAGTCACTCTGGTATTTTGAGAATGAAAAGTCTCGTGAGAAGTTATGTGTATTGGATAAGCATGGGTAAAAGCATTGAAAATGCGGTGAAAATATGCCAAGGTTGTGCTTTGGCAGCAAAGACACCTCCTATAAGTTAGACCCTGCCCGAAAACCTACCGACCGTGCTCTAGGATCCACATAGATTTTGCTGGCCCACTCTATGGTTTATATTACTTAATATTAGTGGACAGTTTCTCAAAATGGACGGAAATATAAAAATGTAAGAAACCATCCAAGGAAGTAACAATTATTATTTTACATTAATTATTCGCCCGATTCGGAGTCGTTGACTGTATTTTATCAGACAATGGAACTTAATTCACATCTAAAGAATTAAATATTCTGTCATAGCTTTGTAGGCGAGCATATCACGATTACGCCGGACCATGCGAGAAGCAATTGTCAGGCAGAACGGTAGATGGATACGTTCAAAAAAGCACTTAAAGAAAGGGTATTCAGGAATTGTTGCAGGTATATAGGATTACTCTTAGTAGTATTGCTCCATCTTCCCTGTCGGCAGCATAAGTAATTTTTGCAGGGAAGATTAAAACAGTATTTGATAAACAATTGCCTACCCATACGAAACCACGACGGGGAAACATGTCAGGAATGGACGCGTCAAAGTTGTAGAAAAAGTTTATTTCGGATTTTAAAAACCATCCTACTGGGAAACAGGGGCATTGCATATTGTGGCCCTTTAAAAAGGCTGGAATGAAAACACGAACTCGAGGTTTAGGTAAAAGAAGTATATTGGCGAAATTATAACACAACAGAGAAACAGGAGTGATGGTACATCAGTTTGACTGCCAGTATAAACTGGGGTTGACTCAACACTGAGAAGCAGATGATTCCAGTATGTACTGTAAATGGAGGAGTCAAAGTCCGTTACAGGTAAGGTACAATAACAGTGCATAAACGGATGCTGTCGACAATAATGTTCCAGAGGACAGGCCAATGGAGGTTGTGTTCCGTACATTTGAGATATCAATCTCGCAAACAGGTTCTGAAGAACGAAGATCAAAAAGGAAGCATAAGATTACGGACTTAATTGAAATAAACACTAAAAGAAAAAAAGTATTGACTCCATACGAATCAAGACTATTGTGCGATGGTGATCAACCCTATTGGTAACCAAATGGACTCTAGACACTATGTATAGAGGAGATTACAACGAAGTCTCGAATTAATTTTTCTGTGATATACTATTGTGTACATCTCTAAATACAAACTCTTGTAATATACCAGCATTGTGTCTTATATATTATCGACCCTTCAAGACCAAAACAACAAGACCATTAGGTTTTTATATCAGCTCGAGGCATTGGTCTATCTAGCCACACTGATGAAGCAAACAGTATAGGGAAGTGGTGTTTAAATATGTTTAGAGACTTTTTTGAATGTTGGGATTGATTGTCCTATCACTATTTCATTATTTATCTATAAATATTGAATAAATGGTATCTGCGAGACTGTTAGCGATCACTTCCGCTTGTTCTTTTGAATAGTGTGTGTTTACTCATCTATATAAAGTAATCTCGATTTTGTCCCATACGACTACACTTTCAACAGGAAAATAACAAACACTCCCTATGAAAATCCTAAACACTCACACCTTACGGCACTTTATAAAGCGTGTTTTATTTTGAGCCCGTTTATAAATTATTACATTTATTTCGAATAAACTGCTTTTCACAAATACGTACTACCTCAAATAAGATAGAAAAGAGTTTCACTCTCCTATAATAAATGACTCTCACGTCACGCACATACACCGGGTAATTTCCTCTATAGGTATTATTACTACTAAGCCATCGTTTATAAGTTTATTTAAAAAAATAAATAACACACTTTTCCTGACTTTAAATTCAATTCTATATAATGTAATGATTGTAATCAAGGAATAACGTAATATAGGAATTGTTACATTTCAGCGTTCCAGTCTGGTTATTCATCATATATTTCATCATTCATCAGAATGCTTGAATATATTACCGAACAACTAACATCTTATTTAAAATTGCGTATTATCATTGCGCTTAGCCTCATCATGCGTAACTATGTGTTTTACAAGCAGGTAATAAGATTGTATTTTTTTAAAACAAAAGAGATCACCGATAACTAAGTTTCAGCGACAGTTTTGATTTTAGAAATTTCTATAATTTAAATGTGTCAGATATGAATTAAATTTAATGATTTAAATATGTCAAATATGCATTAAATGTTATGATTAAAATATGCCAGATATACGCACCATTTCATAATTTAAATATTTCAGATACGAATTGAATTTAACAATTAAAATATGCCAGATATACGTAACATTTCATAATTAAAATATGTCAGATATGCATTGAATTTCATGATTTAAATATGTCAAATATGCATTAAATGTTATGATATAAATATGTAAGATGTGCATAACATTTAATTATTTATTATTTAAATGTGTCAGATATGCATTGAATTTCATGATTTAAATATGTCAAATATGCATGAAATGTTATAATATAAATATGTCAGATGTGCATTGAATTTCATGATTTAAATATGTCAAATATGCATGAAATGTTATAATATAAATATGTCAGATGTGCATTGAATTTCATGATTTAAATATGTCAAATATGCATGAAATGTTATGATATGAATATGTCAGATGTGAATTGAATTTCATGATTTAAATATATCAAATATGCATGATATGTTATAATATAAATATGTCAGATGTGCATAACATTTGATTATTTAAATATGTCAGATATGCATTGAATTTCATGATTTAAATATGTCGAATATGCATGATATGCTATTATATAAATATGGCAGATGTGCATAACATTTAATTATTTAAATATGTCAGATATGCATTGAATTTCATGATTTAAATATGTTAAATAGACATGAAATGTTATAACATAAATATGTCAGATGTGCATAACATTTAATTATTTAAATATGTCAGAAATGCATTGTATTTTCTCAATAGTATTTACATACCGATTAAGTAGGATTCCCTGAATTGTTATTCTTACATAAGACTCATTTAACTTAAGCTTTACATTTCTTGCATTTTCTAGCATCAAAATCATGTAATAGATTATGATTAAACTTTGAATGAAGATTATACACACAGATTTCAATCGTATCATAATTTAAATTTAATCTTTTTAAGAGTACATAGAAGTGTTGCAAAACTGTTCTGTTCGGGAGATTCATGTTACCCGTTCTAAAACAACTATTTTTATAGTACACACACACACACACACACACACACACACATATATATATATATATATATATATATATATATTTATAATTATTTATAACAATATATTAAAATAAACTCATACACACATCTGCTTCATTCGAAAACTGCCACAATATATATATATGTGTGTGTGTGTGTGTGTATATATATATATATGTGTATATATATATATATATATATATAAACAGTTAATCATAATGTAATAATACATTATATAGATATACCTTTTTAAATAAATATTATTATTAACTACATACATCGATGTTTCATGCTGATGCTATCTTTAGTGTAGACAATGTTAACTAGTGCTGGTTAGAAAGCAGGAACCCGGTTTCCACCACTGACTACACATACGTAAAATCAGCGACCGCATATAGTTAACTGTCGAACAATATATATATATATATATATATATATATATATATATATATATATATATATATATATATATATATGCGTGTGTGTGTGTGTGTGTGTAACTAGGTATTAGCTATGGCTTACACACTGCATTTATCTTTAATGTCTACCCATAAAAATGAATCACCTACCCTCATTTTACAATTTATAATAAAATTCATGCAAGATAAAAGACATCTCCGATTAAATTAATCCGCTATAAATTTCCAATCCGAAAAATTATTAAACGTGTTAGTTTCTACCACACGATACCTACTTCAGATAAAACCGTTCTGTAAAGAAATAATATAAAATTAAACATTGAATAAGGATTCTCTTCAGGCACATCAACTTTTCAAAATCATATTACTTTCCTTTGATACTTCCTTATTTCCTAACTCTCATTTCCCTTTATATCATATACAAAAATATACTTATAACAAGCAATCTACACATAAACATATGAATTGCTCTCGAGGGAGCACATTATGCGGTAACTGCGATAATCGGTATTTTACAATAACTTTAATAAGCAAATAACGTTTCGATTAAACTCCTAAACATATCGATTAAAGCTGTAAGTGTTATTGCCAATAATAATCATCGCCGTTGCTCCTATAGCCCACTGAAAAAAATGAGGTCGTATCGAGCTCGTTTGTAATAAATATATAGTAATACATTTGACTCATATATTGAGCATTGTTGAACTGAATAATAAGATAGGAAAAGGAAACATGATAAGTATACATCGAATATACATTTATCAACATAGAAGTAACTTGGAGAATTGTGTTTTTCTCACAAATGTTTGGTCGATGTAAATGCTACTTTTAAGTTTCATCTTTTCAAACTCGGGAATATTTATATTGCACTTGTAATAAATATATAATTTTGAATCAAACGCTTTATTTAATCCAAGGGACTTGATACTTTCGTTCTGTCAGTCATGATCTGCTAGAAGTGCTAAGTAATGTTAATGTCATGGGGATCGAACTTTCAACCCAAGGAAAACTTCTTGTTACTCAACTCCTTTATCCTTTTGCGACATGCGTCCAGGGGTTTCAACGCTCATTACAAGTGATAATAACTGAATATGAAATCAAAATCCAAATTAAGTTACACTTTTACTGGTCATGCCTGACGGAACAAGTACAATTTACATAGTGTGTTTAAATAAAGGGTTAAGTACAAAATTCCGTAAAGGTTCTCGAATTTAATTTTATGATTCACGAGTTTCAAGAGATTCTAAATGATCAGCGCTTACATCAAAAAGCTCGGTAGTTACGTCGGCTGAAAAATTTCGAAAAGATCAGGAGACTACATCGGCCTAAACGTTGTCAAAATAACAAACAAAGTGAGAATAGTAGGTTGAATAATTCAAATGATACAGATTATCAATCGTTCTTCAAATAATACCGAAACAATTCGAGAATTATTTCATTAAAAATCGAATAGCACTTCCTTAAGCGCTTTTCATCTGGTCGTCCTTAGAAACTAAAATGATCAGAAAAAAGAAATGATTTTGTTTGTTAGACAAATCGAAAGTTCTTGATATGTAAATGTTATCATCAGATTATTCTTTCGTTTTTTAAGGGCATAATAAAAACCATTATAAATAAATACCTGTCTTAAGGTTGAACATTGATGAGCACATCACTTGCGACAATGACTTGAACGGGACCGCAAACATGCCCCACAAAATTGTAAAGATCGCATGCAACTTAAGATAAACTACCTTTGAATTTCATCAGAATATTGAGAGAAGAAATCTCGACTTAACGAAAAGAATCCTCACACAAGTGTCTGGACAAACAAATTGCAGAAAAAAACGTTCCATCTAGGACTCAACACGGACAAACGGTAACATACTTCTCTTTTATTTCTGCCATAACAACAAGGATTCGAACTAAGAATACAAATCAGAAATGCTCAATTACTTCGTTTTACTTAAAAAACGACTCATGCAAATAACTGGAGTGCTGCAAGGAATGTTTTCGTGACACTGATCGTACACAACGAATTATCTGCATAACAAGAAACATTTTGCAGTCTCTGATATTCAAAATGAAGACATTATACGATTCGTTGTCGCCTCGACTGGCGGTAAAGTTCATTATTACTGAAGGAGTCTTCGAATTATATCGTTAAGGGCTTAGAACACACGCGTTCTTTTACTTGTGAGTTCGCACCCGCGTTAATTATGCTAGTTTATGCTTTTCTATATACAGCCGTTTTAAACGTTAGACAAGTTTTGGAACCGATAGACAAACAAATTAGAGCGAAACTTCATCGTCAATCTTCATACTGCAATTCACAAAGATATCGCAAAAACATTTATGTCTCACTTCGTTGTGGGAAACATGCAAATATGCCATTAACATAATGTCTGGAAACCCCTGACTTGATTTGTTTTAAAAAAAATTCCAGCAGAAATAGTAGCTAACAAAGGTTTAAGGGGACTTACAATGGATATAACATTATTTTGGCGGTACATGATATTGTTAGAAGTGAAAAATCTTAATCTGTAGTTCGATGCGTTCAACTTCTGGGGAAGCTAAGTATTTAACCAGGTGATGATATAAACATGAGAAAAAATCGTTAATGTTTCGTCTATATATATCAAAGGATACGAGAAACTCAGTATCTTTGGCGGTGGGTATTTTACTATGAAATACACACATTGAAGTCAATGACGAATACAGTAGGCGGAATAAACATTGAGTACAAGATGGGATGTATCAGTTTACCATTTTGCGACATTAGTAAAATAGAATGCATAAGCAGATTATATTCATGAATATTAGGTAACCTGTACATTAAGTCTTACATATCATTTGATGGAAATGTGGTTTCATGATTTAAGAGATTTTTGCCCGTTTTATAAGTTGGATGGGGTCTTCCAGGATTTTACTTATCCATGCAAATAGTGGGCAAGCGTAAATCACCTGATTTAAAGAAAATTACACAGGGTGGTCGTAAGTGAAGCGAGACATTTGTCAAACAGTAATTTATTTTTACAAAGAATAACCTTCACAATTAGTTTCGAAGACTAATATAATACCCCCACACATGATCAAAATGCTGTCCGCGCAAATTGAAATAGTGAATAAGCAAACGAAATATAATTTAAGAAAAATAAAATTTCAACAGTAAAATGTACCACCTGTATTCTATTAGCAATCTTATCTTAGAGACAGTCACCACTATTGTGGCTAAGAACTCATAATCCCGTTCTAATAGATGTCAGGATGAGATCTGATGAATTTTGCAGGTTAACAATTATCCTTTTGCCAATCACAGTCACTAAATTTAATGTGAATAGCAGCAAATTTATTTCCTATGTATTTCGTGTATTTTGAAAGTGATTAAAACTCTACTAGGCATGGAGACATGTATTTTAATTTAAGCCAAATACAATTCGATTTGATTAAAAGTAGTGTCATTGCAAACATGTGTGAACTGTAAGGTGCAATGCCGCAACACAATGCAAATTATTTGTATGAGGCGACAAGTTGAATATATCTTTTCTGAATATATTTTAGAATAGACGGGTCAATATAGTGATAGAGTACCCCTACCTCGAAACAAATGAAACATTTGGTTTTTGGTGTTTTTTATGTTATGCTGGGTCTAGTCTACAACATATAAAAATGGACAAGATCCGAGTATGAGAAAGTGTAAAATATCGAATATGACTTATTATGGTTTACTAGTTATTTTCAATTTACATGTGAAGCACTAACTTGGTCACTTTTTATGATAAGTCAATAAATCCAGGATTTTTACTTGTTACTATAGTCAATGGTTCACATGAAAAAAGCTACCAGTGATGCAAAATAAACTCTTATACAATATATTTGGGTGCTCGATCCTTAAACCCCTCATTAAGTCCACATTAGTACCCGTACACTTTAACCCCGTATGACACTCTCCCAGGTTCCCAAACAGGCATATTGGATGATTATTTTTATATGGCTACCATTGGTGAATTATTACTTTCTCCAATTAATCGAGCCTATTACTTCCGTATATAAATTAAATTATTTTTTAGGGTAAATGATTCCTGAGAAAACAACTGAAACCCCTAAAGAAATCACGTTTTACCCCATAAAAACTGCCTTCACAAACAATTCACAAACTCCATATACTAATACACATATATGTTCGTATATTTTCAGGGTCGGACATTAGTTCAGCCGACAGTAAGAAAACTTGTCCTTTATGCGAACAGAATTTGGGCTGTGATGAGATCGTGGTGCTTCGAGAAAAGAGTGCTACAGGTGTCAACGGTGCAAGTATCGAATTAGGTGTCTAACTCATTGTTGATGCTGGAACTAGTGTTCCCATGAATAAAAAAAGGCATTGGTTTGGCTTCAAAAAAGGATACTCTGCTAGGCCAGTAAAACCGAGCGCTCGTGTTTCTCTGGGGCAGTGTCATGGTTCATTGAAATACAAGAGGTGATGAATGTGCCACGCTGTTAAAGGTCGGATCGAATCTTTTTGTAGTGATCTACATGATGCAGACTGTGTGTACCACCAATCATGTAACGCCAACTTCCATACAATAGGAAGCATTCCGAGACAGATAACGTTAGTTGAATTAACTGAGAGGTGACGGTAGTTAAGTTGATATCGACACGGATTGAACACCTGGGTGTTCCAAGTTCGAATTCAGTCGGTTCCACAGTGCCACTTTCACTTAATGATGTTGGCAACCTTCTCGTGGTCCTTCCCGTAAGTACCTTATGTCTTTCCAGAAAGATTTCTAACTGGAAAAACATCGGGGAAACTAATGTCAACACCAGAATCATCTGATTAACACGAAAGAAGAAGAAGAAGTTGAATTAACTAAACGACGGAGAAGTGGAAGACTAAAAGACAGCGCTCAGGATGAAGCACTCATAGCCGGGGTGTATTTTTGGAGGAAATCGATGAGGGACATATAACGATATAAAACTTTGTCGCTTAAATGGGAGAATACATACGCGGTAGTAAATAAATGGGATATGGAAATCAGTACCTCAAAGAAAATCTGATAAGTCGATATGGAAACAATTTTGTGACCAAAGGTCATTGTGGTGTTGCAAACATTGTGACATTTAGGGAAAATACCTGTGACATTTTACGTTAAACCTACTATTCACCTCCGACAGATGATAAGGAAGCACAAAAACGAGCAATTCTCAAAACCACAGCGAAACTCATCAAAGCTGTCTTTCACATCAACCATACTACGCTCAGCTGGTAAGCCATGATGCACCTGATGTATAAGGAGTGCAAATATATAGAACGTTGCATGGAGTCTTGGGAACTGCGTTTTAATGCCGTCTTCGCTAGCCTGCCAATATTTGCGGCCGCTGGCCAAGCGAATTATCTGAAGTCGACTTGTATATATCTCTAGAATATGTATGCCTTGAAAGATGACAACCCTGCAGTACATCAAAATGTCCTGTTTGTTTCACGTAATCAGACGCAGTCTTAGCTCCGATCTTGTCATCAAGCAAACACTAATTGCACTCACTCAAAAGCCATCGCGGGCTCACACGGGGTAGTGGGATGTCCAAGTACTAGAGAACTGTTTGGGACATGTCGTCCACTATAGCATCCGCTTACAACCTAGTCATACAATAACTACAAAGTTACACAACAAGCGAACAACATAATGAGTTGTCTGGCTCTCGGATGACAAGATATGAGACAGACGTCGTGAAAGGTGCAGAGCCACCAGACAGCTTTAAACCGTTTTCAAGCGATACCCTCTCATGCAAAATTATCACAGAGATTACTTCTTGCGAGGATGTCAATGTTCAGGACATCTTCGAAATCGAAAAATACACTGTACAGAAGATTGATGGCCAATCAGTTTTCTCCTACTCTCACAAACGGAGTTTGAAAGCAAAGACGTTAGCATCGAGCAAGAATATAATAGTTTCTGCAGATCGTAGCATTGACCCAGTACTTTTATTCCAGAGTGGTCTCACAGATGGGTGATCTAATGAACTCGGTCTCTTACCGATGTGTTAGATTAACGGAAAGCGCATCTTACGCTAAGCAGACAAACTACAGCTGGCATTAACTCTCAGAAATTATGTTGAAACAAAATTGGACAGTTCTGTGACACAAACCGTTCCAGTCATAGAGCACAATGTACTAGACAGAAGGTATCTCTTCACCGTTTGAAATAGAAGGAGGAGAGTACCTACAGCTTGATTGCAAATTAGTATGCCTCATTTACTGTTGAACCCTACGGGAGACCAATTTTCTTGTTTGATGTTTATAAAGTTTGACCAAGTATAAAGGACTTTACTCATCAGCGGCGAACTCGAAAGATAGATGCGAGAAAGTTGAACATTACCGCGGTAACAAAATATGCTGGTAAAAAGAGGGACTTCTTTTCAAATTTGGTAAACAAACAGGTGCTGATCAAGACGATCATGGAACGAATGCGGTAAAAAAGATGTGAAGTTATTCAAGCGGAAAGAGATGCCGATGTTGATATTGCAAAGGAAGTCATCAGAATGTCTGCTTTTAAATCAGCCACCCTTATTGGAGGAGACACGAACATTCTCTTGCTGTTTCGTGCATATGTTTATGAATGTACTCTATTTTATTTTTGCTTTAAAATGCGAAATTCTACATCTAAAATAGCATGGTTCGCAAGCAGGTACTTGGCGAAGCAGTTTGTAATGAACTGTTGTTCCTGCATGCTTTACGTGATGCGATTCGGTGTCCAGGGTATTCGGAATAGGAAAGACGTTGGGATACCAACGAATCGTCAGGAAAGTAAAGCAATGACAGACTGTTAAAAGCATTATCTCTATCAAAGTAAAGCCGGGATGTTGTGGAAACAAATTATTGTAAGGCCATGAAAGCTTTGTTCAATGCGGATAAAGAAAAACACACTGGAAACTATTAGATACAATATGCTTTGCAAGGAAGTGGCGAGCGTAAAGACGTTCGTCACGTCAGAATGACTCCAACCAACGCTTTCCGCCTGTAAATGTAATTGTCTGCGGACTTACTACCAGATTATGGAGTTGATAGGATGTAACGATTAAATGGTGGCATCTGAGTGGGGGTTGAAGATGCAATGAATTATCTGAATAATTCATTGCAACTGTTCTGAAGGATGCAATAACCTAACGGCTACTTGCATGGACTCGAATGTGCAAGCGTATGTGGACATTGCAAAGACGGAGATATTTACAATATGAAAAAGGATCCAGTTGGCGATGATGATGAGGAGTTAAACGTGTTTGAATAGCGCTGTAACGTTAATGAATCAGGGTGGATACAACAAGGGTAATGAGTTTTGGAGTACCCATTGATATTGTATAATAGTTTTTGTGGCATAACTGGTAAACCTTTCATGTGAAAGATTGACCCTGAAAACCTTGATAAAAATCCAAGATGTATTGATGTTTTCTGAAAACTGACCGAGTTTGTACTTAGCATCTAAATAGAAAAATGACTTTTAAAGCAAAAAAAAACATATTCGAAATTTGACACTTTCTCATACTCGGATCTTGTCCAACTTTCAGTATGTAGTAAGCTAGACCCACCCTAGCATACACCGACCTAAAAACAAAATATTGCGATGTTTTGGGGGTCAATTGGTATATTAACTCGACTAGAATCCAACTTTTTAATTGCCAAAATATGAAAGTATTTATTATATTTCGAAGTGGTTTTATTAAAATAAAATTGTTACCGCTGGAAATGAATTTCGTAAAGCCAAATTTATCAAATAAAGTGTAATGCGTCCAGAGTCTGGTTCAAAGTAAAAAATATTTGAATCGTTACGATTAAGTAAGGGAGAGAAATCAGGTGGAATTTCTGCCGAGTTTCTAGATTTTATGTTAGAAATTTGACTGGAAAGGAAACCAGAAAAATGTTGGTTAATGCAGCATGATATTTAAAAAATATTTTACTTTTTCACATTTTACGTATAATATTATTAAATACATATATATATATATATATATATATATATATATATATATATATATACATACATATATACATACATACATAAATACATATATATATACATATTTATATATATATATATATATATATATATATATATATATATATATATATATATATATATATATATATATATATATAGGCAGCAAGTCATTATCTAAGCAAGCGTTGTTGAACATCACGGAACTTTCACGTTTGTATATTTTCCTCGTGAGGTTCTAAAACCGTCGAGCTATCTTTCTGGTTCCAGGTGGAAATCCGTATAGTACTTCGCCGATAGTTTTTAATTCGGCTATTTTCTCGAGCGCTTTCGACTTTCGTAGTGGTTTCAGGTGGCAATCCGTATATATATATATATATATATATATATATATATATATATATATATATATATATATATATATATATATATATATATATACATTCTAAAAGACAAGCTTTTATTGTATCCCATGAAGGCATTATAACTACAGGCAATGTGTAATGCAATTATTTTACGATTTTGCAAATCGTAGACAATCCAGCATCAGTATGTCAAAAAATATATTCTATAGGAATGTAAATGGACTTTGTTTACTTATATATGCTCTTTTGTTACTAGTTGACAATCATCGAGCTTCAATTGGAAGAGGTTGGGAAACATAAGGTATAGAAAGTATGTGTAAAACATTCACACTACATATATATATATATATATATATATATATATATATATATATATATATATATATATATATATATATACTAGCAAGGCTACCTGGCGTTTAGCTTGTTCTTAAATGGAATATCATCATACGCAATAATATATCTCGGGGAGTTTACTTTTACCGCAACCATTATGTTATTAGCCTGGGATCTTTACATCAAAGTTATTAATATATATGGTAATACTCTTAAACAGACATCTTTAAATAAATCAATTTCAATTTGACACACTTACGAAATGACCTTCTGCTCACTTAACAAAACAGCTATTGACCTAGGACTATTAGTTACATGTTTACAGGTAAATTCCACATGTAAACACTCATATATAAAGTACAATTCTTAGTTTGCTTTCATATAAAGTTACGTACGGGAAGATAGAATACTTTTTTGAAGTATATATATAGAGAGAGATATAGTTATATGTAGAAAGAGGGCATGAGAAAGAGAGAAAGTGAGAGAGGTTTACAGACACACACACAGGGGCGTTAGGTACTAATATAACAGATGTTAAGGGGGTTTTACATACATTTAATTATATATTTTTTTAAAACATGATATTCTTTTCTTTCATTAAAAAAATCAATCTAACGAAGAATCGGAACAGCACCATGGAGGTTATTAGGCTGACGTTCTCTCAACTGAGCAATTTATATATTTATTAGTCGTTTTGTCCAATAACACTCATAATTATATACATTTTTCTCGCGATGAATTTTGGAAAAGAGTCCGTAACTTCTTTAAAAAGATTTTAGAGTTTTACATTTAACCTACAGTTGCAGTTTTTTATGTATTCCCAAATTTTGATAATTATATATCATGTAATTTATAAAATTTAGAGTTTTGGTATTTTATAATTTATAATGGTTGAATGAAATACGTTCATTGCATTTTATTTAGTAATGTCCCTTATATATGTATGTCCTTGTAAGTTGTTTTATAAAATTGTGTGTCCGTTTTTAAGTGTATACTATATGTTGTTGAACCAAATAGTTTCCCTTCGTCTATGTCTTTTTTTTATTATTAGAATCATCATCTTTGTTCTAATTATTATTATATTTATTATCTATATAATCTTTATTATCATTGTTATTAATATTGTTTGTTTTTATGTATTCTTTTACCTTTTATATTTTAGTATTAAGGATGTTCTTACATTGTTATTTATCATATTACTTGCAGTAACGTCATTATTATTTACGAACTCGAGGTGTTTAATTATTACCACTTTAATATTTCTCTATGTTCTATATTATATGATATACCATAATTTTTACTTTTTCAATAGTTATATTTATTTAGATTTCGACTGCATACTGTATAGTCTAACTGTACCCCTATCTATTTAGTGGATTATAATTGTTTTGTTTATTTTCATTGAATATATTTATATAAGTAAATAGTTTGAAAATTCTATTTGAAATATTATTCATTATAATTTTAAAATTGGTTTTGGTTATTAGATAAGTCATCCATACAATCTATCTAATGAGTATGCTAATGGTAAAGCTCTAATTTGTTTTCACTTCGCTTTAAACTAATATATAAAATATTATATTTTATAAACCATATAATAGATAGTTACTTTAAAATACAATTCTATAAACAAAATTATGAAGCTTTTTCTATTCATTTATAATTGTCTACCAGTGAATCTAGTACTAAATAAGGCACTACCCCTATATATTCCTCTTTCGTACTCCAGTATCAGTTCATTTTTCTCACGGAGTATGTATATTTTGCCACTTGACGCGAATCTGCTGAACTTATCGTGACAAATTATTTTTTAGCTGATTTCACAAGATCAAACTCGAAGTCGTTATCTAAGAGTAATAATGTGATGGATAGGTTGTAGATATCTATGTGAAAATGTATACATCTAAGTTCACATAGATATCTACAACCTATCCATCCCATTACTCTTAGATAAAGACTTTAACTTATTATTTATGTTCTTAAACAAGGTTATTATAGCATTTGAGGATGACCACATGCCAATATATATATATATATATATATATGTAGGTGTCACATTCGTAAAAAGAAATATAATTTCTAGCGAGCATTAAGTTAAATGCTTCTCTGTAAAAATAATTGGATACTTTCAATTATCAGTATAGCAAGTAAATAAAAATATGAATAAAACACATTGCAACATTTATAATTTCCATATATCTCTTTTTCTACTAACGGTGTTCGTGGCTGAAAGAGCGCCGACCACAGTCAATGGACTTCCGATTTCGAATCCCGCTAGGTTACGCTACGCTGATGAGACATGTCCGTAGAATAACTATATCACACACATGCATATATCTCTTCATATATATATATATATATATATATATATATATATATATATATATATATATATATATATATATGAATGCTTGCAATGTTAGCTGAAATTCAAGAACTGATGAGTTTAACTTTTATATTGATAACTAGGCGTGCATACATATGTTAGTATCACTGCGGTATACGCATTTTAAGTATATTAGTGTCAGTCGAGTAACTGTAAAAATGTCGCCAATATCGAAAAGCATGCATGTTCCTTCAGGCTTAAAGATAATGTCTACTTAGTGGGAAATATTAATTTCCTATTGGCTACGTTTAAATCATTATTCCCTTGAGTAGATGATGCCCCCACAGTGAAACGTATATATATATATATATTATAAAGTGTCAATATATATGATAATTTTATTTATACAGACATGTACAAAATCTGCGACACTGGCATGTCGATGTTATCGATCAATAGTTACTATAAACTGAGATCTCATCAGGCAGAGTTAGAATCCGATCTTAACCTCAGATCATATTTGGAGAGATCCAAATATGATCTGAGGTTAAGATCGGATTCTAACTCTGCCTGATGAGATCTCAGTTTATAGTAACTGTTGATCGATAACATCGACATGCCAGTGTCGCAGATTTTGTACATGTCTGTATAAATAAAATTATCATATGTAAAGCTCTATTTTGATATTGAGCACTTTTTATGAACCCGGTTAAAATTCTCTGGATTACCACCCTGTGGATATTTTTTACCTGGATTATTACCATTATTATATATATATATATATATATATATATATATATATATATATATATATATATATATATGATATAGTAATCCAAAGACACATTTTCCACCTCTTTACGACTCATCAGTGTTGCTAGACCTGACGAAATTCGCAACTATTTTTTTAGTTTCGAACGCTATCTATATATGTTGATTGATTTTTGTTTCTTTATTAGTATACCCTATTTAGAGTATGTGTTTTAGATATGCTCGTGCATCCTCTTGCGATGAGTCGTTCGTCGATTTGACAGTTGCCCTGTCTTGCATGTTCAAAGTAATATGCTAATTAGTAAACGCGTAGATTGATTAGACGTATATTATTTTATCAGCAGCATCCTCATGCGAGGTTCTCTCCATTAGTTTCTTCTGAAACACATGAGTTCAAAATAACACGTCAATTAAACCGTTCAGATGACATTTCGGAATAAATGTCCAGGATTCAAATCCCTGGGTTGATTGACTAGCTGCTTTTCGCTACATAAGGGTCTATTATTATTCAGATAATGATTTGTAACAATAACAAATAGTGATAGATTTCCCTTCTGCGAGCAGTTTGCGGCAGTATATATATATATATATATATATATATATATATATATATATATATATATATATATATATATATATATATATATATATATAAAGAGAGGAGAAGAGAGAGGGAGTAAGTGCGAGATAGAAACGAAAAACTAAATAGGGGACGTTAGTATGGTAAATTTAAGAGCATGAAATACATGTGTTTTGCTTCTGCAAGATTGCAACGTTAGTAAGCACTATATTCAAACGAACAAACTATATTACAGGCACGTTAATTACAATTTAATAAGGTTTGCTATCATTGAAGGAGCTTACTACTTAACTTGTAATCACAGGTGTGTAAATCTAAATTTACCTTACTGTATTTACACACACTGCATAATTATAATAGGATATATATAAAAGTATGTTTAGATATTAATTAGTTTTAGCTATTTTGAATAAACACTAAAGATAACGAACACTATTTGTCAACATTTATATTTTAATATTTAAACCATTTTTATTTCAATTGTTTAAGTCATCAACGATCCAACTGTATAGTAAAGTACATACACAAATAACATACGCGTAACTGAAATAAATTGCCTCATGGTTAGGTATATATCATTCGTCGTGAAATAATCTATGCACAGTTATTTATATTAAAATGTTATTACAATATTATAGTGAAGTTCAATTAATTTCAGAATTCATTCTCTTGATTATCGGTATGTATTTTCACAACATCCAGGCTTCGACTATAGAAACAAAGCGTTTTGTATATCAACAGTCGTAGGAATTAGACACTTTAAAGATTGATTCTTCATAAGATTAGGTAATGTTTATTATAAAGTGTCAAATATGGTTAAATCAGAGCTTTTCGTTTGCGTATCTATAAAATGAATTATAGCATCTAAACAATAGTTGTTTACTTTTGTTGCAGTACAGTTAATAAATGTTTCTTAAATATTATTATTACTATTATTATCATTATTATAATTAGTAGTAGTATTATAAACGGATCTAACAGTACAGCTCTATACTCTATCGTATTGCATGCACTTATTATTAAGAGAGAAATTACTTTTAGTCTTACCATTCCAATTAGTATACATTCGAGGTGACACAATCAAAAACGTAATTAAAAGCGTTTAGCGAGATCAAATATCCTTGTCGAACGCCAGAGGGTATTTCGAAGTATATGCGTGATCGCAATTTAGCGTAAAGAAGATTGAGAAATGTAGGTGAAATCCAATCTGAGTCGAATGTAGCCGCGAAATAAATAAAACAGATTGTTGTCCTTTGATGAAAGCACTAATGATGCTTAGTGTGAAGCTTTGATCGTTGGTTTGGCCTCGTTCTGGAGTCGCGTTCTGATTGGAATCATCTCAGCAGAATCGAAGCGAATATTGTAGCGGACAGTTCGATCAGGGTTATACTATTTTAGTTAGCAGCGCTTATCACCCGAATAGTATCAATGTAGTATCGCTCCAGTCTTGGGAGAGAATTTCAGTCTCTCAAGCTTCGAATACCTTCAGAATTCTCCGGTGGCACTGTAGGTAGCAACTGTTCTATCAAAGACTTAGACAACGGAGATAGTATCGTGCTATTCTCTGACATATTTTCTGCTGTAGAGTCTGCTATAAATGAGCTCCAGGATGTTGCATACAACATCGTGATGAAAATAAATTCCTCAAAAACAAATAATACTCGATGCTACGCTCCAACTAACAAAACGCCCATCGTCTTCAATGTTGATTATCTTGTAGAGGTTAAGAGTTTTAAACATCTTAGTCATATCATGACAGCGACGGATCCAGATAGAGCTGACCTCAAAGCGCGAATTGACCTTGCACGTCAAGCCTTCTACTGACTCTATTGCCAGCTTTAGTAAAGATGTGACATAAGGCGCAGCACCACAGTAAGGCTCTATCAAGCGCTGACGCAGTCAATTATATTTAATGGCTAAGCTATGGAAAATCAGATTCGAAGACGTACACGTTCGATCAGCACTGCTTGTGTCGCTTCCTCCGTGTTCGATGGCAGAATTGTTTCACGAACAACACTATATGTTTCTGGTGCAAAGTTTACTCTCTCTGTCAAGTCATTTTCATGCCCTACGCCGTCAACAAGGATAGTTGATCTATGATGAAGTAATTGCACCAGGTCTCAAACGGGGTCCTAAAAGGCGATGTGGGTGACATAAATAACCTAGCTGATGGGCGGCTGATGAGCGTTAATGTTCAGCTGGAAAAACATCAACTTCTTTGTTATATTACAAGACATATTCCAGCAGAGTGCTCGATTAATCAAGAATTACAGTTAGAAATTAAAAATTAAGAGCGTAATATTTATTTATTTTGGTACAGAAAAATTAGTACAACATTCGTACCGTCGGTTTCAAGCACAGAAAGATGTTTAGTGTGTTTTCAGGGCTTTTTTACATTGTCTTTTTAAATCAGTCGGGTTAGGTTTAGGGTTAGGGTTAAGGTTAGGGTCGTGTTTGAGTTAAACAAAGACACGTCTATCTAAACCGTTTTCACTGGGACACCATCTCTGCCAATGATTTCGTAACTAATAGTATGCGCAGACCTCCCTCCAGAAGGTTTCTAATCAGTCAGCATGTTCGGTGATCCAACGCCGCATTCCTTCCATGTCGTCTGCTAGCGGAAAGTTGATTGGCTAATTACCTCAGTATCTTTAAGATGTTTACGTAACATGCCGGAATGCTGCCGACGCGAAGTTCCCGGAAACTGGTAACAATTCGATATCAGTACCCAGAACTAAATAGGTGGGCCTTAGAGTATTGCATTACGCTACAAAATAACTGCTTATTGTAAACCTACTTAGAGTGGCTCATCTAGCGAGAGCTTTGAACAATTATAAATAACAATTATTTTAAAATTGACACTTATGAGCATGTGTTTCTATACCAAACTTTCAATTATCAGTATAAATGGAAACAATTACTACCGGTAGCACTATTCGAACCCGAATACGAAAGCCATTATTGACTCAGTAGTGTGAGCCCTAACTATGTAGACCAACACGCATTGCCGTGGAAATGGGACAGAAAAATAAACGTCCAAATGCGAAATTACGCGAGCATATTAGCAAACTGTCAAACAGAAAGCAATAGCCGGGGACGAGAGTATTGCATTAGGCTATAAAATAGCTGCTTGTTCCCAACTTTCTTGTAGTGTTCCACATAGCAGAAGTTTTTTACAATTATATATATATATATATATATATATATATATATATATATATATATATATATATATATATACCACATAATTAAGTTGACACAACGGTTACCGTTAACCCCCAGAAGGTAAACAACGTTGATCCCGGTCAGTAGCAGATAGGTGACTCCTTGGGAATACCAGTCACTGAATGTGATGACGTCGGCACCTTCATGCAAGAACTGCAAAAACATAACGTCGTAATTTTCCATAACCGGGATATACATTCAACTGAGGACTGCTTGTGACTTTGATACTCTCATGGAGCCGGTTCATTCATATATATATATATATATATATATATATATATATATATATATATATATATATATATATATATATGCCCAGAATATAGACATATATAGTTGTAGTGTTGTGGATATATAAGCAGAAGGTTTTGTACGGATTCTGTCGCGGCAATTAAATAACTTTAATAGATAGGTGTGTGTAAGTTATGTATCTTGATATCCTCCTTACACTGGGGGTAAAATATTAGTGCAGACTAGACTCCCACGTCTTGGTTGTGAAACTACTCGAATATAAGATAAACTTCAAACAAACACTACTGTGTATCTCTTATTCCCAGCGTTCTTTTCAGTTGAGCTGCATGTTACATTGCCATTGGATTCCAGCATTTATATCTCAGAAGAGGTGCAGTTTGATGTTTTGCGCTTGCATGACTATAGACTTCATGCGGATAATCTATTGTCTCTTGAGACTGTAAAAAGGCAGATATATATAAACATATATATATATATGTATATATATATATATATATATATGTGTGTGTGTGTGTGTGTGTGTGTTTGTGTGTTTAGCGACTGAGAGTAACATAAGTGTGGCTGTGTATTTGTTCGTTCATTTGTTTACTTTGTTTTTCATAAGAAAAGTGTTTTAACAGTAAGAATATTCAAATTACTACACTTTTAAATCTCGACTAATCTAATATGAGGTCACTAGCGTCCAATGTACGCTTACTGCGGATGCAAACGAAAGGACAGATTGATACTAAGGTCAGACACTTTTTTAAATAAAAAATAAGTTAGAAATAGTAATATGTTATTATTGTATATATGTAATGTGATTAAACATATTCGTACACGTACAAATATTTAATCTATTGCACTTACACTTAATGTATACACACATACAGTATAATTAACTATATACAGATCCATCGTACGGATTTAATAGACATGCATTTAATTTATACACTGGAATGCGTGGAAAATTATTTTTACAATAAAAAAATTACAAGATGTAAATCATATTTAATAATCACGATAAGTAAACTATGTTAGAATGTTCCCTTAATCACATCAGCTTCAAAATACAAACAGAACATTATGTAATTGATATTTTTGCAAAAGGTTTTTCATTATGACAGGACATAAGAAATTGACAAATTCGCAATATAAACCCTGTGCTTCCTGGACGATTTCATTCAGATGTTTAAGAAAGTGTGATGCGTCAGAGTAAACAACATATAAGTTTTAAAATTTGCAAATTTGTAAGATGATTTTTAATCAAGAATCTGTATAACAAACTTAACAGAAAATAATGGCATTCATAGACCAATTCATATAACAGGTGTTCAATTTTGACTTCACCGGCAGGTATGCCGAAAATAGGTTGTAGGGCCTTTAAGGGCAGGATTTGATATCCTACAAAGTAGCTGGTACCTCTAAAGGGGAGTGTCATTATAAAATTTAAGTATCGAAGTCAGTACCTGCTATTATTTTTGTAATCTAACTGTTGCAGTTCTTACTTTTAGACAATAAATATAATAAATACACATTTTCCGATTAGCGATTGATTATTATTTAACAAAATTACATCTGTGTGGATGACATTGTGAAATTAATGGGCCTGAGCAATCTATGGGCATTACATTCGGCAATAGCTAGATGTTACGATTTAAAGTTAATACAAAAGAAATGATTATGTAATTAAGTGAATTAAAAATTCAGTAATTTTACAAGGTAGTTGATTAAAAATTGAGTTTACGGCAGGGAGCTATTTTTTAATAACTGAAAACAGACAAGTAATTTGTGGCATATTTAAAGTTTTCACTTTTTGAAGGCTTGTTTTGAGACCATTCTTTCACAAATACACATAATTTCGTCTTTAAATTACGGATTTAGTATTTCCGTTTTGCACTACATCACTTAAAGCGACACAATTGCTAAAATTAATTTTAAAAATTGAAAATAGTTTAATTTTCCAGTGACATTAAAATTGTTCCATTCTTAGACCTAATGTTGTACAACCATTATTAAAGGTACTCTTAAAATTTAGGGGAGGCAATTGCTAACAGCAGATGATTTCAAATATTTATAAATATCATTTATTCATAAGATGAGAAATTACTCACCGCTTTGCCTTTTGGCTAAGATCAAAGTGTAGTATCTGTTCCGATGGATACTGCACCCCATAGACTGGTATTGTCTTGGCATTCGGAGCTTGATTTACGCCGGTCTCTGGGTCTGTGCTGTGCAGTTCTAGGAGATCAACCATCCCAGGCTTCGCCTCCCCTTTTTGGGGAGGAGTAAGTTTATTGCTTACTGTCTGAGGCGCTCTTACCGGGGAATGCCTACAGGGCTGCCCAGGCAATTTTAAAACCCCACTTTCCTAACCCGACCTTGGGTCACATCTTACTTACTTACGTAAGATAAAAACTGGCCGTGTGCCTAACTCCTGGAGAGGAGTAAATCAATACTCACTGCATGCCTATTGAAACTTTATCAAATCAAAGACAACTGAAAGCTTATTGCTGCAGTGTATGAAGGACTTCTTTGTGGTTAATTATACGCGTTTCCCATTCTAAACAACATGCCATTTCAGAAGCTGCATATTCGCTGTTATGTTTATTTCAACTTCCAAACACAAATATCATTCCATACAATCTACATTTATTTATTCAGTGTTTTGCATAGCCAAGCTTCAAACAAGGTGCCCTAATTTTTGTGTATATCATGTCCTTGATTAGGTAGATAAAGTTCAGAGATTATGGGGTAACTGTCTCTAAATATATAAGCATAATACCTTTGATACCCTTGAGCTAGTTTAATGTTCTGATGCCATTTGCAAATGTGACAATGTTTTAATCTGGCATCATGCATGAGTTAAGAAATTACGAAAATCCAGACGTCTTGCACTTAACTTTTCAAACATAAAATATTGGACTGCTGATGTTATTGTCGGCAATGTGAATTTGATAAAGGATGGAAAATTTGAAAATAAGAAAGTCAGTGAGCAGGGACAAAGATTGATACTGATTTCTAAATCAAGGATCTGACAAAGTCATAAGTTACTTTGAATAAATCTTATTTGAGGCTGCTTGGTATAAGCTTAGCAGAAAATAATTGATCTCAAGAATGATAATAAGAAGAAGCAGCAAAAAAGATGACCACACGTAACTGATGTGCATGTTCAAGATGAGGTGAAGTCAGTAGCTGAATTGATGATTCTAAGAACGTCACCGTATGATTGTATGATAAAAAATAATGGGAAAATTGTTTACCAACAATTGCACTTAAGAAGTTCGTAGCTTACAATTTTGTTTATCATGATCAACTTAGACGGATTCAGGATCTAACAACATATCAAGGCACATATAGTTATGTAGTTTAAGACAATAGTGTCTCTGTTGGTGATGGCATCGTTATTGATCACAATTATGCACCAACGTGAGAAACAATTGTAAAATGAATAACGGCGAAAATAAAATACAGTTCCTGCCACATGAAGATGTAACGATGACTGTTCAAAACCTTCAAGTAAAAGAATTATATGACTCTTTATTTTTGTATGATACTTTAATGTTTGAGGGGAGGGAGCATCAATATTATTTACTATATAATACCCCCGGGAAAATGTGTCTCTGTATTTGTTTAGTAAAGAAATGTATGTAAACTATCGTGAATCATACATTCTATTTAGCTTATAATGGAAAATGCCATGTAAACGCTGCCAAAGAAATATACTGCTTTCTCAAATGTTATTTACTATTGCATTTCGCCATATTTGTGAGGGAATAAGTTTAGCAAGGAAATGACTATATCGATTTTCTGAAGGAAAAAAGCTCAACAAACGTATAACGATATATCATTAATCCAAAATGGAGGACTATTCTTTTTATTATACAAAGGTACTTCTAAAAAGGCAATACAACGAAGCAATATACCTACAAAACAAGTGTGTGCCTTATATGAAATTTGTATGAATGAATCTATCATATTAAAGACTGTCACAATATCAATTACAAAAGTAAAACAGCACCAGCTCCATATTTCAATGATGAAATTAACTTAATTAAAACAATGTATTTCAAATAACAGTGATCATGCCTACATTTTACCGCAAGTGTCTATATAATTATTTTGTTGGTGTATGTTATATTTTAAGCGAAGATAGAATGGGAAAAATGAGTATTTTATTGTGAAATGGAATATAAAAGTATTAGGGAAATTATTGTTACATTTTAAGTTTGTCAAAGCAGGTCCAACATATGTGTATTTCTCAAATAATTTTAGAATTTTTAAGATGTTTGCATGCAACAAATATGTACGATGTCATTAAAAATGGTGAAGTTTTTACCTCTTTGGTTTCCACTTGGAAAAAACTATTATTTTGGCAGTAATAAATTGTCTGTTAATTAATTTTTAAAATTAATTTTGAGTGAATACGTTAGTTTGTTATGACTATAATTTTATTCAAAATCATTGCGTCACCAAAGGTTGACGTACACATTTAATTCGTGTAACTATTTATATATCTTGTGCATTTAAACAATACCCACGAATCTTGTTCAAATTTTTATTTTTGTATCAGTTAAATTCTTCTATTTTTCTTTGTTAATTTATATCTTGTTCTTTTTTTTATTTTTCATCATTTTATCCGAAAAACTCACTAATAATGAAAAATAGCACAAGAGAGACAACAGTCTAAGAATAGATATGATGATTAATGTGTTGTATGCAATCGTATCGTTTGCTTGTTTTTATACTACGAATTTGCACTGGCTAACACTATGGCTAGATGATGTAACCCATGAAAAATATCTCCCTTCAACGCTTTACTGTATATAACCTTTGTGCAATTATCATGTACATAGGTGTATGGGGTATAGGAGAGGTTCCAAGATCACGATGGTACATGATACTGGTTGGGAGAGCTAGGGATGATAGAGTTAGAGCCGACATTTTGTGTAAAGCAATGTTTGTACACAATACTAGATGCAGTCATGTGATGTAGTTGGGTGCTATTAACATCTAAACTGCTGACATTCCCATTAGTATTAATACACGTGCATTGAGGATAATGTTTACGAGAAACAATTAGTGTGTTTTTAAAGACTGAGAATATTGTAAGAAAATTAAAAACGATTAATTAAATTATATTTTAGATATTTGATGTATCCGTTTTCTGACAATTTTTTTTTTAATTGAATGTGTTATAATCTAATCGGTAAACAGTACGGTTGTAATTAGTGCAACAGGCGGTTACCTCTGAAGAAAGAAGCTATGTTCATAAAAGTTCCGCCTTACACTAGGCGTGTGGAGGAAGAAGCTAAACGTTCTTTTTCCTTGTGATATCAAGGCAGGTTCTTGCTCTGTATATCTTAAAAGGAAGTAACGAATATTAGAGCTCAGTCGAGCAACGCTCAATGGAAATATAGATAGAGGTACGAAATACTAGCTACGTATATTCTGTGAGAAAAAGAGATGTATGGAAGAGAAAAGGTCACACCTCACTATATTTCGAGGTGTAGTTTTAAGTATGTCAAGGAAGATTGCTGTTAGCAAAATCAAACCCAGATGTGAGAGCTGTACCCTATCTTAAGATATATTTGAGACTTGTATATGTCGATGGGTGCATCAAGTGTCAGGTAATTTATGGAGCTGTAGAACCATATAACTATTTTTCCAGTGTAGTTAGCACATCTTTGCATATGCGTCGTCCATTGTTATCCTGGATTAAAAGTCAGTCAATGAAACATATAAAACACGAGGTTTGGTCAATATCAAGGGCAGTTCCAGGCATTTTGGTGCGGGGAAAAAACGTGCGGCAGTGCTTAATGAAGAGAAGCTTGATCATGTGGGTGTCAAGTATAATAGGCCAATATTACGAGATTTGATCAGAACAGTAAGAAACAGCGATATGTTAAGCATCAAGCTACTTCAAGGTGAATGCATAAACAGTTGTACAAGCAGTGTAAATGTAAGCTTATTATCTTAGAATATTATTGGGGATCTTATATGTGTAGATCAGAAACATGGATTAACCCTTAATTTATCTGTCAACAACTCTCATGCTTTGATGCTATATGCTCCAGACATCTGCACATCGACCGCAACTTTTATAGACGTACCACAGAGAAAAGAGTTGATGTTGCGAAGACATTGCCAAGTATCCCCTTGTTAGCAAACTTTAGAAGACCCTACGCAAGGATTTTTATATGAGAAGAGTTGTTGCTTTAGAAGGATTGTCCCATCAAGAGATTCACTTATTATATCCGATATTACAGTCAGCACATCAGCAGTTGACTTCGCAAGACGAAATCCATATTGCTTGTAACTAAGTAGAATTCTGTTGATGGCGATGTTGAGAAATTCTTGATTTATAACAGATACAAACAACGCACAAGACACTGATCAATATGTGTTGCGATGTAGAAGACTGATCAACATTATGTTTAAGTATTGAGCACACCGACAAGGTTTTCGAATGCTATAAAAGGTATTTTTTCCTGAAGCACCGATTGACTATTTTCGTATGAATTTGTGCAACTTTTGGCAGCAGTTTATTAATTACAGGGGCCTAAATGCTGTTAGGACCAATTGCCGCGTTGGCATCACTGATTCTGTTACTTGTGCTTGTATTCTAGACATATATATATATATATATATATATATATATATATATATATATATATATATATATATATATATATATATCACTTAGAGTATTTTCAGTTGTAGGACGACATTGATGGAATTTGTATCAAAGTGCTTGTCAAATGATGAAAAAATCACTACAAATTGATTAATGATTGTTAGAGCATAACACTTAGATCTATTTACTACTAAGTGTATTAGTCTCAACTCTTGAATACCTCTCAGTATTATGGACGCTCATTTTAAAGACGTATATTCTGAACCATTAGAAAAACTTAACAGTAAAGACATAGTTGTACAAACACGAAGACTATCACCGCCTGATGATGATGCGACGAATAAAATCGAAAGTACTCGCGAAAAAAGAAAGAAAGATAGAACAAAAAACGTACTTAACTTTCATACAAACATTTGACCGTAAAATTGGATTATTTTGAAAATTAAACAACTAAAAATGTATTAAATACATTAATCTGGGTTTCGATCAAAATCGGAATACGGATTCAAGACATACGATTTAGTGTCATTATCTCTTGATTTTAACCTTGTTAATGAACACACAAGTTATGCAAAACGTTTCTGGTCTGTTAATTAATGTTAACCATCTTGAGTCGGTTATATATATTAAAATTTACGTATGCGTATGTATTTATAAATGCATATGTGTAGGCTTCATTCCGAAACAAGTTAACCACCTATCATAAATTTTAGAAAAAATGTTGTCATGTGGGATATATTTACCTGAATTTTATTCAATTCAAAAAGTTGGAAAGAAGGATTGGTAGCTGCTCGTAAACAATCAGATATCTCAGATATTTGTGAAATTCTAACTAAAGATAACAATTATTAAACCAAGTTACTAATTATTCTAAGTATTTCAAAGGTATATTAGGGGGAAATATAAGCAAACTTTCGCATTTCAAAATGTAAATTGATCAAATCGGAATGAAATTAAGCTTAACGCTTGAGTTAAGAGTCTTCGAGAAAGAAACTCATCTAATCGATATGGATAAAAACTGGAATCAAGAATCTAAATATTAGGTTTACGAGCATTATATCTCTCGATTTTCAACTTCGTAAATAGGCATACAATTGGTGTACACCTAAAACTGTTTAGTGGTAGGAATTGATGTTATAATACCTCGGACGTATTTTCTAGTATATATATATATATATATATATATATATATATATATATATATATAGTGTGTCAATTTATATTGAAAAGAAATCAATAAAGTGCTCGATTGCATAAGAATGCGAGCTACTACGAATCATGTATTTCAAAACTATGTGTTACATATTTCAAAATCGTACCGCGGTTTTATCCAGATGGGTTGTTTTTTTTACATTTTTAAAGGTCTACACCCAAGCGACTCGTCAGTGTACTGAACGAGGTTAAAACACAATAAGAAATGTTGATGACTCCCTTAAGTATAGACTTTTTAAATGTAAAAAAATCAACTCTTCTGGATAAAACCCCGGTACGATTCGGAAATATGTGACATATAGTTTTCAAATAAAGTATTCATATATATATATATATATATATATATATATATATATATATATATATATATATATATATATATATATATTAACATAAATATATGTATATATATATATATATATATATATATATATATATATATGCGTGCGTGGGCGTACATAATCAGACAGAAAGAGAGTTATTCATTTTGTTTTTTTTGCTTTCTTTTATTCATGCATTATTTATGCATTTATTTTTTAAGTATGTTATTAAAAAAAAAACCAGACCATGCATTTACCGACCTCAACGTTGGCGATAAAATCGTCTGCACGCTATTATCTATTGAATAGTGGGAATGCTATAAATACAGATGTATAAATATAGAGTTTGGTGCATGTCATTACCCCCCGCAGTCTGTACTTGTTTGGCTCGAAATAAGTGTTTTACCACCTGGTCTGCAGCTCCCTTACTGTTGCAATATTTACCAAGCCGGCAGACGGAATGGGATAAATATAAATGTCCCATGCGATTGCACCGGCGACTGGGCGGTTTTCGATCTTCCTATTTCCAGATATGATGAGGTTTATGTTTCGGGTGAACGGCGTTCTCTTCGTTTAGTTTTCTGGGGTATTGCTTTTTTTTACACTAAATAACATTCAGTGGCTGAAAAGAAGCAAAGGAACATGTCTAAATTTTAACAAACATAAAAGAGCGCATGTTTTTACAAAATGCCATTTAAGTAAATCAATATGTTCGATAGCATTGGGATCACTAGTAAAAATATAGCTCACGTGGAGTGCAATCTACTACTTTCATTATTTTTGTTGACTTTAAATTTAACTAAGATCAGTTTTCGGATTACAATACAAGGTTATATATATATATATTTTATATATATATATATATATATATATATATATATATATATATATATATATATATATATATATATATACATACAAATAAACTGCCCGCCACTTAGGTTTAAGTACTCTTTTTAAATAAATAACTTATATTACTTGTCTTTAATATAATTATGTTATAATTTTTTAAATTATAGTTTTAATTTAAAGTACCTCCCTTGGGTATTAATGAACGCAATATTTTAAATAGTGTTGTAATATGTATTGTTTCTCAATAAATCACATTAGTTTCCTTTAATATAGTAAACACTATTGAATATATATAAGTTAATTGTACAATACAAATTAGAAATGAATTCATGAGAAACTGTTTTTAAAAAGGTATGTAGATTCGGCTTACAAATAGAAGTGCTTGTATTTGTTTTCCAGTATACTATTTTGACAGACTATGCTGTATAATCGATTTAAATAACTGTGAGCAGTAGTGATAATAATATAGATATGATAAATGAGAGAAAAAACTTTTGTATTTATTTGCATGAATATGCTTATCAAATTTCAGAATATATTATACGAAAGATAAAGTTTCAATGCTGATCGATTTCATCTTAAGTCCTTTGCGAATCTGCGTTGTTTAGGATGATTTGGAACTAATCAGCTGGTTTTTCTTTACTATAAAAATGTTTTATAAAACGTACTTGTATGTGCATATGGCCCACATGTTGAGAAATATATTTTAATATGTGCATAACGATAATTACTTATCTGTTGTACATTTTTCTGAAATGTAATGTTTTTAATTAACTTATTCTTGAACGTACAGAGCATTTGCCATAGTATTTATTTCCTGAACTCGATTTGTTTATTTTAAATTCTTATAAATGTTTTGAAATTTTTAAAGTGTATCCTATTAATGTATGAATGTTCTGATTGATATAATGAATTACTTATTGAGCTCATATTTGACTGCGGTAATAATTATCTAAATATTTTTTGAATAGAAGACTAGAGACGCAAGAATAAACATTTAAAGATTTAAAACAACATTAAAAGCAGTTTTGTAATAGAAGAAAAGTTCCACCAAAACATAATCTTCTAATTATGGCCCATTTGATAAGTGTTCTTTTAAAACGTATTTGGAAATCATAATTTTCGACTGTGAAATTAACCTACTATTCTCAATAAGAGGTGTAGTCACCCAATTACGAAGAACCCAGGTCGATATCTCACAATCAAAATGTTTACATTCGCTATGAAGATGGCATCCAACTAGCAAACACAGCGAGCAAATTTATATTAGATTTTTAATGTAAGATAATGTACTATTATTTCCACAATCAGAAAACGCCGCAGCACACAGACACTATAAAAGTAATTCCCAGGGTTGAATTTCGCTGTCTTTTCCGCTCATGAGTAGAACATATACGAACACAGTATCCAAAACTCGAGTCACTTGTATGCGAGGTGAGTTATCTGCCACCTGTGCCACCATATGACAAAAAAAAATATGTCGATTTCACAGGTTCTGTGAGATGCAGCGTTGTTTGATTGTGGAAATAATTACTTGTATATATATATATATATATATATATATATATATATATATATATATATATATATATATACTGAGGAAAGCTTCAGATTTTCTTATCTCCTAATAAGATTTTACTTTCTATTAGATGTTGATAGATAACATAGACATGTCAAAGTCGCGGCTTATGTACATGTCTATATAAATAAAATTAACTATATAAAAAAATAAATAAATATATATATATATATAAATATCTTCAAAAATTGAACGTATCGGAATTTTCACGAAGTGCTTTTACCTCCTATTTTCCTCCCTTTGCCTTAAACTAAACAACATTACAAATAGCAACATTATTATATCCAAAGCCTGTGTTCGCAAATACAATAATTATTAATTAATCAGTTTACGAGTAAATCCAGTAATATAAATACATACACATTAATGTATAAGCATATATACGGAACTAATTATATATATATATATATATATATATATATATAAATATTTGTCATTGTTTATTTATCTATGGACGTATACGTTTCGTCTCTTTTCAATCAAGACTCATCAGCATAGAAGTACGGCTATTCACTACGGGTCACACGATTTTTCAACCCCAATCCAACGTCGCTAACCGATAGGCTAGTTCTGAACAGCTCATAAACAATGATAATTTTAACACATTTTAAAGGCGGCAAGACATACAGGCATTCAACTTCTATAAGTGAAGGTATGATGCATATAAAGCAAGTGACGTCACGCTGTGTTATTACTTCCATTTACAGTGCTCTACTTTTTAACGAGGAGCTTCAAATATAAATATTTGTTATTGTTTATTTATCTATGGACGTATACGTTTCGTCTCTTTTACATCAAGACTCATCAGCATAGAAGTACGACTATTCACTACCGGTCACACGATTCGAAACCCTGGATTAAAAGTATTTTTCAACCCTAATCCAACGTCGCTAACCGATAGGGCAGTTCTGAATAGCTTATAAACAACGATAATGTGAACACATTTTAAAGGCATACAGGCATTCAACTTCTATAAGTGAAGGAATGATGCATATAAAGCAAGTGACGTTACGCTGTGTTATTACTACCATGTACAGTGCTCTTCATTTTAACAATAGTTTACAAAGCTACGATTAACACTAATGTTAATCAGACATAGAACAAATATCATATTGTAAATTCTCAAATTCCTTGTAGGTTTATTTAATCACCACTACTTATATTATGCCCCTTTTTATTTTATTGTTATAGTTTGTGTTATTATTATTAGTAGTAGTATTATAATTTTCTTTAAACTTTTTCAGCATTGCAATGATCTTTTTTGTAATAGCCATCCCAATTGCTTATCGTCAGTAAAATATCAAAATTTTCACCATTATCACCCCTTCAATTTTAGCGTTACCACTGCTGATATTATTACTATTGCCATCACAACTGTTGATATTATATATATATATATATATATATATATATATATATATATATATATATATATATTAGTACTTCATGTATCCACATAAAATATTATAAGGAGATATAATTTGTTATGTGTCAGTGTTCAGTATTTATTTCAACAGTGCTCGATACGTAAGTAGAGCTAGGTAGTAAGCAATGAATATATATATGGCAATCAAGCTACACAGAGGCTCCCGTGTTTCATAACCGGGTGGAATCGTCAGGCTAAATGCATTAAGCCTGACGATTCCCCCCGGGGATTAAACACGGGAGCCTCTGTGTAGCTTGATTGCCATATATATATTCATTGCTTACTGTATATATATATATATATATATATATATATATATATATATATATATATATATTTACACTTATAAAAAGTTAATAAATGTTATCATATATTTTATTCATTGTGATTACGTTTTTTCCAAAATTAATGCTCAATATACAAACAGAGATTAAATATGTTATGCTAGTGTCGCAGATTTTGTACATGTCTGCGTAAATAAAAAAAATATCCCATATATAAAACCTCTATTAAAATAGAAAACTTTGTATGAACTCGGTAGACACTATTTCGATTTCTATTTATGTTTACATTACATGCATTACTAATTTGTCTTGATAATAACGGTGTGTTTGTCATAAATATAACTTAAATTCTCTGTATAACGTGATAATGTTATCTGCCCGAGAAGATAAAGTGAAAGCGTGCGGAGTGCAATATGAGACTGTGAACCGTGTGTACGCCTTGTGACCGTCTGAAATTGTCACTTCTCTGCACTGATTAGAGCAAAACACCCGAAACAACGTCGTCAGTAGATAAATAAAATTTAATATTTATTCATGAATATTATAATATATATATATATATATATATATATATATATATATATATATATATATATATAATATTGCACCCCCACAAGGCAGGACGCTACTGTAGACGTAAGGGACTTCTGAGAATTAGTGTGTAGGTTTAGTCGAGTTAGTCTAGTGAATTTACGTCGAGGGGGCACCAGAGTAGCCAGTTCATCGGAGCATAATCCATTGAAGTACTTGTAAAACAAGTACAATGATACTATATTGCGGCGATGAAACAGTGGCTGGAGCTTGGTTGACAGTGATGGACGTATTAAGTTCCCGACTCTTTCTTGAACCTTGTCAAGGAGGGAGAGACAAGTAGATGATGCACCAGACCAGATGTGGCAACACTATTCGATGCATGGGCAGATGGTGGCTTACAGGATAATCTAAGGTGTGAGGAGTTTACTAGCACGGTAGAGAGAGCCAACCTTCTTTGCTGCAGCCTTGGCAATGTCTTCAATGTTAGTTTTCCAATTCATGTTATCTGTGATGGTTAGGTCGAGGAGCTTGAATGTTGATCTTTCAGGTAGGATGTTATTTGGCATGAAAATCAGTGGTTAGAAAGGTTTTTTATTGTTATTTAAAGAAAGTAGCTTTTTATTGCGGCATTCAAAGTTATCAACGATTCATGACCCCATTCCACTACAACCTAGAAGTCATTTTCTAAGGATTCACTGATTGCCTCGGATATGATTGCGTCTGTTTTGCCAACATGGCGAGGGTAAAGCGTGGTGTCGTCAGCAAATAAACCAATCTCAGACTCTATGTCATCAGGGAGATCGTTTATATAGATCAGGAACAACAAAGGTCCAAGGATAAATCCCTGCGGTACACCAGTATTTATGTCATGTTGTATAGATGATCGGTCATCGAGGACAACCTGGATAATTCTTTTGGTTAGGAAGGATCTAATTATATTAATTGCCTAGTAGTACCGTATGAACTTATTTAAGGAGAAGCCCCTAATGCGATACCTTGTAAAAAGCCTTGGATATATTAAGCGCTACTGCCCTAGCTTAACCTGCCTTGTCGAGTGTATGATACATGCGTTCGGAGATGACCGTTAGAATGTCTGCAGTAGATCGTGCTTGTCTAAATCCATACTGGCGGTCAGTAATAAGTTTAGCATTAACTAAATGCCGGACTATCGCTATATTTATTAAGGGTTCATAGATTTTAGCAAAGATCATGAGTAGACTCATTAGGCGGTAGTTCTGAGGATCGGTTCTATTCCCAGAATTCTTGTAGCATGGTATCACAGAGGCTATTTTCCAGCAATTGGGGAAGCATGATTCAGCTAGAAAGTGTAGATTAAATATAGATTAAGTTCGAAAATTAATTTAAAAAAAAAGAATAAATAGAAAAATCAATCAAATATTTTAACTTATATTATTAAAATAATATATTTGTTGATTATTATAAAAAAAACACCAGCTTTTTTCTGGGCAACCTACTACATGATTCAGTACGGCCAAAAGAGGCAAGGTCACAAATAACAATATTTTAGTAATCGATTTACGGTTTTACTTAAATAAGTATAATCCTTAAAATAAGTTTACAAGGAAAATAAATAATGAGGTTGCTTGGAACTTATACTCTCCCTTTTAATTCTGGAATTCTGCTATATTTCCGTCTTATTTTTTAATTCTAATTTTAGTGAGTCTCCTCTTTTTCTGTTAAATAAGATTCATTCTTCTTTCTTCAGATTATTAGAGATTAAATTATTCATCAATCAAGAATTATGAAAAAATAATAATAGTTTCTATTCAAAAATTATATTTTCAAAATAATAAAATACAGTGTGTTCTTATTAGTTTTATTAAGTTTGTTTACTTTTTTTAAAATAATACTACTAGATTCCAAGTCAAATTAAATGATCATAAACAATTCAGAATTGTAATATGCAGAATGAAATAAAAAAAGATAAAATGATGTAAAATTAACATGGCGTGTATATAAACAGCGAAAGTTTAAACTTCTATATCAATAATGAATTGTACTTCCCTTAAAATGTTATTGCAGTTTTACTGTATAATCATTCAACAGAAATGTACCAACAATGTTTTTTTTTATAAAATATGAGATAATTAACGTTTCTTATAGTAATGTGTACATTAAAAATGAGATTTAAATACAATAATCATGATATTACACACAAAACAGCTAGTAAAATGTACCGCTGTCTTAGGATTTAAATAGCTATTGTTTTAATTGTTCCAATTTGTCCACGTTTTAAATGTAAGGTGTATATCCATCTTTTGCTGAATTCGCTTGAAACAATAGCCAGACAATTCTACTGGTTCTGAAAAAATGTTATTCGTGTCTACTCTAACTATAGAAGAGTCAGATACGTAATTAACTTGCGTATTATCGCAAGAGAAGGGAAGTGGAGATGGTGCGTAGACCAGCATTTCTCGCCTTGACAGTGTAAAAATATTCTTCTGAATTCAGTCTCTTGTTTTTCATGCAATTACTTTTCATTGTAGAGAGGTTGCTAGTTTCTTTGTACTCCATTGTAATTTCTATGACTGAGCCTCAATCTATGGTCACCTTTTTGTGAGAGATTCACAGCAAGAACTCCTCTTCAACAACAATGGTCAACAATTTTTTTTTTCCTAAATATGCCTCGCGTCAGGCGGCATTTCCATTAAATCAGTTAATGTAAATGGTTACTTGTCCTTGGAAATTATTAACACGGGACCGCTCTTCTGTAGATTACAACAGTCGTATTCACATCGTTTTCAACAAATACTTGATTCAAAACGTGATCATTAAAAATCAAACTTAATTCATTCCATTACTAAATTTCTCTCGTTATTTTTCCTGTTTCAAGTAAAATAATTCGGTCTCATAAACTATTACTTTCAAGTGGATATTGGCCTTACTAAGTTGTGACTAATTAGAAGAAACACGTAATTTACAATTAACTTGATGAGTCACTCACTTCTCTCTTGCTCTCTCTATCTCTCTTTATCTCTCTCTCTCTCTCTCTCTCTCTCTCTCTCTTTCTGACATATCTATGGATGTCTGTTGTGGCCACTCATCTTATGCGGATTAAACTACTCTCTTATATTGTTTAATGTGTCTGTGAGATTTGGAGAAAGCGTTACTCTCTTTTTCAAACGTCGTCATCTGATTTACATAGGTTTATATGTAAACAGGAAACACACGTATGTAAATGTGTGTAAATCCGTTTCGTCTGCTGGAGATTGTAAAGTTACGAGATTGATTAAAACAAAATTCGCCTGCAAATATGTAACAGCATAAAATATAAGCGTGCCAATACAGGAAGGTCAGACAGCATTCTTCAGAAGCCATTCATCATTAAAGCAGACAACAAATAGAACTATTTCTCAAAATAAAATACAAATGTTCATCGACCATAAAAAGGGGGTCTGGCTGTTTCAAAATGTATTCCTTTTTATGGTAATTACGTAAAGTCTTCATTACACATTAACTATAACCCAACAATAACAACTTATCTTCATTTCTTTCTCGTTCACTCTCTGTCTTTCTATTTATATATGTACTAGCAGGGCTACTCAGTGTTGCGCGGGGTCATAAAACAATTAGTAGTTTAATATCAGCTGTAACATATTTATATTTAACCTACTATATCTCTCTCAATCTCTCTCCCTCTCTCTCTCTCTCTCTAGCCGTCTATTTATCCTTCTCCCATTCTCGTGTAATACTGTAATGTTAGTAAGAAGGTATTGACAGAACTGCCTAAAGTACCGTTAAACTCATAGTATCAAGAGAAATAATGTTGATGATAATTATTGATCTCGGAAAATACCGGGTAGAACTCTCCGAGCACTTTCAAATTTCTTGTTACCCCACATTTCACAATAATATAGAGATAAGTTATCCTGAAAAAGACAATAGTCCAGAAAGATTTAATATATAACAATTACCAAAAGTGATACTGTAATCTTACCATTTGTTATCCCGGACAACACCGAGTAGAAACAAATAGTCCTGCTGAATTCTTAATTTCTGATTTCCTTCTCCATTTCAACATATAAAGAGGATACGTTATGTTGATGAAGCCAATAGTCCGAAAAGTGAATTGATATATACCAGTTAACAAAAGTAATACTGAAATTGCACAATTATTGATTCCGAGGAACGCCGAGAATTACAAATGATCAAGGCCAATTCTTAATTTATTTATTTCCCTCCATTTCAACATATTAAAAAGATGCATAGTGTAGATGAATTCAATAATTTGAATATATTTACTATGTATACCTACAAAACGTTATACTGTCATCTAACAATTTTTGAGCGCGGACAATGCTGAGTAGAACATATTGTCCTGGTAAATGACAACTGTCTTGTTCCCACTCACATTTAACGATTATATGAAGATGAAGGATATTATGCACATTGTATTATGGCTCCTGGGTCTATACAGCATCCTAAAAAAGACAGAAAGTGCTTTATGCCGAGCAGCACTTTATTCAAACAACTCGGTTCTATGTAGAATATTTAGCAATGTTAGAGTAATTTTGGTTAACAACCTGCGCTATCCAAGATATTCATCAATGAAAGAAGTGTATCAAAAAAAAATAATGAGAAAAAATGAATGAAATATCAAAAATAAATAATGAACTAAAATATGAATGAACAAGTGAATGTAAAAAAATAAATGAATAAGGGTATATAAAACATAAATGAAAAATTGAATGCAAAATGAATGAAACGAAAATGAATGAAATACCAAATAAATTTAAAAGTCAAAGAAAAATATGAATTTTAAAAGTAATTAAAAACTGAATTAAAAAAACAGCCGGCTTAACATATAATATAGGAGTTTTCTTTTGATTATTACCGGTTTGCAATTCCTGCTGTCAAATAGGGCGGCCATGACCAAGTAGATATCTTCTATTTTACCATTAAACACATGTAAAATGTGTTTTCAAATAGCTTAGGACAATCGCCTATATTTCTTTTGGACTGAAAGAGTTTGAAATAAAAATGCAGACTAATTTCCGGTCTAGTAATGTGTTCATTTATGTAGCGCTCGTGTCATATAAAATAACTCATATCATGCTTAGTCCGTGTTCATAACACAAACATATGTATTTACTAATAAGTCCCTGTCGGATCAAATAATCAATATGGTTCATTTGTACCTCTGAACAAAATTCATGTTCATTTATGTAGCGCCCCTGTCATATAAAAGAACATATAACTCATGTTAATTTATGTAGCATCAACTATTATATGAAATGACCCACATTATAGCGTCCCTGTCGTAGCAAAGAACTCATATTGTTCATTTGTCCCCTGAACTAAATAATGCGCCACTATTATATAAAAAAATTTATATAAACGATGGTGGACATTGACAGAATCTAGCGTATAGTGGCGAATATCAGCAGGTAGTTTCGAGCATCGTCTACAAAACTGTAAAATTTATAAAATGCTGACTCATTTCCTTATTTGAATTATTAGTTTGTAATTTCATTACATGGCGGACAGTAGCGGGCATTGGCAGAAAGTGTCTGATATTAGCATGTAATGGCGGAATACGTCTAAAAAATGTAAAATTTAAAAAATGATGACACATTTTCTTTTTTGAAATGTGAGTCGGCGATTTGTTTACATAGTCGGCATTGAATGACATGGTCAGAAGGTGGCGGATATTAGCAAGATATGGCGGGCATCGTCTACTAAAATCTGACATTTTCAAAATGCTGACTCATTCCGCTTTTTGAATTACGAGTTGGCGATTTCTTTACATGGCGTTAAAGCTTGGGAGAATGGACCTCCTTCTTCTTATAACTCGACTCAGATCGACAGAATTAAGGACAGTACCGGTATTTCATATTAGCATATATTACTTTTTAATTTCCCCCGCATATCGTAGATAAGGAAAATAGTCCAGAGAGAAATGTAATAAAAACAATTACAATGTGACGGTAACGTAAAAATGTCATCCAAACCTATAACCATGACGTCATGTACTTACCAATATGACGTCATGTGAGCAAAATAACAAACACATATTCATTTTGTTTACCTTTACACACAAAACTATAAATAAAATAAATAATAAATCTGATACATAAAAATAAAATGAAACCCAGTGTCTCCTTCAAAAGACGACTTCAGTATTACAACTTTTTAAAACGACAAATTCAAACGCTGACCTTTTTTGATTTTTCATTTTTCAAGACATTGCAAATATTTTACAATGTATATACGATCTTCCAAATACAACCTTATAAATGAAGATAAAATAAATAATAAAATAAAACACAAACATTATTAAAACACAAAGCTATGAATAATAAATTAAATAAACTTCAATTAAATCCCAAGCATTATATTTTTTCCAAAGAGACATTTTAGGAATACACCGGTTTTTTATTTAAAAAAAACGTAATTTCTCATTGTTTTTTTACTCATTGTAATCATATTTCAGTACGCTGACGAGTCTCTTGTGTATAGACTTTTAAAAATGTAAAAGGTCACCCCATCTGGATGAAACCGCTGTACGATTCTGAAAAAGGTAACATATCATTTTCAAATAAATGATATATATATATATATATATATATATATATATATATATATATATATATATATACAGGGTGATTCATAAGTCACTTGACTTAGCTATGTAAAATGATTACCATATGAAGCACAAGCATACTATGAACTTTTGATAATTGTTATTTTACTCTCTAAATACTGCTATTTGTTATTATATATTTGTTTCTATATATATTTATTTCATTATCAATCAAATATGCTACAAATTCGTAAATTCCTTGCAAAAAAGAATGGAGCTATGCACGAAGGTGGAAATTTTGAAAATTTCTTGTAATTTCAAACTCCCATAAATGAATTTGTTGAATCAACTTTCTGTTTTACATTACCGTGTTTTTTAACTTGAGAACTTCCAAAATAAATAGCTAAGTTACTTATGAATAACCCTGTATATATATATATATATATATATATATATATATATATATATATATATATATATATATATATATATATATATATATATATAAACTATTCGAAGCTATCTACATTAAAACACAAACACCTAAAATTACAAACATGAAACCAGTAGTAACATTTTAAAATGCTTACAGTAATGCGATGTTTTGTGATGTCATTAAGCGTTGGTGAATTTAAAATCGCTAATGACTTATTGGAACAATGCTGAAAACGTTCTATGTGCGTTTATTCCCCGTCTTTTTACAATTCTCTTTTTTCTCCAGCTTTTTTTGTTCATTTTCTTTTTAAACCCGAGGATGATTCGACGAAGAATCGAAAACGTTTGTGAAACATGTACAAACTATGGAACATTTATTTATTTTTTAAATTTTGAAACAATATTACTATGAGAAAAATAGAAAAAAAAATACAATTAAACGGACTAATTATGTTATTTTAACAATGTCTGCATATATATCTCTATATATATATATTTACATGTATATATACATATATACATATATATACATATATCATTATATATATATATATATATATATACATATATATATACATATATGCATATACATACACATATATATACATATATATATATACATATAATTGTATGTAAATATATATATATATATATATATATATATATATATATTATGGTTGCTCGAAATATTAAAAATAATTATTTTTCGTCTCGTCAGGATATAGCAAAAATTAGAACATTTGAGTTTCCTTATCTATCAATCTTTATCTTGCTCTCTCTCTTTCTCTATCTCTCTCTTTCTTTCTCTTTCTCTCTCTCTCTCTCTCTCTCTCTCTCTACATATATACACTTCAAAAACTTATTATTATCTATCTACGGTTTGGTGAAAGTGCACGACACCACCCACGTTACTGACATCTTTAGCTGTGAAGATACTGAGATAGATCCATACGTGGCACATCTAAACTTTTGCTCATCTCATTGTCTTCTTGTCTAGTTCTACAACCATCGAACACCCACAGTACACACGCACACACCTTTCAATACATGTAGGAAGACCGGAAGTCACATCACAAAATTCTGTACTTTTAAAAAAAAAGATTTTTAACAGACATTGTGTATTCCATATGTTAACAAATAATAAATAAACAAGTCGCGCGTGCGTGGCCCTCCTCTGTATGTGACTCGATGTGGCGAGTGTAAAATGCAATAAATCTTAGCAATTTAGGGCATTTTGACCCCCTTTGTACCCCGTGAGGGTGCGAACCAGAATTTTCTTGAGGTCAGGGGTGCTCATTTTATATCCAGAACAATTGCCTCTAAATTTTGGCCAAGTTTCAGAAATATCGAATGGATGAATACAACGTTATGAGAGAAAAGGTCATTTTTGCCATTTTGGGAGCTTTTGACCCCCTGGGGGCACGAACCAGATTTTTTCCAAGGTCAGTAATACTTATTTTCTATTAGGAACAATTGCTTCCACAATTTGGCCAAGATTCAGAGAAATTGAATGGATGGATGAAAAGTTATGAGGCAACACATGTCATTTCTTGCCATTTCGAGGCCTTTTGACTACTTGGGGGGCTAACCAGATTTTTTTTTAAATCAGAGAATGTCACTTTCTAACCTGACCAAAGTAACGACTTCATGCAAAATTTCAGAGATATTCAATTGATGGTTGCGGAGAAAATCCGGACGAACGGACGGACGGACATGCCTCAAAACATAATTTTATAAATCGGGTGACCAATAAAGAAACACATTTATATATATTTCAAATTATTTTTTTACACACACACACACAAACACGCACACAACACACACATATATATATATATATATATATATATATATATATATATATATGCACAGATATATCTTTTGTCATTGAATCTGTCATCAGTGTGGCTAAGTGTTTCAAACGTATCATACACGTACCTGAAAACTTGACGCCAGAGTATTTCCATATGTTACCAGTCGTGTCGCATGTATTACTATTTAAAATAATGAATACTCTACTAAATAATCTTTCATTATTGTTTCCACATTTACGATACTAGTATCCAGGAGAACCTGATTATTTTTACGTTAATCTATTGCATCACTCTAAAGTGAAAAAAATAAATGATCCTTCTTGTAATATGGCAGCCGCTTACAAGACCATAGTCACATTGAGGTAGACTCACCACTATATGTTGACTTAATGTTGAGTATATGCTTATTAGAAGTCTCCATACAAAAATTATCAGGAAGCTAAACTGAAAACAGACGAAAAAAACTCGGAAAATATATTAAAATTCAAGCCAACAAAACGATAGTATTTGGGAAAAGTAGAAGGTTTGTTAGAAAAACAGATAGCACTTGCTAACCTGTTTGTAAACACTATTTATTTTTCAATTGGAAGAAACTTTATGTGTCCGATTTACCTCAATAATAATATCCTCACAATTGAAAAGAACCGACTCGATTTTAACAATGCGATGCGTGTTAGTGTTCAGTGGTCACGCAATGCCAAAGAGAACATTTTGGCAACAGTCTTATATCTACTGCCAGTGGTTTCTTTGCCAAATCGAAAGATTGGCTCTCTCTAAACAAATTCGGTCATTATTAACGTATATTAATTTAAACTGATTTCACATTTTATATATTTCTTTTTACTTTTTTTTCGTTCTTCAACTATTTGTTGGGTTATCTGGTGTTGTATATCTAATAAGATTCCCATTCATCTGTCTATAATAGTATTAGTAATCGTAATATGACATATTTGAAATGAATGATGACTTTCTTTTTGTTTGATATTCTCTTGTTAGAAGCGAAGTAAATTAACGTGTTCGCTGGTATCTGTTTACATAGCAAGAAGTAAAATGAATTTATCTCTTTCTTTTTCACTGCTTTTATATATAATCAGAAGAAAATTAAAACAATTCACGAACATTTTAACTTTGGAATATTCTAACATTTTTAAGGTTTAAGAAATGAAGATTAAAATTAGGTCAGCATGATATATAGATTATAAAGTGTTGATATTCTTGTATATCGGAGGGTTTGTCATCCATTAAAAGAAAGCCATGAGAGAATAGTGGTAAAAAGTCATTGGGTAAAGTGTGACAGCTTTTTAAATAGGGTAGGCGTGAGTGGTCTTTTACTTATTTGCGTGTCTTTGAAGGATGTGGTCATATGACACTTTCCCAGTCTTTAATGCAGTCGTTTGCAATAGTGCTGTACTCTGCAAGATCTTTCAAGCTATCTAATTATGAATCGTATGTCATTCCAATTCATATTCGCAGACGGTTAGGTCAGTTTAGTTTCCCCATCTATTCATAAGAACTTTTTATCGCCCAATTCCCATTCTCAAGCGGTGTAGTGTTTTCCACTGGTAGCAGGGTGACTCTGAACGGGAAGAGAATTCCTCAGACGCAGGCATTCCCATGTCACTATAAGGGGGCATCTCTTAGCCGTTTATATCACAGTTGTAGTCTGAATTCTTCCTGATATGTTGTTAGTGGTTCAACATGGCCGAGGAAGCTTCTCCTTGACTTCAGTGGTTGGACAGGTAGTTATCGTCCATGAAAGAGATGGCGTTAATCACAGAGAGCTTTTGTGAGCTCTACCTGGCTGGCAACTTCCCGTCTCACATCTGAAGGAGCAATGCCAGTGAGAAATACGGGTTGTTCAGGTTAGTGAGCTTCAGGCAGCCAGTAGTCAAAAGGCAGGTGTTGTTCAGCGCTGAATCTAGGTGTTTGGCATGCGTATGTGGAATACTCCGCACATGAATAGCACGTGAGTGGTGAAAGCCTCGACTAAGTTAAAAAACAAAACATTAGCAGTAAGTTGCAAACTAGAAGCGGTTAATGAAAATTGAATTAAAATGAGGTCTTACAATGATTTGCTTAAACTGAAATAATGACTCTTCCCATGAATTTCACAAGTCATTTTATGATTATGTATAGAATGAAAAAGAAAGAAATTAAGACGTATTTCCAGTAGAAAAACATGACCATATCAGTGTAGATTACTTGCTATAGATATATTTCCATACTATAACTAAGTTTTACTCACGTATTGGGCATTGTTTATTTAAATACTGAATATATATATATATATATATATATATATATATATTTATATACGTACATATAGTATGTTATATAACGTTGTAATATTATATGTGTAAATAAATAAAATAGTAAATTGTATATATATATATTTATATATATATATATATATATATATATATATATATATATATATATATATATATATATATATATATATAAATGAATAATACAATTATAATTATTCTATATTAGATAATATCCGTATCGGGAGATGCTCGACATTAATGTAGAACATTGCTATAAGAAATATTGAAATGATGCAAAAAGTAAAGCTGTACACTTTACAAGTTTATTATAGTCACACTGTTCGAACACCGACACGAACATCATATTTAACTTCAAGCGATTAAAACTTCAAATTCAACTGTAGGGTTTTAGAAAGGAAAAAAAAACAGCTAAGTTCATAATTTTCTAACTATCTTTATCTTAAATACTTGCATCTAATTACATTGCTACGTCTAGTTAAAGAATATTCTTTTTTTCGCAGGTACTTTTCGTTTATTTTGTGTTGCCCACAACTCTTTATGTGTTTTTCTTTCTTTTTTATGTTCTTGCTGATATTTTGCGTTAATAAGTCTAGTTAAAGAATATTCTTTTTGTCGCAGGTTTTTTCGTTTATTTTATTTTATTTTATTTAATTATTTTTTTCTATGTTGTTCACGACTATTTATGTCTCTTTCTTTTTTATTTATGTTCTTGCTTACATTCTGCGAGTTTTTTTCTTTGGAGGGGTCAATGCGTTCAAGATAAAAAAGGGGGGGGGGTCCACTATCAATGTAGTTTTAAAAAAGGGAAAGCCCCACGGAAACCCTCTTGGCTGTGTTCTGTTTAAAAGCCACATGTTGATCCATTTATATCAACGACCGTCAAGCGAAGACCTCAAATTCAACTGTAGTGTTTTAGAAAGGAAAAAAACAGCTAAGTTTATAATTTTTTAACTGTCTTTATCTTAAATACTTGCCTATAATTACGTTGCTACGTCTAGTTAAAATACATTTTTCCACATAGTGCAACCACAAAATTACCTTTTATAATGTAACGTCATAGCTAAAGTTCCTCTTCGCTCGACCTACTCGATAGTATATAAAACCATCCCACACACCATAATAGCCGGTGAAATGTCTCTACAACTAATTTTGCTGATAATAGTGGGAGGGAAATGTATCCTTAGTCCTTCATTATATTTAGAAGCCGGTGACTAGACTTATTCTATCTACATATATACATGTATATATGTTTATATACGTGTGCATATGTGATCGGAATTGTTTTTTTACCTGCGAGGGGCTCGGAAATACCCGACTAGTAGACGGGTGCAGGCTATCCTCTCTCGGAGTGATGGACTCGTAGAAGGAATACTCTGACAATAAAACCTTGCTACATACCATATGTCTTGGCAGCAAACTGTTGGGAAGGGAGGCCTCCTTAGTCTTTGTCGACAACCTTCCTAGAGCTGGACTCTCGAACAAAGTATCCGGTTTGCAAACCTATAATTGCTTAAGGAGTAGATACGCTCTGCTTATCACCCGGCCTTCGCACTCTTTCTTTGTCTATTAGCCAGGCGTAGAGGTACAAGTACTGGGAGTCCTCTAAAGAAGCCTGGTAGTTCGCCTTGTTTCCTGACTAGGGCAATGAACGCCATCTCTCTTTCTCTCTCTCCGGGCAACGTGGGGAAAGTTTTTTTGTCACTAAGTCTTACATGGCTAGTCTGGGGCGCTCTTGTTCCGACAGGTTGAGGGTACAGGTACAACAGCTTGTCGTGCTGCTATTTCCGACTAGCAGCAAGGAGCCCAAACTCTTGGGTCGCACCAAGAAAGGCTGCTCCATCATCAGTTGCATAATACCGTATGTATGTGCCATGTCGCGCATGGAAAGGGAGCCTACAGTAATCCCCGGAGGGCTTTCCCGAGACCACAACCCCCATGGACCAAGTCACGACTAATGGACTGGCTGTGTGAGCTTATTTGACACCTAACAAGCACCCATTTTTCCCTCCCCACTCTAACTAAAAACAAACATGAAATTACAAAATAAAACAAACAAACAAACTTAAACCAGACACCCAACAAAAACATGTTCGTCTCCGCCCTTGAGGCTCGCATTCACAAATATCTGGGGACTAAGAACCAACATTAACGACGTAGAAACTTTTTCTATTCACAAACTCCCCGGATATCTTAGCTCTAAGTGAAACGAACCTTCAATCCTTAATTCCCTCTCATCACTTTGCCATGACTGATTACCTTTCACTCTACCGTAAGGACTCTGACAAACATATGCATGGGCTAGGAGTTTATGTGACTAGACAACATGGGTTAGAATCAGATGACCGAGCCTATATGTGCTTTAAATTGACCTTACATCACAGAGTTAGTTACTTATATTTCTTAAACCGTTCTCCTTCGAACCAGGACTGTTCACTACTATACTATGTCTCCGAAAGCATGGATAGAGCACTCTCACTTGACTCAAATGCCCAGATTCATGTATTGGGGGATTTTAATGAACACCACTGTGACTGGTTGGGCTTCTCAAGCGTTACTGATGCAGCTGGGAACTCTACCTTTAATTACTCCTCAGCTTACGACCTCTCACAGGCTGCCACTTTTCCAACCCGCCTTCCTGATCGCGCGGACCAGCAAGCCTCACTTCTCGACCTTTTTTTGACCTCGTTACCTTAGGCTTGTGTGGCAAATGCCCATAGAAACTCTGATCACGCTGTGGTAATTATACTTATCACCTTAAAAACTCGTCCAAAAGCTGAGGAACCGTTGCTTAAAACGACGAGAAACTACGAACAGGATTATTTTGAATCCCTCTGGGATAACATCAGTGACGCTCTATGGGGTGTGACCTTCTCACTCCTTGCTGATCAGTGTGCAAATAAGCTAACAGAATGGGTCAAAGCAGGCATTGATGCTTATGCCCCCTACGATAAAATTCTCCTGCAAACCCCACTCTCCTCAATGGTTCACCTCAGAATGTGCGGCCGCCATTAATCACCCGCGAACAGACAAACATTTGTAGAGGCAAGAAATGATTGCAATGTAGTGATAGATGAAGCAAAGAGGAGGTATACAGAGATAAAAAACGCATACAGTCACAGAAACTAGGCACTCGTGATTGCTGGAAAATGTATAATAGTGTGATGAACAATGAACAATCAACAATTACCTCGCTATCTAATCACAACGATGGTGTATGCACGGCAACTGATAAATCTGAACTACTTGCTCAGAGTTTAGCATTAAACCTCACTCTTGACTCGCAAATCACCCCCTCTCTAAATTCCCATTGCGGACTGAAGCCACACTTGAGAACCTGGTCATCAACCCGTCTCAAGTAAGAGACATCATAAACAACCTTGACACATCCAAATCCTGTAGGCCTGATCTTATACCAGTAATAATAATACATAAGTGCTCTGCTGGGCGGGCCCCTGTCCTCTCCAAACTATACAACGAATGCCTTACTGAATCTTGTTTCCATGATGTTTAGAAAATTGCCTTTGTGGTACCAGAATTCTGAAGATAGAACTGATCCTCTAAACTATTGCTCAATCCGTCTACTCCCGATCTTTGCTAACATCTATTAATCATTAATCAATCTGGCGATAGTCAGGCATCTAGTTTATGCTGAACTTCTTTCTGATCATCAATACGGATTCAGACAAGCACGATCTACTACAGATATCCTAACGGTCATCTCTAAACGCATATACCATACACTGGACAAGGCAGGTGAAGCTAGAGCGGTAGCGCTTGATATATCCAAGGCTTTTGACAAGGTCTGGCATAAAGGGCTTCTCATAAAACTGCACTCATATGGTATTACTGGATCAATATTTAATATAAGTAAATCCTTCTTAACAAAACAAAAGATCCAGGTTGTACTCGATGGGCGTTCTTCTAAGAAATATGGCAAAAATGTTGGTGTACCCTCAGGGATCTATTCTTGGACCTCTACTGTTCCTAATTTTCATAAATACCCTCCCTGATGCATTGCGACTGAGATAGGAATATTTGCTGACGACACGACTCTCTACTCTCGTCATGTGGGCAAAACCGACGTGCACATATCTGAGACAAAGGCTTAATCCTTAGAAAATGACCTCCAGTCTGTAGTGGAATGGGGTAAACAATGGATGGTAACTTCTAATGCCGCAAAGACAAAGCTCCTTTCCTTCAATAACTACAAGAAACCTCTTCAACCATCGATTGTCATGGCAAAGAACACCCTACCTGAGAGTTCATCATTCAAAGTCCTCGGCCTAACCTTCACAGATAGCATGAATTGGAATAAATACATCGAAAACATTGTCATGGCTGCTATCAAGGTGAGGGAGGCTCTCTATACCGTGCCAGTAAACTTATCACACCTGACATTATCCTATATCTTGACAAAGCCACCATCCGCCCATGCATGGAGTATTGTTGCCACATCTGGGCTGGTGCGTCATCCGCTAGTCTCTCCCTCTTAGACAAGGTCCAGAAAAGAGTTGCTAACTTGATATTTCCTTCACTATCTACCAAGCTCCAGCCTCTGTACCATCGCCGCAATGTTGCTTCCTTGTGCCTGTTTTACAAGTACTTCAATGGATTGTGTTCTGATGAGTGTTCTGCTTTGGTTCCCCAACGACGTTAATTCACTAGACCAACCCGACAATCTGCCAAATCCTATCCATACACTGTAGATATCCCCAGATGCCGTAGAGCTTTCTACTCCAAAAGCTTATGTCCTTGTGCTGCTGGACTCTGGAACCCCCTCCCTTCTTCCTGCTTTCCTGACGCTATTGACATACAGAAATGTTGAACTAACATAAACAGACATTTCGCTGCGCAGCCTCTAATTTAGGTTGAATCCCCTTTTTTTCTTTCTCAGTAGCCCCTTACACCTACAGTGCCGGCCTGCCTTGTTTGGGGGGGAAATAAATAAAAAGTAGTTAGAGCGTATACCGATATGCTCACGACACATTGTCGAGACATGTGAGAGTAATTTAACGTATTAAACGTAAGAGTTAGTGGCCATATACGCAAGCTGTCGAGGGCACTCAATATAGTGTGGGGTAATGTTATAAATCCAAATTTTCTTAAAGTGCTTAAGAAATGAGAGTATATATATATATATATATATATATATATATATATATATATATATATATATATAAACATTACATATATTCGAAAGTTCGTGTTACGTGCACAAATTTACGCACACGTTTTAAAAAAAAACTAAATTATACTGTAATAAGTGTGATTTAAGGTATATTTTTTTCTGTGAGAAGATATACCTGTGCGTCGCGTGAGCAAATTGAATGATTGCCATTGTGAGACTTCATTTGCTTACAAGGTGTAATAATGGGGACTGTACTGAATTTTGGCAAGCCATCTGCTTTTTCTTTCTGTCAGTACAAGGCTCTAAATTGTACCTAGGATCATTATCCTGTAGAGATTTCTTATTGCTCAACATATGACCAAAGTTCGCTTGACCACTATAACTCTCCGCCAGAAAAATAGATACTAAATAGTTTATAACCGCTAAAAGATTAAACACTTTACCAACAATCAAAAGACCGAATGAAAGGAAATATTTTCGTTGTAATTAGTCTGCGTTAATTAATTAAACTTTTCAAAAGAATAAATATTTACAACACCATTTCTTAAAGACGCCAGCAACAAGAATTCAAAAATCTCAAAGCGACAGGAAAGGGTCGCTGTGAAAGCAAGGTATATATTAGTATTATCAGTGTTAGCACCCTTCTGACTTTGAGCTTTTGTGGCAGGGGTGAATGTTACGTGGTTATGCCAGAGATAAGCGGCTATTAGAAGTCTGGTGAGTATCGCGGACAAGTCGGCATCAGAATCTGTCATCCCATGGTTGTCCCTGTTGATAAATATCTCAACACAAAGGCGTGTAAGACGAGCTACCACAAATGAATATATTGGTTTCTGCACCATTCTCTTGTTCGTGCTTGATCAATTTTCTTCGACCTCGCCTGTAACTGCTGAGCCTTCGTGTCGGTTAACAAACGAAAATAAATCAGAAGTAGCAATTTTATATAATAGAATAACAATAAGTCCTTTTCAGTTACATAAGATATCAACCATTTTCTAGGCTATTTAAGATGTAACTTTCCAAAAACGATAATCAGACTGCAGTAACATTACTCAACCGATGTTCGTTAGTACGACGTAGAAAACATCATTCACAGTCCGGTCATGAAAGTTGAAAATTACATAGACAACGGACAGCTAAGTACTACCAGATTTCACACTTTACAGTAGGGAGTACTGTAGAAAAGTTTTGGGGAAATGTTTTTATATTTTAGGTAGCCCTGAGTATATGGAGATATATAGCGAACAGTCAAATACGTTAGAATCATAGCACGTATGCGTAAACGGACTTGTGATCGCTTAGCAGCAGAGAGCGTTTGAATCGGAATCCTTTTAGAATCGAGACTAATGCATGTTTTTACATATATCTTTTAAAATAGAGAGTAGCGACGTTTTATCTATCTTTGTCCTTAATCATTATAATTTAAAATGATAAATAAAAACATTAACTTTCGTAACACACGTCTCGCGTTTATTAATGATAATAAACAAAGAACCAGCAAGACAAACAACTTTTTATAGATCAGAAATAAATATCTAAAACCGCAGAACTTAATCTGCCCCTGTCAAGTAAGTTATGGTCTTTATTTTTCATCTCTTCAAATAATACCAGAGAATCCAAATATTTATTTCCTAAATTTGTTTATTCGAACTGTGGTAATGCTACCGTTGAAAAGTCACGACATGCTAATCTTTTATAACTGATATGCAATCAGTAATACAAATTGCAACTTAAAAATAAATACATTATTTAAACATGGTACTTTTTTGATTGTTTGAAAATGTATTGAATCTTTCCAATTTTTAAAACTAGTTTCGATTAGGTTTTTATTGTTCACAGTTTAATTAAATATAGCGGCGCAGAAAACGTCCAAAAATATTAGCATTAAAAGAGTGTTCGTATGGTAAATAAAGGTAAGTAAACAGTTCAAGGTTTGCAAAAAAGTTGTTTAATGCATGTAAAGGTTTACAGAAGAACAAACACGAAATGAAATTACGTAGAAATATTTACAATCGGATTACAGTTAAAGATGGTGTTATGCTTGAATTTAGCAAATGCAGGTGACTTATAGTGTCTCCAAGCAAACACGGCTTAACAGTTGCAGACCCATTGGAGAGGATATTAAGTACTACATAACAATCTTCATTTTGTCAGACCAAAGATTTCAATAGAGAGACTGCTACAACCAAACCAATACACTACTTTTGACGCAATATGACAAATTCCTGAACTTACATCTGATGTTCTTGTTTAGGCAAATGTTATTTCTGATGTTTGCCCTGGGTAATTGTTGTGGAGTACAAATCACCCCTATTGAAGAACTAATGGAAGCAACCATCTATAATAAATACCATGGTTGCAAAGACTAAAACAGAAGACATTCCTATTCATGTTTTACCGCATGGTAGGAATCCGGTCATCTCCTACCACATTTAGTGGTGTTACTGTATTGCTATGAATAAATACATTGTATATTTTAACCTGTCACAATTTGTGGTTGTTACTTTTGTGACCCCTAGCACGGGTCTACAACAGTAATAATAAAGATTAAACGGGAATAGAACAATCAACCAGCAATGCTGATGATAAAAGTGTTTCCCTTATGCTCAGCCAGATTTCGAATTCGATTTATACCCCCTTACTGCGGATATGCTACTTACACAGACGCTACACAGACTTACACAGTACGCTAAACTGGAGCAAGAAATATTTTAACACTACTGTGAACAAATTCCCTGATTCCAGACGACAATAACGAACTATTTCTGCCAGTTGTCTTATCTGAAGTATTTTTCTCTTCACACATCGTTAGCTGTTCAGAAGAGAGTGATGTAGCTCGAAGATGTGATTCAGTCTTCATCTCCGTGTGGTTTTAACAAATGAAACAAAGTTGTGTACTTTCTTCTCTGTTGGTTGTGATAAAATCAGCCATCTCCGTCTTTTTCAAGGTAGTTGTAATAATCGACAACACCAAAAAAAAAAAAACGAAAACAATATTTTTGCCGAATGGTGTCATGCTTAAAATGTTGTTGTTTTTCTTTTACAGAGCTATGATATTACATATTCCCGTTGTCCACTCCCAAGACGGAAAAACGAAGACGGAAATCCAAAAAGAACGCTCCTTTCAGTTCACTGACCACAGAGAAAATATTCTAGCATGTGTACATTCAACTGCACATGTGAAATATGGCAGTTCAAAATAAAATGACAGCAAAACATTATAAAGTACTTAGTTTATATTGAACAATATGACCGCACACCGAAAATTACGGTACCTTATCAAGTAGAATTTTAATAAAAAATAAAATTAACTTCGCGATTTCACGCTACATACGCCCAGGGGAGGGAATAAGTTAATCTTGAGTCAGTTTTTGAAACGAAAATGCGATAATGGCTGGCTTCTCTGGAATACGATGCATAGGTAATTTTCATAAATAAAGATAAAAAATACTCGATTATTTTCCGTAATTGTCGGTGTATGATAATATTTTTCAATGCAATGTAGTGCTTGTATTCTCATTTATTTGACTGTTATATTTCACATGTGCCTTTTTATGCACAAGTGGCAAAACTTGTGCTAACTTCGGACTGCTAATCCATGCTGCATCTTCGTCTATACGTATCTTTAAGTGTAGTTTAACTTATAAAAGTAATTTTTCTTTTCCTGTTCGACTAGCTTTTTGTTGAATTTTCTATGATATCACCTAACTTTTTCACACCCAATAATTAATCTTGCTGAAATAATTATGTCGATTTTGGCCTCTATTACATCTATGGTATATACAGGAGAGCGCTGATTCATTCTTTGAAGAACTGGATAAACATACACAATCTCAGGTAATTAAGGGATTTCGTAACTAAACAGTCTCATGTTCATGAATAAATATTTATATGGGCAATTTCAAAAGTAGGAGATTAAAGCTATAAACTACTTTTATTTAATTCATTTGAACGAAAAATATTCATATTCAAGGTTTTTTTAAAACAATTAAATGTTTCTGTTTATTTTAGAGCAACACGCTACTTATGCTGTTAACAGCGAGTGAAGTTGTGTTGCTTTTAAGCGATTAAAATATTCTGAACCAAACTAGAGAAAATATTTTAGTCGAAAAATGCTAAGATCCTTTTTAGCCAATCGCAGGCTTTAAAAGCGAGAACGTGAAATGTCGTTTAAAAAATAACCTTTATTAAAAGTGAAGAGTTATAAAAGTGACAATAAACACCATTACGTGATTCATTAAAAAAATGGGAAATAGACAGGAATACATTATGAGATTTTGGGGATAGATTTAAACAGAAGAGTAAGATTTTAAAATAAAATAAACAAATTCGAGCACTTGAAAGAGCGGCCATTCAAATTTGCCGAAGAAATTAAAAAAAAAAGTGCGGCCTTGTATTGATCGCGATTCTGGCCGCTATTTTTCTTTTCCTTAAAGGAAGCAATCGAAATTGTGCGAATAAGCGACAAAACCTCTTAACAGGCGAAACGCGTTACAATATTCACCTGTTACTTTCTCACAACCTTCCGAAATGAACGAAGAGAAATTAAACATGGACAACAAAACTTCCCCTTCCGCATTCACGCAAGGTTGGGGTGTGTATTTCACGCTCCCCGTTTATAGCTTAAATAGGCAGCAGAAGTTGTCTGTCAGAATTAATATTTCAATATATATAGACATGTACTAAAAACACATGAAAATATACAAAATTGATATATATATATATATATATACATATATATATATATATATGTTCATATATATATATATATATATATATATGTGTGTGAGTGTGTGTGTGTGTGTGTGTGTGTGTGCGTGTGTATATATATATATATTTATATCTATCAATATATCTATCCATATATATATAGTCTCGGAAGTTTCTCAACCATTAAAACTATATTAAAAAAAAAAAAAAATTATAGTCCCAAGTCTTCCAGTGGAAAATCACTCATGTAAGTCAATTTATTTTTTACAGTTATTATATTAGTTTATTTCTAACACTATTTTAATAGATCATCAGCTGTTTACCATGAAAAACTGTTTCGGCAATTTAAAAACAATATATACATATACATGGGTGTGTGTGTGTGTGAATATATATATATACATATACACATATATATATATATATATATATATATATATATATATATATATATATAATACGTTTATATAGTTTTCTTGAAGCATTGTTTATTTGTATAAAGAAACGTTATATTTAGAAGGCAATAACATGCAGAGTTGTGACGGATAGACACAAGTATGAGCCAATAAGACATATAATGGTGGAACAAATCAAATAGTTTCACCCTTAATACAATGTATACATCTATATATATATATATATATATATATATATATATATATATATATATATATATATATATATATATATATATATATATATATATTTATTAATTTATTTTTACAGACACACATATATATGTTTATCTAAACAATGTTACATTGTTATGTTCTATCTGTATCGAAATGGGCTGGTGGGAACTTAGTATGATATAATATTTCGGGAACTCTTCACTTCTTCGGAACCGTGCTCAACTCAAGTTCAAACGTGTATTTGAGTTAAGCACGGGTTGTAATAAAGGACGAGCTCCCGAAATATTATATAATACGGAGTTACCACCAGACAATCTTGATACAGGTATTATATAAAACTGTAACACTGTTTAGATAAACAGATATATGTGTGTTTGTGAAATATATATATATATATATATATATATATATATATATATATATATATATATGTATATATATATATATATATATATATATATATATATACATATATGTGTGTGTATGTTTACATTCTATTAAGGGTAAAACTATTTAATTTGTTCCACAATTATATGTCTTATTTGCTCCAACCTCTGTCTATTCGTCACTCCCCTGCATCGTGTTGTCTTCTAAGTATCACATTTATATACATATATATATATATATATATATATATATATATATATATATATATATATATATATATATATATATAAATGGCGCCCTAAGGAGATTTTTCCTTACGTTAAGGTTTGTCTTTGATTGTTTTCTTTGTTTTTGCCCACAATCAACTACAGTGTAGTGTAGGTTTATTTCAAGACTTTTCAACTTGAGAACTACTATTCATTGTGGATTTTTCTGATTATCTTCATGTTTAGATGAGCCGATATTAGTATAATAATGTTGGTTCGCGCACCTACAGGGGCACGAGTCGTAAGAACACATCTCACAAGAATGTCATGTTTTTTTTAAATGTGAAAAATAAAAACCATGATTATTGAAACATAAAATTAACTTGTCTTATATATATATATATATATATATATATATATATATATATATATATATATATATATATATATATAACACAACTGTCCTCCCTGTGATTTAAGACACATTCTAGTTAATATCACGAAGATGGTACATTCCGACACCGATTAAAAAATTAAAAAAATGCTATAAGCAATCTCCTTATGAACACAAAAACCTAAAGTTAAAAACACCACATATGAAACCAGTGGTAACATTTTAAAATTCTTATCGTAATCCGATTTTGTTCTGTGAAGCTATCCAGCGGTGCTGAATTTAAATCGTCACCGACTTCCTGGAACATTGCGAAAAACGTTCTCTGCACGTTTCTCCGTCGTTTTGTATAAAGTTTTAATCTTTCTCGAGCTGTTTTGTTCATTTGGTTTTGGAACCTGAAGATAATTCGACGAAGAATCGAAAACGTTCCCAAAACTTATATATATATATATATATATATATATATATATATATATATATATATATAGTAAGCAATGAAAATATATATGGCAATCAAGCTACACAGAGGCTCCCGTGTTTCATCCCTGGGGGAATCGTCAGGCTAAATGCATGGAGTTATTTCTGTCAGGTGTTTTTATATACATGGCTTGCTAGTTAACCAATCAGATTCTTTGTTGTTCCCTCAGCCAATCGTTGGGCTTCCCGCGAACAAAGGCTTTGTTGGTGACGCTCCTATGTCAATCCTATTGTTTGTTAACAATGGAGTTTCCTATATCCTGTTTCCTTTGTTTTGTCAATACAGTAGGCGAATTTATTTTAACACGTGGTTTCTTGTATTTTTATTTTAGGTTTTAAATTTTAACTTGTTCAGTTTTTAATTTATTTATTTATTAATTTATCTATTTATTTATTTTTTTTTTAACTAGCAAGCCATGTATATAAAAACACCTGACACAAATAACTCCATGCATTTAGCCTGACGATTCCCCCCGGGGATGAAACACAGGAGCCTCTGTGTTGCTTGATTGCCATATATATTTTCATTGCTTACTACCTAGCTCTACTTACGTATCGAGCACTGTTGAAGTAAATACTGAAAACTGATACATAAAAAATTATATCTCCTTATAATATTTTATGTGGATACATGAAGTACTAATATATATATATATATATATATATATATATATATATATATATATATATATATAAGATACACCTTTTTTTATTTCATTCTAATTGGTTAACCTATTCCATATATACACTGTGCAAAACGTATAGATATTGTTTTATACCTACGTGATTTTTAAATACAACCGTAAGAAATAAACTGAATAATAATGGTTTATATCAATTAGAGAGGTCATATATTAATAGCGTACGATTCCAAAAGTTCATGATAGTATAATTAGAATTGTAAATAATTGGATCGAGTTATACCCTACACCTCCTATGCATATACGCTTATTTGGAATAATTATCTCAATTACAAAGTTACATTTTAGTAACATTTATAACTGATAGAGAATTCTCCTCACCCTCATATCAAAATGTATTTATCAAAAGTTAGTATATACCAAGCTTATGGATCCAAATGGAATTATTCCAAAAGATCTCTTTTGTCAAGAGGAAACAGCAGGTTATTTCTGAATTATCATTTCTGACTAAAGCCCACATAAAATGTGCGCTGTTTTGGACCTATAGAATGAAACTAGCTACCGGATCAGTAGCAGACACTCGCTATGAAGCGAGCTGATAACGGAATATATTGTTGTTCGGAAGAAACATCTTTTCTTGTTGTCTGGTATATATATATATATATATATATATATATATATATATATATATATATATATTTCTTCGGCCGTTTTACTGATGAAATAGTTCATTTCAATTTCCAGACAATCAGTAGAGAATACGCACCGTTTGAGGGCCTTTCTCTCAACGACTTTTTCGCGTATCAGCCCCTTCACTCAATCGAATTTCAATATAACTGTTCAATGAAATAAAAACACCTGCCATCTCAACGGCTTAGCGTCTCCCGTGTCGTTTTAGGATTCAGCGTCTCGTCTCTTTTTGACTTAGTTCTTAACGGCTGAGCGTCTTACATCTTTGTCGTATGAAACCGTTCTCTTATATTGATAAGAAACACATTTGTGTTCGATGAATATATACATTAAAATAAATAAAATAAATACCTAAATAAAAAATAAACTAAATATAAATAAATACTTAAATATAATAACATTCCTAAATTATCTAAATGGGTCGAAAGAGATAATTATCAAGTATTTTAAATTAATAAAACAAAATATTTTCCTCTAACAGAGATAGTTATACAATGGACACATTCTATTATATCACTATGTGATATTCCTTTTCGCCCAAGGCAACTTTATTTTTTAAGTTTTCCATCTCCCTGTATTGTCTGTTTTTCTTGACTGATTGTTTTGTAGATATTCCTTTTCCACCCTACAATGCCATACAAATCCGGTATATAAAATGACCACAGTTTTCCAACCGCCGTTGATCATATTTCTTTCTATCTAATTATTTATGTTGTGCATCGATTATTATATGGTCAAGCATGCACCATTCTTCCATAATTATTCCAAAAGATCTCTATAGTCAAGAGAAAACAAGATGATTATTTCTGAATTATCATTTCTGAAGAAAATACACATAACATCTGCGCTGTTGTGGACTTATGTGTATTTGATAAATTATATATATGTCGTCATATAAAGTTTTCTTTGTTTACGGTATAATATTACTTAATGTTGTAAGCCTTTTCTTGTACACTAGCTGACTTCCAAATAGTTGACCTAGCAAAATAATGATGTCATCCACTAACACACTTAGAAAGCACATGGAATGCATCTTCTGATGTCGAAAATTGATGAGAAAACAAAATTATGACGCCACCCACTAAAACAGGTGGAAATAACCGATACGGTCACTTCTGACGTAATAATGAAGAAGTTAGACAATAATTACGTCATCCATTAAAACAGAGATAGATACGTACTGTTATCTATGATGTGACGGTTCGTCTCTATGTACGAAATGTATATATATATATATATATATATATATATATATATATATATATATATATATATATATGTATATATTTAAATGTAGGTGCGATGCCGAATACGTAGAAAGACAGTGAAAAGGTTTGAATCGTGAATAAAACAACACATCTCCCCCTGCGATACGCCGGGGCCGACTAAATAATTTTAATAATTTAGTCAACACATTCGGGTCTGCTATTGCTGACTATCTTATAAATAGTGCCGAATGTGCGTAGACGTACACTAGTGACTGGTTTTATGTCTTAAGTAGATCGACTTCTCTATTCCATCTCAAAGTCCTGGAAGCTATATATATCAAGTCAATCAAATCATCCCTTTGTAAACAAAAAGAGTGGCTTATAGGACTTAATGTAATCAACTTGGTACCATCCTCCCCATATTTGTTCACCCAAACTTGTCTCTAGTTTTCATTATAAATTTCTTTTAAGTTTTTAGTCGTATTTAATTACTTCCACGTTAATACTGTGGTGAGTGTAGACGAAAGCCGGTTTAGTACATTCATTATTTTTTTTAATTTCCTCTCGTTTTTATACTCATTCAATTTCATTCTACACCCCCAAAATGTCCCAAACGTCTGCATTCCTCGCCGTTATTAAATTTTGTACTACGAAAACTTTATTTAAATATATATTGTACAAAACAAATGATTTGTATTAAAAAATTATTTTATTATTCCTTCTTAAATATAAATATCATGGTAAATTTCATTTTTCTAATTTATTTGTCGAATTACCTCTGACAATAAGTTTACATGTTTAAGAATCCATGGTTTAAGGAAGAGACAATGTAATACAACGTTTTCCTACATAAATCCTTTGTTTTATACCATTGAGTATTTAATAGATATCGTATTCTTTCACAATGTGTATTATCATTCCTTCCTCAATTATATTATTGGTTTATCCCGTATATCGAACATAAGAATTGTATAATAAAGAACTAACAACAGTGTGTACAAGAATACACAAATTAAATTTACTAAGCCTACAACAACTGACAATAAAAACTATAAAGCAAGAAACAAAAATATAATATGGTTTACACCCCCCTTCAATCAATCAGTTAAAACCAAACTTGGTAAAAAGATTGTAGACCTCATAATAACATATTTCCCCCCAAACAATATCTTACATAAAATATTCAACAAAAATACACTTAAACTAAGTTAGAGTTGCAGTGAAAACTTAGAAATGATAATTGAAAAACACAATAACAAAATCTTAAACAGCAACCTAAACCCTGAATTAGATAACAAAAAACAACTAAAGTAAAGTCCTGTAACTGCATAAATAAAAATGAATGCCCCTTGCAACAAAATTGTTTAATAACAAAAACTATTTACCGAGCAACAATCTCGACTAAGGAAACTCCAGATATAAAAAATACTACATAGGTATGGCAGGTAATACGTTCAAAGAAAGATACACCGGCCATAAATGTTCATTCAACAACCCTAGCTACCAAAACAGAACTTCACTGTAAAATTACCACTGAGAATTAACTAATAAAAATAAAACACCAACTGTAATCTGAAACACTATCAGAAAAACTAGCACCTGTAGCTCCTTAAACTCACCATGCTATTTATGCCTCGGCGAAAAGCTTGAAATAATTACATTAACCGACAGAGGAAAGCTTTTAAACAAAAAACAAGTAACACTGATCAACTGTAGGCATAACAGATCACATCTCCTTAGTAATGTGTACAACCCCTCCTAAATAATACCATTAAAACAAAAAAACAATACCCAACAACCCCCTAAAATTAACACTCATAAACACCTCCAAACCAAATAACCTTAACCCTCAACTACCAATACAATACAATTACCCCTATTTTTAATAAATATTATGACACGTTCAAGTAGAACTTTTAGATATATATGTATAGGTGAATTTTGTGAATATATGTATAAGCATATGTATGGAAATATAAAATTTGTAACTATTTATATGTGTATGTGTACGCTTGTGTATTTGTATGTATACGTATGCATGTGTACACATAAATGTGTATCTGTGTGTTCGTGTATATGTGTATCAGTATGAGTGCATGTATGAATGTCTGTGTAAACATATACATATATGAATTTATATGTATGCACGAGTACATGTATGCGCTCAACATCCAACTCACAAAATTCCACGACGGTCAAACACATATTACCAGAATCACTTTTTAAAAAATTATATACTGCTCACTTTACTCAAAATTACTGGCCCCCACCATTTCTAGTCCCCCCACTCATTGACCATAACTTGTGTTAACGACTTTAACTAGAACACCTTACCGCCAATATTATCTTTAATCTTATAACAGGTGTTAACCCCACCATTAGTAATACAATTACGACGAATAATACAATTTATTTATACCACTGCCATTAATCCATATATGACTTCCACTAAAAATAAAAGCAATTACCAGTATGTTTTATTAATTCATTACTACCTATTATTTATAATCAAAATACATTTATTTATACTCCAAAATAATTAAAACTAAATATAATAGTATAATCCATCAATATCAATGTCATAAACTTATATACGATTCTTACTAAGAATAATCCCCACAATACTTAAACGCATTATTATCTAGAATTAAATCTATTAATACTACTGCCACTAATCCATATATGACTCTTACTAAAAATAAAGGTAATTACCACTATGTTGTATTAATTAACTGCTAAATATTATTTAGAATTAAAATACATTTACTTATGTATCAAACTAATTAAAATTAAATGTCAATTGATCAAAATATAACGGCATAATTTATTAATACTAAGGTCATAAATTTATCACTAATAATAATTTAAACTAAATATCCCTTTAGGCTTTTTGTCGTGTAACTGTTATACGTCTGCATTGAAAGAGATTAAAACAATGCCTTGTACAGGAAACAGACACATCAACCCACGACAACTGTCTTAAATGGCTACAGACATACACTCTTAACACCTTCTTTCTCTCTCTTTCTTTATCTTCTCTTTCCTTCTTGTTTCCTTTCCCCCGGCCCCCTCTTCTCCAGCTCAGCGTTGGATAAAAATAAAAGTATGAATTTAATTTAAATTAAATCTTACATTAACCCTTCTCAGCCCGCGACAAATCCTAAATGACTATAGACACTCACCCCTAACCCCTCTCTACCCCTCTTCCCCTTTCCCTTTCTTTTTCTTTTCCTTCGACCCCCCTACTCTAGCTCAGCGTTGGATAAAAATACAAATACAAATAGCTGTAAATTAAACTTTTCTAACGGCCAATATATTTTCATCTTTTTTTCTTTTTCTTTTCCTCGCCCGCTCTCTATCCCAGTTCAGTGTTGGATAAAAAAAAATGAAAATATTTATTTCTAACGGCACATATATTTTTTTAAATCTGTCACATGACTTTTATTTCTTTTTCCTGTTCTTCTTTGCTTGACTCCATTCTTCCTGGAATTCAGCGACCGGTTTGGATCATACAAAACTTTCTGCCTGATGAGACCTCAGCTCTTGAGAGCTCTAGATCGATAACATCGACATGCCAACGTAGCAGACTTTGTACATGTTTGAATAAAAGCATTTACAATACGGCTCTATATTTTTATTGATCACTCTTTTATAAGCCCGGTTTGATTCCCTTTGGATTTCTACCCTGTGGATTTTTACCCTATCTGGATTACTATATATATATATATATATATATATATATATACATATATATATATATATACATTTTTAAATCCTTTAAACGAGCAGTACTTATTATATACATACATATATATTTATATATATATATATATATATACATATATATATGTATGCATATATATATATATATATATATATATATATATATATATATATATATATATATATATATGAAGAAGAATGGAAAGGAATTAGAGAAGCAAAAGCCAAATCATAATTCAAATTTTAGTACACCACTTTATATATATATATATATATATATATATATATATATATATATATATATATATATATATAAAGTAGAGACGATTTTTCCCCTGTACCTTCTCGGAGAATAGGAAAATAACCACATGCATCACAGGTTACTAAACTCACCGCTATATTACACTTATTCACTCGAGCGTGTTTTAGTAAAGTTGTTATTATTTTTATCCAGCTACCACTAAATGTTACATTTGGCCCGCCATCTACATCTCTCCGACAAACCAACTCCATATACGTGGTAGCAAAAACATTTCTCCCTAACAATGATGTACTGTCACTCTACTAATCGACACGGGGAACTAATAAACACAGTTTGATTTTCTACAAAAGAGTCCTTTCTTTTTAATTATTTTCCTGGTATCAATTTACTACATACTATAAAGCAATACGAAAATACTTAATGGCCGCTCCCGTTCATTACGATGCTTTTCCGCGAATATCAGATTACGTTATTTCCAATTCTACCTATGACTTCTACATCTACATTCATTCCGGAATTAAGTGAATCAAATTAACGAACACACTTCCTGCAACATTTAATCATTCAATATGGCGGCTACAATTTCTTGATCAAATCGACGTCCTTTTTAATTCAATAAGCGCCAAGATTCTCATAGACCCCGATCCATTTACATTTTCAAAACGATAAACCTTCAACACGCATATTATAGAAAACTTGCCCAGATTCGTTTACTACATCGACAAATGACAAAAACCGTGTCATTGTTTAACTTCACATTTGGTTGGAGAAATTAAACCTTACCATAATACGCATGCCAATTAACAAGCTTCGCTTAACTCGCCTATTTTCACATGTATTTTTGACTCGAAACCGTTGCGCAGCCATTATAAAGGGAGGTTTCATAATAGGCAGTTTGAGCGTTCGATCCCATTTTACTCTACCACTTTTTTTTTATAATGTAAAACATTCACCAACACGGAAGAGGGGGGGGAGAGAACAATACGCCGTTTCTTTTTTTATTCGACGTCATGCAATAGGTAGTTCTTTCTCCCGTGCAACGCCGGGCGACAGGTTCCGCTAGTATATAATAAATATTTGTTTTCTTTATTATCTACGTACGTCTACGTTTCGTCCTTTATAATCGGGACTCATCAGCATTTTAGTATAGCTATTCACTACTGGTCATGCGATTTGAAACCCCGGATTCTGAGTAATTTTACAACTCAAATCCAGACCCCTAGGGCCACTGGGCAACCGCTGTATAGCGAACAAACGGTGATAATTTTAACACTTTATCCGGCAGCTTGACGTCATAAGAGCGTTCAATTTAATGGAAGGAACGACGCATTTTTATAGCTAGCGACGTCATGCTGTGTTAATACTATACTTACAGTGCCCATCTAAAGAGGTTTTCGAGGAGATACAAATAATAAATATTTGTTTTGTTTATTATATATGTATGTATACGTTTCGTCTTATATATATATATATATATATATAAAAGTAGAGCACTGTGTGTAGGATTAACACAGCATGACGTCACTAGCATTAAATGCGTCTTTCCTTCCTAAAAAATAGTAGAATGCTCTAGACGTTATAGCCGCCGATAACGTGTTAAAAGTATCACAGTGTAGTTGCTATTTAAAATTGGCCGTGTGGTTAAGGCGTCGGATTTGGGTTGTAAAATACTCGTAATCCGGGGTTCGAATCCCATGACCGGTAGTGGACAGTCATATCTCTATGCTAATGAGTCCCGGTTTAAGGGCGAAACGTATACGTACATTGATAAAAAACAATAACAAATATTATATATATATATGTATTCAATTCTGAATCCTAGTCATCAAGATACGACTTCTAAAATCGGATTCTTATATTCTTGTCAGATAGTGGTGTTAAGAATAATAATAAATTATAATAAATCAATAGGACACGCACATTAATTATTATCTAATACATATAAGTAAGTATGTTGGATTCGTAAGTAAGACTTGAATACCAATGCATAAGGCGAATCACTATTAGATTCATGCTTACCCATTTTATTATCATTGGACAACATTTTTACGATAGATAAAATTATTTCGAAATTATTACTTTTGGAATATATTTTATCCGATTTAGATAATTAGTTTAGTGATAACCGTTTTTTCTTCTATCGCTGGTAAATGTATATTAAATGGACGCCATGTTTCATGTCAGTAGTAAAACTCTTTAGTGACGGTAATCCTATAAGAACAACTGATTAATATGTATATATTACAATACTATTATTTCTATACAAAATATAGGTGATAAAAATGTTACGTGATCAAAATTAGAAATCATCTGCCAAATTGATAAATTGACTTGCATAACATGCAAAGTCGTGTAGGTATATCACCATTGTCGTACATGTTTCCACTCATATTTGAGTATTCTTCATTTTTACATAAACTTGCAAGATGGCTTCTTGCATTTCATCGCTTTGCAAGTCTTTAATTTGATATAAAAGCAATCATTTTCCGTCCGTTTTATTTTATTCCGCCGTTCAAATAAGGTTAACAACTCTACATCATGTACAGTTACATACTTATTATATTACGTATTTAACGTGTCCATTAAGGTTTTAGCATACACAGATTTTGCGTAAGATCTTATCACCAGAGCACATACATATATGCCAGAAAGCATATACTTTAGATCGAGTTGGAATGTTTACTTGCAGAAATCCCTTGCAACATAGATGGTACGGACGAATTGAAACCTACCTAATTCAGGTAATAGTGTTCGTGCACATGCGAACTAAGTCCTACACTTGAAGTGTGCCAACCTTTCCTCGTCTGATATCAAAACAAAAATTAATAATGCCATTTATTGTCGTGACACAATTTTCAGTTTTATTGGAGAAAGAGCAGCTCAACCGTTGCCCTATTCTTGAGAAGTAAAACGTAATACCTGGAGGGATGCCTTTCATAAGTACAATCCTAACCATAATACCTTAATTTATCGGCTCAAATGAAAACTACAATGAGTTGGAACACTCAATTTCAGTTATAATAAAAACGAGACAAAGGAATTGCACATTCTCTTCATCTTTCTCTGTCATTATTTTCTTTTGTACGTAACAGTAGTATTCGTCTTTTTTCTCTCGCTGTCGAAACTTTGATGTAACGATTATTTTAATGGAAGGCAAATAAACATTATTCCTATATAACTACATGATTATAGCATATAATAGAATGTCGAAAATGCAACAATTTCTGTAGTGATAGCTTTACAATTACAAAGAAGAGGTTTGTGTGTTTTTTATTTAAACTATATATATATATTTTACCATATATATATACATATATATATATATATATATATATATATATATATTATCATGTATATATATATATATATATATATATATATATATATATAAATATTGTCATGTATATATATATATATATATATATATATATTTATATATAGCTGTGTGTGCATCTATATATATAGAAAATTTTGAAAATAAATCGAAAATTGTTTAAATATTTATTAACATGTCGTCTTACAACCTAACCAGAATTTTCAAGATGATTAATTTATATTCCTCGTAACTTTTCAATTCAGACATTTCAAAGATCAAATTATCAACTGAAGTTATTAAAATTATTACTATCATACTTTCTGCTATGCACATATTAATCACCTTATTTGATTAAAAATATCTTAAGATACAATATTTGTTATGTTAAAATACACGTATAAATGTTTTCATTTGTTTTGTTATTATGATCCACACATATATTTATTTTTAATTATTAAGAAAGCGCTGAGCGAAGATATTCCCTGCTCCTCTGTGGCGAACGGTATGAGTCAGAACTTGTATCGAGTAATAAAAATAGTCTAGGCTTAGCGTATTGCTACTAGAAAAATACCTCTGTTTTGTCTAGAGTGGAGAACATCGAAGTGAGGAAGGACAAGTACATGCTTAGATCATCGTATGCACGCATTTCTCTTCTTTATTCAGCAAGCGACATCTACTCAAGGTGAATGGCCAATAGAATGGCCGTCCAAAGCCACGAAACTAGTCAAAAAGGTGAAACATACAGTGGAACCGTAGATGCTCTTGTTTTTCTCAGGACCTGCGTACAAGTAGTAGAACAAAAGAGAATCGGTCATTATGGCAAAGTTGTTGTCTTGAGTGTATTTCTAGCAGAGACCACGTAACGCCGCCTCAAATCATCAAACATATACTCAATTGACATAGCCATATTAGTTAATGTCGCAGAAAACCTGACCGCAACCATAGATAAGCATATGAAGTTTCAACCCAAGGTTTATGAGTTTACTTGGGTTAATTTTTGAAAGAAATGTGATAACCTGACACATCTTACTCCCACAACCACTACTCAATTTTTGGTCAGTTAATACGAATACCATTTTGTAAATGAGTGTATTGTTGACGATATATTTAACACAATTCATCATTTTACCCGTAACTTATGAGAAAGCGAGAGTTCATACATTTGCCCACGTTAAAAAGTTGTAATCCCCCCCTCAAATAGAACCGATCAGGTTCCAACTCTGCGAAACAAAAAGAAAGAATGGTAACGTGAGTCGAAAAGAATATAAAAAAGAAGATAAATGAGATGGAATTGAAATAAAAAAAGAAGTTGATGCAAATGAGGCATAGGAATGTGGCGGGGAGGAGAGGTTTGGCAAGTCAGGTAGAACAAATGATTTAAACATGTTATGAGGGGATATGTAAAGGATTACGAGAGGAACAGGGAGTAGGTATGGTTATGTGTATCGCATTATTTTACTGATAGAAAAAAAGAACGACAAAGAAGTAAAATACATTTAAAGGTGAATGATGAAAAAAAAGAAATGAAAAGAAAAAAAGCAGAATGCCAAAATAAAGAAGAAAAAAAGCTGAAAACTCCGAATAAAAAGATGAAAAACCGTAGACAAGGGAGGACGGAGAAGAGGATAAGGGAGAACAAAGAACAAACAAAGAAACCGATAGATAGAGAATCGGAAGAAGACTGATGACGATAAAAGAAAAGAAAAAGGAAGGTATTAAACAAGATGATAGAAAAAGAGGGCAAAGAAAGAAAAGAAGATTCAGTAGAACATGGATGATTATAATGAAAGAACAAAGGGACTTAATAAGTTGAGGAAAAAAGTTTTAGAAGAAGACATTGACGATGATGAAATGATAATAAGAGAATCAGGATGCTCTTGCTGTTGATGATGTTTATGTTGATGATGAAAGAAAAGGAAGATTTAAAAGATAACGAAGAACACGAAAAAGAAGAACAAGAAGAAGAAGAAGAAGAAAAGAAGGAGAAGGAGAAGAAGGAGAAGTGGTGAATATAATGTATATGAAAAAGACAGGCGGAAAACGTCTTTATGAAACTATTTTTTAATTCTTTTTTTTTCACACGACGGTTTCATCCGTTTTCGCCCATTATTGTTAACCCTTACAAATGCGTACATATGGAAGGCATGAACATTTGTTTTTTTTGTTTTATTTTTTGTTTTCGATTTGGTTTTATTTTGCATTTATTCCGTTTTTGTGTTTTTATATGTGTTTTATTTCTCCTCGTCTGGTGGCGAGGATTTCTATTTGTCATACTCGCAAGTAATCTGTTACCCGTAAAACATATCACATCGTAGGGATACATATTTCTCATACGCACTCACACGCGCATATACACCGCCAATACACAGACACACATAATCATCGGTGATGAAGTAGAATAACATAGTTAGAATAACACGTAAAAGATTGCTTCATGAATAAAAGTTTCTCATATCTATTTTGATTAAGTTTTTATTTTTCCTCTCGGTTTAGAGAGAGGGAGAGAGATGCAGGAAGGTTTTTGGCGACAAGGCTAATTGAACATTTCTCATCTCTACAACCAATTAATCACTATCCGATAAGAACCCTTTTGTTCGTACTTAAGTCAGTCAAACCTGCGATCCGGTGACAAGTTTTGGGAAGTGTTGATTGAGATTACGGTTGGCATGTGAGACCAGTCGGCGCTGGACAGGGAAAAAGTGGAAAGGAGCAACTGAGTTTCTGAGATTAACACGCTTATCGAAGGAGTTTGATACGCCACACCCGAACGTAAGAAGTGGGGATGATGAGGTAGATGACATAGTATGAGGTCGAGTCTTTTCTAAGAAAGGGTTTAAATCGGCACAGGTCTATTATTCAAAATTCGAAGCTCCATTTATTCCTATGAGGAACTCAGGTGACAGTCGGATAATACTTATGTTACATCGTTGGCAAGCACTGTAATATATTATTCAAGTCATGAAATTCTAATGTTTTATACACGTAAACCGGAGTGTCCAAAGATAATGAATCCTCTACGTATGAATCCGGTGTCAATGTTTTTTTTTTACTTCTCTACCTCTTCCATATTCTCTGATACATATATATATATATATATATATATATATATATATATATATATATATATAGAGAGAGAGAGATATATATATATATATATATATATATATATATATATATATATATATATATAGAGAGAGAGAGAGAGAGAGAGAGAGAGAGAGAGAGAGGGGGGAATACCCATCCCAAAACAGTTAGGATGAATTCATCGACAAAAACAGTTCTGCACCACTTTAACGTTCGCTTATAATAATAACAATCTAGATTAAATGATACTTACCTCAGCTCTAAAGTCGTTATTCTAATTTTTATATAAATCCATAACATAATTTTGATACTTCAAAATCTGTAAACGTAAGGCTTTAGCGTAAGGGTTTTTAAAAAGAAACTTATATTTAGACAATCTTAGTTAATCCATGTCTAATAGCTATAGTTCTAATGCAAATACGATGAATCTTATTCTCTAAAACACTTCATAATACTCCAAAACAACTGAGATTTGGATATAATTATTAATGTATGTATAATATTTACTGTTGATACATCAGAAGATTGAGGTTTACTTTTACGCCCTTTTATTATTTTTTGTAAATTGTAATAAAATATAGCCTACATTACTCACTTTTACGTGTGTCCAAAAATACGTAATGATAGATTAATTAGTTTAGAAATAAATTATATACAAACAAATATGAAAATACAAGTAATTCTTGATTAATGCAAAACATGTTAAAAATAAACAGAATTCGTTTGTTTAACTGTATTTTTCTTTATAATTTTCAATTTTTCCTGAGCTCCTTTTTGTATTAACGTCAAGAGCCTCAAAACATTTCCATAATTATCATCAGGTGTCGAAATCAAAAGAAAAAAAAAGCTTGAGAAAGACGAACATTTTTAAAAGATAGTGGAGAGCTTCGCTCGTAAAAGAACGTGTTCACATTATTCGAGGAAAGACGTTGACGATGTAATTATTTTTATTACTTCTTTAATTTACTAAGTAATGGGTTAATTCATGCTGTGCAGTCGAATAAAATATTGAAAAGGAAAATGGGGGGGTAAACAATAATTTATTAATCAAATGTTCCTCAGCGACGCTGGAGTGGCATCACAGAATACGATCGTACAACGCCAACCATTTTAAAATGTTATTACTGGTCTCATAGTGATGTTATTAATTAAAGGTTATTGTGTTTTTATATGGATAGCTTCTAGTATTTTTATTTATTTTTTAATTGGTCTGGAAATCTATTATTTTAGTATTATTAAATAGAGTTTGTCTTAAATTAGATGTTAGTTAATTAAGCTAGAGATTACGAGATGAATTGTGAGGCGGCGAATTAGAACAGTTGTTGTAAAACGTATGTAGCTATAAGCTTTAGTGTTATTATGGGAGTTACATTCTTCCAAAGTGAATTTAAACTTATAGACAACTGGTTCTTTCTAGTGTTTGGGGGTTTGGGAGGCGTTGGTTTTATTAAAAGAGTGTGGGTTTTAAATTTCTTATAGTAAGAGTATAAGTTTATTATCATTGTCAATTTGAGATGTGGATATATGTATAATATTTTCCATGTTTTTGTTTCATCTAATCTTAAGTATTGCTGCATTTAGCTACAGTAGTATATGTTAATATAGTTTGAGTTGTGATGTTAGATATTAGTATTATTTGGAGTCGTGTTCTGTTAAGTTCCAAATCATTAATTTTATTTGTTCATCAACGATACTTAGTAAATTCGTTGTTAATGAGTACTTGTTTTATATTTTTCATTCAATGAATAGTGTTTTGATTTTAGGAGGAGAAGATACATTCTGCACGGTTTAGTAGATTTTTAAACAATAGCTATTTTGTAGGTATAGAACACACGCACTTATAATTTAACAGACTGGATTTTAAGCTGGTTGATTTTTATAAGTAGATGTGTTAAAAGTATTATTGCAGGTGTCAATAAGAACAGCTAGGAATAGGATTTTATTATTTACGTTCAGTTCTCTGGTGAATTTAAGAACAGTTTTATTTGTTCATATTTATCAGCTACCATCAGAATATTATCAAATTAGTGTACGTAGATAGAGCGGTTTATACTGTTATAACACATTTCGTTTTGTAAGTTTGACATATAGAAATCGCTAAGAATCAGACAGATGATTCGTACCCACTCAAACCCCGTCTATTCGACTGTAAATGTGTCTTTTAAAAACATAAAAAGGTGCGTCAGTCGTGCAAATTTCTAGTGCATTTTTAGTATGTTTTATTGATTTTAAGTAGAGGAAGAAACTAGTTATATTATATATCATTTATTATTATACAAATTGTTTTTTGCAGGTGCATTCGTGAATAAGTTTTCTACGTGAAGAGAAGCAATAGTTTATTGCCAGGTAGTTTGCTTTGTACAATTTGTAAAAGTTCTTGTGTGGACTTAACACTATATTCACAATACAGACACAGGTTGACAAGTTCATTTAAGGTTTTGAGTAAGTGCTATTTCACACACACACGCACACCCACACACACATATATATATATGGGTTTGACTACCACGACTTTTTCGAAGAGATTGACGATGCATTTGTCGAATACTAGCACCAACGCGTAATTAACGACCATTCCTACTCTCGCACGGAAATCCGAAAACTCTTAGTAGAAAACAAAAACTCCATATATTAGAAGCTCTATACATGAAAACAAAACCACCCGTAGATAACATAATTAACATTAATACCAGAAATAATATACTAAGATGTATATAATTCTAACTATACTTTCGCACTTATTATATAATTCCCCACACCAAAGAACTAATAATACAGAAACATGGTATGTATTATGTTTTGGACAATGGAAAGGGTCTATGAAAATATATCGACATAAGTTGTCGGTTATATTTAACAACACTTGCCTTCAAGAAAAGAAGCTGCCTACACACACACACATATATATATATATACACACACATATATACATACATATATATATTTATATATATATATATCCATATACATATATGCATATATGCATATAATGTTTTATAACAATACACTATCTATTACACTTTCAGTTCACGTAGTAATCTATATTTATAATTGTTGTTTTTTAATTTTTTAACAATGTTCCAATTTTATTCTCGACTTGTATTATATATATATATATATATATATATATATATATATATATATATATATATATATATATAAAGGTGAAGTTTTTAGAAAGGTTCTAAGGAATTTTTTAAAGATTACAGGTATACATATGTCAATAAAACTATAGTACGCCTATTGAATATATAACGTATCGATTTAAACGAATAATTTGTATTTTAGTTCTAACATTCTGACGATCGTGCAAGTTATTTATTTATTTTCAACATTCCCCGACGTAATATATATATATATATATATATATATATATATATATATATATATATATATTTAAATCTCCTTTCACTGGACACCTTATCAACGGACATTTACCAACGGGGCAGACCCCATATCATTTTACACGCACATTCTCACTCTCCATTTCTTAATATTTTTTTCAAATTTTGAATTTTGGCTTTTCCACTGCCAACTTATTTATCTATGCAATTCCTCTGATGATAAGATTTTAATATTTCAAAAGTCTTGGCTTAAAGAAAGAAAAATAAACATGTTGTTACCGAGTACACTTTGCATTGAACAATCGAAGTAAATACATTTTTCATTCGCACAAGTTTATCCCTCTCCTTTCATCTATCTTTATATATATATATATATATATATATATATATATATATATATATATATATATTAGTTTGCTTGTAATACTAAGACGTATCGGCAGTATTCGGGAGCTAGCATCAATCAACATAAACTGAAGTAAGTATATACTTTATTACTTGTGAACCATAAACATTTTCTTTTCTAGTTTCTTTAATTATAAAAGTTCTATGTCTTAACAATGAAATATTATTCCGTCACTATTGACCGAACAGCCACGCTTTCCTATCATATAATACGCGTCATGGCAAAGTACTCAAAGATGTGTCTAAAAATAGTTTGAACTCGTAGGGAGTTCAAATGTTATATCAGGAGTAACTTTTCATT
>OY744523.1:125500958-125540958 GCA_963556195.1 Sepiola atlantica
TGACCACTGTTTAACACCACCGGACTATTCCGACTAGTACAGGCAGACCACACAGTACTAAGGCAATAGTTTTTTTTTTAAATGTCCATACCCGAGTTCGAATCCTACATAAGTATGCATATTATTTTAAAACTGGATACATCTGTTGTGAATTGAATGAAATTAACATAACTACTAATTTTAAAAAATACATACATAGTTTTTAACTAAGTGACCTTTTTTGTTAATCCCCTAAAAAAGGTAGGAATAAAGGGTGTTTGGAATATTTTTCTTAAAACATAGTTTCTTATGGTTTTGCCAATGAAAATAATACGTAAATAAATTCATGATGGGTACTTTGTAATGCGAATACTAATTAGAGTAGTTTTCCCACCAAAGTTCATAAATATTTATTTTCGAACCAGATCCAAACGGTAGAAGCTAGGTGAAGAGGAAAATCGACATACACAGTTATCTTACCCCCCCCCCCCTAAAGACCTGTATGAACTAAAGGTAATATGTAAATAAATTAGGGTTTTTCGAAAGCACAGGTGTTATCCTTACCTTAGAACAATATTCATCAGTAACGATCAATAGTAGAACATTTCACATTGCGATGTCTAATGATCTTGAATTTATTTGCAAAATAACAAGATATATGACGCTCTAATATACTAAGCTCGGACGGTACAAATACCGTAACGTTGTGAATGTGGTAACATAGTGACGGGGACGGTCGTCTGAAACATGTACGTAACATATATAACAACAATACCTTCGTTATCTCATGGATGATCTACATAGCTGAGACATGAATAATCCCAATTTTCACGTTTCTCTATTTAATAGTAGTAGACTGAAAACATATTCTGGGTTTTGACTAATATCAAAGTGTACTATGCGTTCAAGCTTCGGTGCCAATCCTTCAAGGAATTACTCCTTTATTTGCGAAGTTGATTTATCTATTGAATACCCTAAGTACTACATTCACACAAGGTAAACATTAGATAGAACGTCGGTTTTTAATGTGGAGAAAAATACAACTCTCCGAAAAGGGGCAATATGGATTGGGACAAAATAATAAACTAAGTATAGAAATATTTATCCTACACTGGCCGAATATAGAACAAAGAATAAGTATCAGAACAGATACTTCACTTTGATTTTAGATAAATTCAATGTCATCTCTTTAGGTAGATTTAATCTCTTATTGGCAAGCCAATATTTCTCCAAATCAAAGAGCAGCTTTTTGCTTAAATTTGCTTTCATACAGATGGGGGTGTAAATAAAGATACATATATGGGTCACCGCTTATCAAGGTCCGGGGCAAACTCAAAGATAAGGGTTAAACAAATTACAGTTGGTCGACAAATGCTACCACAATAATAGTTTAAATAATAAGTGGAATGGGCAGACTATTACTTAAGAGGAATTGATTTTCCACGATGACGGCTCAACAAGTATTTGTTTACATTATACTTGAACACGCCCATGTTGTAGTCGGTTGTGAAGGTAGCTCGTAGTATTTTCTTTCACGAATAGAATTTTCTAAAAGAAATAAACTTTGTTCACGGAAGTTCTGCTTGGTTTTCGTTGTAAAGAGAGATAAAAGAAATCCGTCATGCTATGGTTGTAGCTAGACGAGTTCTCGTTATGAATACACAAATATGACTCATGCATCGGTAAAGATGTGCAATGTGTATCAGTGAAGGTGTGTGTATTACAGGGTATTGTCGACAATGTTGGGGGATAGTGTTCGAGTTATCGATTATACCCTCTGTTTAAATAGATACGTAACATTATTGATATTCTGAGATATTTCTAATGTATTTGAGAATGTTATATGGAGTGTTTCAGAAATTTGGTGCATCGTGTCGGTGCCTTCGGCGTCTGGAGTCTCTACGGAATAGAAAGTCAATTAATCATGCCATGGGCAACCGATTAATTCTAAACATGTATAGATTATGCAAGGCGCATTGATTCATGAAACGCTCTTAAAATTATTAGACAATAACAAAAAAATTAAAAGATTAATGACATGAATTATGGATTTTCTTTCAGGATATATCCCTAATCACTTAAGACACTGTTATGGGTTTTGAAAGCTTTCACGTAGTTTAACACACACACACACACACACACACACACACACACACACACACACACACACACACATATATATACACACATCACTACACACACACACACACACATATATATATATATATATATATATATATATATATATATATATATATATATATATATATATATATATATATATGAATATTTTGTTTAAATAAAAGAGTTTATACTTACAGACGACGTCGTATCGGGTTTTCTATTGCATGGGTGGCGGTTGCAACCGGTTGCATGTGTTCGAACGCAGTTCGTAGATTCAACGTATAACAACAAGCTCAACGTCCAAGCCACCAGAACCGTGATATGTCGGAACATATGTTACTGGATCATGATATATATATATATATATATATATATATATATATATATATATATATATATATATATATATATATATATATATATATATATATGATGTTATTATTTCACGTATCCACGTATTATATGTTATGGTAATATAATACATTGTGTATAGTGCGAAATGCGTGAGTAGAGCTTTGTAGTATTATATATATATATGTATATAGATAGATATATATATATATATATATATATAGAGAGAGAGAGAGAGAGAGAGAGGGGGGATAGAGAGAGAATGAGAGAGAGGGAGAGAGAGAAATACAGACAGAGAATCGTAGGAGAGAGAAAAAAGACGGCGGAGCAAGAGAGAAAAAAGGGAAATCGCGATTGATTAGATTCTAAAATATTAGAAAAATAATACACACTCCCTCTCTCTCACTCTCTCAGTATATATTTATTGATAAATATATATATATATATATATATATATATATATATATATATATATAGTGGGGACCTATATATTATAATCTAATCAAAGCCAAGCATGTGGTCAAATCCTCTGAAAATCCCTTGCGTTATCAAAAATGTCCACTAAAGTTTCACCTCCCTTCCATGCTAGTTAGAGAAGACTCTCCTCATGATGAACTGGTTTCTATGTCTATTCATCATTTATTGTCGATCGGTTCTCCGCGAAACCCGAGACTGCACCGCTACTCCACTCTTAATGAACACATGATAATCGCTTCCAGTTTGCTTTTATTTCGTCTTCATTTATGCTTTTATCCTCAGATAATCTGTATTCGAATCCTTTCGTTTCAGAATGATACATTCCTTGCAAGAGGAAGACACAACAAAAAAGGAAAAAGTCATAATTGAAATTTGTCGAAACCTAAAGCCGATAGCTCTTCTTTCACCTCGCGAGCGTCCCGGATTATCCGCAGAGACTCCGGATCGGATCGAATACAAATTCTCCCGATTGAATTTCCATTAAATGGCTAAGGTTTCCTATTAGCCCCTAAAACCTTAGGTTAAATGACTTTCAGTTTCGTTTTCATTAATTATCCCCCATTCATTGACTCTTCCAAAATACATGATATTGTTGATGACATTTATTAAAATAATCCAATGAAATACCATTAAGAATTATTATCCGAATCTACATTGTTTTACTGGCTGAAGTACCTGTCACGCGGGGATTCTGAATTCTTTCTCTCATGCAAATCAGTTCAAATGAAACAAGTTATTTTTTTTTAAATTGATATCGCATAAAAATAATGTTTAAAAGTGCATAATTCAGATTTGACGATGATGATCGATACCCGTTAAAAAGATTGAACGCTATATGAACAAAAAACAATTGCTTAGTGTTAAATAAAAATCCTGAATGATTGAAACTGAAGGCGAATTCTTCATTTGCACAACAATTAACCAAACTAAAATAGTTCGTGTGTTTAACCCACTCGTTTTCGGTCAGCTAATAATAGAAAATATTATAATAGAAAAGGGACGCTAAAATGGCGGAACATCCGTTTCTAATGTTCTTGTTACGTAGTTTTAATTTTGTAATGATAAGTTTTAAAAAAGTGTCACAAAGTTCAGACATTGGTAACGGCATAAGATCGAAGTTATGTACTCCCAATATGTTGTAAGTTTTGATTTTAGATCAGCCGCTCCACTGTGAAACCGCGACACACATCAAAACGTACAGATACATTTGCTACATAGATAGTGTTCAGCTTACGTTTAGGAAGTGTCTATCTTTGGAAGAAATACGGGATTTGCCTTATTAAATGTTAACCGAAACTAACTAATAAAATGTTTTCGTTCTGATGATGTTACTTTGAATTATTTCTCGCCTCTTGTTTTCTACGCTTCTTTTCTAGAAGTTTACGCCCCTTTGGTCTACACTGCAATCAAGATAGGAATAAGAGACATGGACGATTAGATATAGACTGTTTTTGCCTTTATAGGGATGCATTTTTTTAAATTATCTAAATTGACACTGTAGGAAATTAACTTAAATCATCGGTTACTAATTGTCCCATTGCCGGTTGAGATTGCAATGCTAACGCTAGCAATAGATCGTATCTTATTGTCTTTCCCACTACTATACTAATTGTAATTGTGTCGCTAAATTACGGGAATAATCTTTATTTTGTAGACTGAGCAACATGAGTAATTTTCAAGTAGACCTACTATATTTCGTATAAACTAGAGCAGTGCTCTTCAAACTTTTTTTGTCGCGACCCCTTTTTGGAAAAAAAATTTTTTCGTGACCACCAAAATTTTTTACAAATAAAAAATAAGTTAATGGAGTGAAAAAGTTTATTCCTTCGAAAAATCAACATAAGCTAAACATGAAATAAAATATATTTTACTTTTTTTATTTATTTATAAAAGAATTCACAGAAATAAGCATATGTACGAAAAAATAAGGGGTTATGAAAGATAATAGCAGTTAAAATCTTATATCATTATTAAGATTATATCATTTCATTTGAATCAATGAGATTGATGCGATTGCATTTTTTTGATAAAAGATCAAATCTAGGCTCTAACTTTGTCAAAGCTGGTCTTAGCACGGTTTCGATACATTTCAAATTTGCTCGATGTTTTGTTTTTAGGTTAGTTAATGCCGAAAAAGGACTCTCGCATAAATAAGTCGATGCAAAAGGTAGAAGAGTGTTTATTGCAAGCTGAGATAAGTTCAAATATGCTGAACCAAAACCAGACCAAAACGATATGAGACTCATTTTAGCGAACGTGATTTTTAAAGAAGAATCAGAAGAAAGTTGTGCCAATTCTTCCTGAACCTTTACTGTAAGATTACTAACTTTTTCGACATCAACATCAAATGGATTTTGAATCCAAGCAAATTGGCTCATGTCTGATTCTTTGAGAAAATACTTTTTGAAATTTTCTGCTAAACTTACTAAATGAGCGATTATGATGGGTTTAACTTTTTCAAAACTTAGTGCGATTTCGTATGTGTTTCTTTTCACATTAATCAACCAAACATTAGTTTTTTTAATGAAACCTTGAATTTTCGAAGTTAATGTAAAAATATTTGTGTTTGCACCTTGCAATGATATGTTGAGTTCATTAAGTTTGTATAGAACATCTGATAAATAATAAAGTTTAGAAACCCAGTCTTCATTGTAAAAGTATCTTACCAAATCCGAGTTATTACTTGATAAAAATAACATGACTTCATTTTTTCATGTCAGTAGCCTTCTTAAAGCCCGACCTCTTGAAAGCCATCTAATATCCGTGTGGAGCAGCAAAGATTCAAATTCTGAGCCCATTTCTTTGCAAAAATTCGTAAAGAGTCGAGTATTAAGAGCACGGGATTTAATGTAATTGATTATTTTCACTGAATCTTGTAGCACTTCACACAATTCTTCGCTAATTTTTTTTGTTGCTAGCACCTCCCGATGAATCATGCAATGAGTGAAGGTTACTTCCTTTTTACAAACGGATTTTACTTTACTGTAGAAGCCAACATTCTTTCCTGTCATTGCGGCTGCACCATCTGTGCAAACTCCAACACAGTCAGCCCATTTTAATCCGATTTTTTCAAAAAATTCGTCTACTTTTTGAAACATTGCCCCACCTGTAGCGTGTGCTTCCAATGGCTTGCTAAAAAGTAAATCTTCATGAAGATCATTGTGGTAGCAATACCTTACATACACTAATAATTGTGCCAGGTTTGTAATGTCCGTTGTCTCATCCAATTGAATTGCGAATTTTGAATTTTCTTTAATTCTTTCTAGTAATTGTTCATGTAAGTTTTCGCTAATTTTCGTAATTCTTCTGCTCACTGTGGGGACAGCCATAGGGATTTTTTAAAATTCGTTTGCATATTTTTGTCCGATGAGAATTTCGGTCATTCTGATGGCTATTGGAAGAGCAAGCTCTTCTCCAATTGTAAACGGTTTTTTAGCCTTTGCAATCAAAAAAGATGCTTCATACGATGCCCGCAAATATTTTAAATTTGTTACAGAATGCGCTTCAATATTTGACTGTTGTTTTCTTGTGGATTGCAACAACCTTTCAAAGTACTCCACGAGTTTATTAACACAAGAAGGATTTTTAGTTTCGAGATGCCTTTTCAATTTTGCAGGCCTCATGCTATCGCTTGCTAAGTGCTCACTGCGAACCACACACATTGGGCGCTGCTAATTATTTATTTCAATGAAAGTGAATCCAAATTGTAAATAAGTTTTGTTGTACTTTCTTTTTTTTCACATGAAAAAGCTTATTCTCTTTTGCTTCCGCTTTAGAACTTGTTACACCGCTTTCCATCGTGCCGGCATCACTCAAATCATCAGAGGGTTTTCTCTTGTTTATCAGCCACTTATCCATCGTCGATTTATCTTGTAATAAAATAAAAAATAGAAAATTATGGAATTAAAATAAAAATATCATATTATTTTGCTTTCTTGATGAAGTTTAACAATACCATTTAAATTAAAACGATTGTCAATTTATATTGAAAATTGATATGTTTGTTGTTAAATTAGTAAAAAAACAATGTTGAATATTATTTTAAAAATTCCATAGTTATAATTTTGGCGACCCCCTTTCTATGGTTACGCGACCCCCGATTTGAAGACCTGTGTACTAGAGTATAGATCGAAATTTGAAAGCGACACGTTTATCCACACGTTCGATGAAGTAGTCTATCTATTTGGAAACTATAGTTTTATTCAGCGTAATCGCAAGACTGGGTGCAACTATTAACATTTCCTGAATATATATATATATATATATATATATATATATATATATAATTTAATATTTATAAAAACTTCTGAATTTCAAAATATTATTGAAATAATTTGGAAGTTTCACATATTTATCAAATTCTTTTGTTATGTTATAAAAAGCATATTTATTTCCTTTATTTCTCTCTTCCGTCTTCGTTCTCTCCTTTCTTTTTCTATTCCTTACTTTATTTTCTGTTGTCTTCCTTTCACTATCTTCTATCTTATATTTGTATTTCGAATATTAACGTTAGTTCATTTTGGTGATAACTTCTTATATTATTCTCCATTTATTTCCGTCATTCACCTTCCTTCCACTATCAAAACACACTAATGCACCGATAAAAAAAAGTGTGCAAAGCGACAGACACGTAAGTAATGTAATAACATAATTAGAGTTTTACAGTATACTAGGTTTAGACAGTTCGGGTTACGGGTCGTAAAAATAAAACGTCGTAAACGATTTTCCTCACTATTTGATGAATGACGTCATCAACTATGAACGGTTATTACTTACCACAAACAAACAATCAAGCATAATAGGAAAAGTCTAAGTAGTATACTAGACTTTCCGTGTCACGGGTGTGCTATGTCCTTTGCGTTAACTGATGACGTCATCTGTTTGTTACTGTATCTTGTGTGTCGCCTTAAGAACCTTACCAGTGTTTCCTACTTGCTTAAGTGGATGATACCATCGATTTGTGATGTAATCATTATGTGACGTCATAGAATGTGAAAAAAGACAAACATAAATACAAGGTCAACGGGGCGTTAATTGTATATAGATACATCGGTAGACATCATAACATTCACTGTGGAGGTTTTAAGATATTGGAATACTCTCTAACAATTTATTTCTTATTTCCTCGAACTCTTCGTCTTTGGAATGTTAGTCCCTACTCCGTGTTTCCCATGCTGTACAAGCATGCACAAATTTGAATCTTATGTGAACAAACATCTCGCTGCACCACTCCCCACTTAGGACATGCATCTGGATACGGTCCATAATTCACCGTAACTGCTTACGTCTCAGTGGCAATGTGCCTTTTGAAGGTTAAATAAAAGTTATTAAAAAAGATTAAGAAGAGAGTACGACGTACCAACTAGCAATACCTCCGTTATGCTGCAATATAAATGCATTAAAATATTCTCCAAAGTAGAACGTTTTGGAAGGTATATATATATATATATATATATATATATATATATATATATATATATATATATATGTATATATATATATATATATATATATATATATATATAATTTATATGTATATATATACGTATAATTTAAATTTGAATTAAAACAGTTAAAAATTAAGATCAAAGTTCACCTAATTATGGCTTCAGAGATGGAAATATTTACGAATTGCATTATTTTACCTAAAATAAAATGTATGGCCCTAACACTAAAAAAGATGTGTCCAGCTAGAAACGTAGATGCTATCTATCTATCTATCTATCTATCTATCTATCTATCTATCTATCTATCTATCTCTTTATATATATATATATATATATATATATATATATATATATATATATATATATATACAGAGATAGATAGATTGATAGATAGATAGATAGATAGATAGATAGATAGATAGATAGATAGATAGATAGATAGATAGATAGATAGGGAATTAGGCGACCGCTTACAAATTATAGGTGTCTTTGTGAACCGGGAACGCGCCGTGACAATCTGGTCTTGTCATTTCCCTACACTGAGGATAGCCTGAAGCCTGAAACGACGATCATGTGTGGGTAAACATATTGAAATATGACTTTATATAATATATGTATATATATATATATATATATATATATATATATATAAAATTACAGTAGTAATTAAATCCTTAACAATTCGAATTTAAAATATATATAACAAACATATTAGACTAAGCTAGCTACTTGTTAAAGGTGCGTAAATAAAATGTTTACTTTGATTAAATAACGTTCACTCTTTCAAAAACAATAGGCAAATATCAGGAAGGTTCATCGAACGTCCTGCTGGCGTTTGGAAGGTGTTCGTGAAAAGAAATGCACCGATAGTCTGGTAAAAAGTCGAGGCGCATCGCTCTTCTCGTTGTCGCTTGGTAATATGCAATAACAATACTAAAGAAGACTACTACAGGTAGAGAGATAAGTGAGACATCTCATTGTAACATATAATAAAATATGATATTATGTACTATTCTGTATTTTTTTTTATCAATTTAGTAAATTTATTTATTTAAAGCGACAAACTGGATAGTTCATTTCTGTCTTCCGAAATCATTCTGACGGAAAAGCAGTCTATTAAATAGGGTTTTAAAGTATTCACAGGTTATCAAATAACGTAAGTGTTTTTATTATGTATTCATGTAGTGAAACAAGGGCCACGAAATGTTGACCTCTTGCATGAAGAATACATTACATGAAATAAACGAACAAATCGAAGAAAGGATTGATTATCTCATTAAAAGGACCAGAAAAGGACAAGTAAATTCTAACTGACTCCTTAGAGGACACACAAGCATCACTCATCCTTATTTCCTTAGGTAAGAAGGGGATCCAATGTGTATACTATGCCAGGAGGCCTATACGATACGTCATGTATTAACAAATTGTCGGGACCTTGAAGAGACTTGACAAAAATATTACAAAATAACATAACTGGCTGAAATCCAAACAAACTATTTGAATAGTTTAAAGAAGCTGGTGTTTACAACATAATCTAAAAGACTGTGTAATTTTTACATGCCGTAAAATGAAATAAACAGAAACAACATTAATACATATCTAGAAACGGCGGGGAAATGGTTGATATGGTGTAAAAAACACAAACAAAGAACTTATATGGTGAACACTGTACTTCATAATATTTGTTATTTTATTCTAGGCAACTTTTCATTACTGTGGTCACTGAACAATTCAATGTTCGTATTACTTCCATTGCTATTGTTATGGGACACACTTAGAATATTTAATGGACTAAAGAGATTTACCTCTAAGATAGTCAAACAACTAGATCCGTCGATTTCTCTTCATGCGCATTCACATGAATTCGCTTATCTCGTGAATGGTGTGTCAATTTGGGAGGCAATAACGGTGATTCACTATAGAGAGTTTAACACAGACCGTAGCTTCATTAAAGTGTTTTAGGACGCATCACATAGTACTAGGTGCATGAGGAACCAGTCGACGTCGCCACGGAGGGCTATGTTAGAAAGTTACTAATCATTTGTATGAAACCACTAACACTAGTTAAAGTATGATAACGCGTGTGTTGCAGTATTAAGAGAAACGTTTGATGAGGAATAAAGGTATGACGTAACTTACATAGATATATAAAATAAGCAACTCTAAATAAGTGAGAATAGTCGAAGAAAGTTGTATAATATGTAGTCACTTTTATTCCGAGTCAGTATAATTTAAGGTTTTGATTGAGTCAGCAAATCTGAGTGAAAGGAGTGAGTGATCACAAGGATATTTTTGACAGTAACTTGATTCTAATTTTAAGACCAGGTAAAATAAAGGAATCGCAAAATTATAAAGCAAAATTATAAGATACGTTATTGCACAAATACAAATAGACAATTTTATGAATTGGCATAACATAGACAGTACTACACTTATCCTAACGTCTTTTAGAACTCGACGTCTCTTTCTGCTTATATCGTGATTCGACCCCTCGGGGTTAATACCATCAACATGAAGAGGAAGAAAAGAAGGAAAAAACAATAAGACAGTCTCGCCTGACAAAGTTCAAGAAAACACAAATTAAATAAATGAATTTTCCATTTAAGTTGCCCGATTGTTAATTTTCAAAATATTTCATCTAGATGAATTCTCATGCGTGCTTCAAATATGTTGTCAATTTCCATACCATTGTTTTCTCTCATATGCTCTGCTATAAATGCTAACATTCATTACCTGCTACATTTAACACTTTTGGTTAATTATAAAAATATATAAATACGCAGCTTTATATTTTTACACATCATTTATATATATATATATATATAGAGAGAGAGAGAGAGAGAGAAAGAGAGAAAGAGCAGAGGAGAGAGAGCAAGAGAGAGAGAGAAGAATAGAGAGAAAGAGATTTGAAAAAAAAGTGAATTTCTTAACATCATATTCGTAATCTACTTTTGAAATCGAATTGAAGTGTAAAGTCCATAATTTTGTTACATATAGGAAATATTTTTAGTTGATGTTTTTTGCAATCGACAATATTTCCCGATTATATTATCCATTCTTCTGTTTTGACAATATTCCTTTATCTTTGAAATATGCATTCTTTATGATGGCACATCTTTGGTGTTCAAGCATCAGATTTTGTTCTTGTCTGTTCTTTCTTTATTTCCATCCAAATTCGTTTCCCATTTTCTTTATGGATTTCCTTTTGTGTTTCTATGTCTCTATTGCTGTCAAATTTGATAAACGCGTTGCTGTCTCTTCCTTGTCATTATCTTCGTATGGATGTGTTTCTCTTAATATATTCAGTTTCGCGCGCACGAGCAATCATCTCTGAATTAATTATCGTTTGCAATTGATGCCCACGGGAAGATTATTGCGTTTCTATCGGAGATTATTACGTTTATTACGATTATGCAGATTACGAATATGATGTTTAGAAATTAACTTTTATTTTTTTCAACATTGCCCTTTCATCTATTATTGATAATACTGAAAATGGTTTTTAACTAGCGTTTTTATTGGGTTATTAGTTTGCTAAAATGTATATATCTTTATTTCCCTCGTTCCAATATGGTGAAAGCACTTTTTCCTAATCTTTGGATATAGCCGGACATTTTTAAAAGACCATATCCTATAAAGTATATTACGATATAACAATACTATGTCTTATGTTAAGCATTTATTCTTTCATATTCCTTCCTAAGAATTGAACTAAACGCAAGTATTTGTATCCATAACTATAGCAAATCTGAGTTAAGCAATGTTTGTTTTCTTTAAAGATTTTTACTAAATATTTTAATCACACAAAATACATGCTGAATAATAGCTCAGTTATGAGATTGAGTTGTGTTTCCAAAAGTTTGGTTTAATCGTTTTCAGTCGTAAAGTATAATTATTGAAATGTTAATTTACACTTCTCTAAGATACATATGTATTTCTCTGCCTCGCAGAATCTATGATTGTTCACTGACTTTCTAATATTACTTAATGGCTCTGTGAGCATTTAGAGAAAAAGTGATTCTCTCTTTCAATATAATTTACACACTTGAGTTTTACACACCATACACACAAATGTGAATTCAATTGCAAAATTATAAGTCGCTTCACTTCTAAATTATGTATAACGATAATATAGAAATACAGAAACTAATTATTTTTAGTTATGCAACAATGCTCTCTTAACAGAAATCCCTTCGTATAAGAATTTTCGAATTAAATGAAAATGCAACAAATATTGGTAGTTGCTGTTACCCTACGGATCATGGGTACGATTAGTATATATATATATATATATATATATATATATATATATATATTATGTTTGTTGGGGTTTTGTTCATATCGGTTAATCCTATGAAAACACCGTGTTTATGAAATAGTGCTTAAAATCAAGTAGATCTATATGTTAGGATATTTTATTTCATACAAACATGTTGTCTATATATGTATATACATGTTTCATCTACAATTCTATTAAAAAGTCTATCATCATAAGGCTGTTGATAAAGAAGACTCTGGAAGGACAAATGAATTTCTGTCGTCTTTTTAGAATCCTCTCTCAGTGACCTGACAATCATAGGTATTGATATAGATTGTCGCCGAAACATTTATGCATATATGTAGCTAATATTTTGTATAACTTAAGATGTATAGGAGTACACATATACATATATATATATATATATATATACATACATATATATATATATATATATATATATATATACATATATATATATACATATATCTGTATGTATCTATTGATATTCCACTTTATTTATGCTTTCATAACTGCTAACAAAAAACGATAAGAAAATCTTCCGCATTTATCTCATAACCTATATAGTGTTTAATAAATACAAATTATTGTCCATAATATAAGAAAATTATAAAAAGATGCTTTTTATATTGATTCTGATATACACCCTATTTAATTATGTTTGCTTAGTATATTATATATTATATACCTATGATACTATACGCTAGAGTATTTCATGTGTGTGCATACGTTATCACCTTTCACACAGATTTGAAACAGTGAGATACACTGAACATCAAAGATATAATGTAAATAGTAATCAAGAAATATCTAATGCCGCTGTTTCCCTCCCCCCCCCCCAAAAAAAAATACGCTTTTCAAAATTAATCATTTTTAAAATATAATAAACCTTCGTAAACATAATGCAGTCGAGTATAACAGTTTGAGAACATCCTCTTTGTATTCATTATATTTCATACATCTAATTATTATAATTTTATATGAATAACTTCTTTATTCCGAAACGTATTTGAAGCCAAGAACAGATCGTTCTCTAAAATAGAATCGAATTTTCAGAACAGCTTTCCCTTACTACTATCCACGAAGGCGACTTCTCTTCAGAGCGAGATGAAAAAAATATTACAATATATAAACACATTCAAAGGAGGTAAACACGTTCGTTATATTTGTTTTAAACTATATTTAGCTCACAAGTATTCTTACGATAAGAAAAAAATGATGACAATAGGTAAGCAGTCGTGCAATTGCCACGGTGTCATACACATATTTTCTAAATGGTTTACTTTGGACAAACGATCTACCACTCAGCGTGCGTGTCTACAGACCCGTGGTTCGCCTAATGGACAACGTCGTTGACTATGAGATCGGTTTTACCCAGTTCATATTCTGTTACCTCTAGTTAGTTACAAACTATTATTATTTTAGATGGAATGAACTTTCGATTTCCATGAAGATATATATAAATCTCTCATTTAGTGTTATATTAATCGTATCGCTTCTAAATAACCAAAGAAATGGTTGATACGCCGTAAAATATACAAATAACAGGAAAGAAAGTTCCGCGTGTGTTCGCGTGTTACTTATACTGAACTTATAAAGTAATCTTTTCGATTCGTCAAAGTTTTAAATAAATAGAATTTAAACTGACAAATTAAAAGTCCCTCCAAACTAGCAGGTTTTCATTTGTTATAGTTTCACTGTGCTTTTTCGTGAAGTATAATACCAGACTTCGCTAAAATTAAATTTAAAAAAAACGTTACTTATTTCAATCCAGGCTACTACGAATATTACACTTTTAAAAAAATTATCACATAAAATTAAAAATCAGCGAGAGAGATAACAATGATTTTTCAATATAATAAAGGACTTCGCTACAATTAAATAATAGTGTTACTCAATCCGGCTAATAGGGAAACAAAAAATATGAAATAGAAATAAAAATAAGCAAAGAGATATCTCATATTTTAGATCGAAGAATATAATAAGAGTTGTCTACTTTATGTGCAAGTAATACAAATTTAAACACTTTAAATTACTTTTCTGCATTACGGCTGACGCCGGGTAGGTACATCTTGTTCTATATAGTGTAAGATTATTCGTATTTATTTTTTTTAAAGAAAAAAATAGAATTTAAAAAGAAAATATAAGAGCGCTTGTGAATTTATCGAAACGTTTCGAGTGATTTGCAAATTTGAAACGATAGCAAACGGCAGATACCATCAAAATGCCGCGTCTCGTGAATAGACCTCGACACATTCATAAGGCACATGTCAGGAGGCAACTGATGGGCCACCTTTGATGTCAGACGGGGGAGCATTTTATCTGCATCTGCTGACTCATGATCGCATCTGATTTGCAGAGGTTATTCAACGGCATGAGTGATGTAATATTTCTTTAACAAATTACGGACCCGAATCTTCTTTCGTTTCTGCTATGTCTTTTTACGGGAATGACTACCATAAATGTCGTTTCACAATCGCTATTCTGGGGGAAGGTCTTTCTTTCACACCCTTTCACTCTATCGCATGCTCCGTGTCAATCAGAGGCACGGACATGCATACACATTTTTCTATTCTCCTCACTCTCTTTCTTTTTATCTGTATCACGTTCCCTTCTTTCTCTCATCTCATCTTCTCTATCGCATTCTAGGTGTCAGTCAGACAGACAAGAACGCATGCAGACCGTTATTCTCCTTTTCTTACACTATCTCTCTCTCTCTCTATTTCTATCTAATTTTACAATAATTTCTTCTTTTTCTCCCTCTGTGTCTTTCTGCTTATCTATTTTTACAACTCTGCCTGCTTTCACTTATTCCCCTCTCTCTCTCTCTTTCTTTTTTATCTACCTTTACAACTATTTGCCTCTCTCTATCTCTCTCTCTCTATCTCTTATATTTCTCTCTCTCTATCATGCTCATTATCGCAGCCATTCGCAGAACCACACATACACCCTTTCTCTCTGTGTCTTTCTCTTTCTTTCTTTAAACATCACCCCCCCCCCCTTTCTCTACTCAGTCTCACTCTATCTAGCTCTCTGTTTAATCCATACGTGCGACCACGCAAACAGCACTTGGCTTTGCCATCTTTTCTGTTTATCTTTTCATCTTTATCACTTTCCCTTTTTTCTTCAGGCCCCCCTCTCTCTCTATCTAAATCACTGAGTAAGTTTTATGCACCAACACGCATGCAAACTTCTCTTTTTCTTTTTCTCTCTCTTTCTATACCTATCATATCCTCATTTTTCTCCTACCAGACATCTCTTTTTCGAACTATCTGTCTCTCTCTCTCTCGCTCCCCTCTCTATCTCTAAATTAGACGCATTAACATGCATATATATATATATATATATATATATATATATATATATATATATATATATATATATATATATATATATATCTTTTTGGCTCTCTTTTTCTCATCTCTTCCTTTTTGTCTCTTTTTCCCAATCTCTATCACTCAGAAACCCCTTTTCACTTATTATTCAACGCATGTATATCTTATAAATATATCGTTACAAGAAAACACACAATCTTTCAAGAACAAAATGCACAGTAAAATAATGTATTAATAACCGGCGCATTTTTTACATTTAAGCAACGGGATACACATTACACTATGCTTCTTCTTTTTATTAACACAATATGATTTATCTGTTTCATTTTACTTCAGTTTAAGTTCTCAGAAATCCTGGGATTCCCCTTAATCTCTATATAAATTGATAATTATTTGAATATTCCACTAATGTTCTCCTTTACCTTCAAACATTCAGTTAGAAAAGAAGTTAAGAATATCAATTTTCCTCTAGCCAATTGACTCGTGAACTATGTTATAGCAATATATTTCTTGTAGTCGTTTTGTCATAGCGGATTCAAAGACAAGAAAATATTTAGTCTAGTCGAGTATCCAGTTACCTGGTTTTACTTGAGGTGACATCACTAGGAGTATGTGCATTATACCTCGTATGAGCAAGTGCATAGCTGTGCTAAAGGGATCTTATCTGTGCTGAGAATATTATGTTATTTTGAATATTTGGTCAGGGTTTACTTATAAGGGAAGGATCGTCATGCCAGGTTATCCTGACAAACCCTTGCACAGAGAGACGCAAAACACTTAAGGATAATGTCTAGTAGGTAATTCCAATTCCTCATTAGGTAATTCAAACTTCCCATAGGTAATTCAAACTCTTCACTAGGTTATTAAAACTCCCCTTCAATATCAGAATACTAATGATAGTGTCTTTTACAAATCATATTAAAGTAATTGTATCATAATTTGTTTTGAGTAAATGATCCAAATGAGAGTTGCATTGTATTTGTTTAACAACATTCTCCAACTATATTTTCTATTGTTATTGTAGCCACATGATTACACTTGGATTTGCATTGTATCTGTTGAGGTTATGATCTAACAATGTAAAATATTTATTTTTGTTGTTGTTAACAACATATTTCAAATAACAATCTGTTTGTATTTAATTACCAACTTGACTCAAATGAGATTGTATTGTTGTTTTCTAAACAGCAGGATTCAAATAATATGTTCATGGATTTTAAATAACATCATAAAATAGGCAGACTAATTCATATTTTAAAAAAATATATAGTCACATAGATCTTTCGTTTAGAAATTGAATTTGATTAAAATCACCGAATGGCCGATGTTGCTTAATACAAATATCCACACAGTGCCTACAAGCTTCATCATTAAACTATCTAAACGCAAAACACCTACTTGTACCGTGTTTCCTTTCTAAACATGCTTAATTTCTCCGTTCGAATCAATCAAATATTTCGCGGAAGCTGGCCATCTCGCCTTTGTCCGGGGCGAGCGCAAATCTTTTCGCGCCTACAAAATCAATCTTCTGAGATAGATAGATCGAGAGACGGAAAGAGAGGGGGGGGGAGAGGAGGAAGGAGAGAGAGAATAGGAGATAGAGTGGTGGGGTGTATAATGGGCATGTTAGGGGAGCGAATCAGGTTTCGCCAGACGGTCTTTTGTTAACATCGAATATTGATCATCACATATGAGAAGAGTTGATGTAGCTTAGCACACGAATGAATGAAATATTGCCAGTGGATGAGAATGAATGGGGTAGAACAAATGAGGGTCACAGCGGCTAGATGTCAAGGCAAGGAACTTAAGCTGGAAAGGGAGACGAAGAAGTATACGATATATATATATATATATATATATAAAGAAAAGAAAGGGAAAATGGATCCATGTAAAGCATCTATTCACGTAAATATTAGTATGCATTGAAAGATAGCTTAAAGTAAGAGAAGGGTGGATCCAACCTGGAAAAATTATTCCAACTAAATCTTTAGCGACATGCAAAGCTAACGCAATAAAAATACGCATAAAAATACATCAATTACCATGACAGTATATACTGTGTTAAACACACACCCAAACACAGACACACACAAAGACATATATATATATATATATATATATATATATATATATATATATATATATATATAATGGAGAGCGTGAGACAGATTTTAAATTTGTATATCCATGATATATATACTTATATATATATATATATATATATATATATATATATATATATATATATATATATATATGCATATATATATACATATATATATATATATATAATTATTATCATTTATACAGATATGTCCATAATATATATATAATGGAGAGCGTGAGACAGATTTTAAATTAGTATATCCATGATATATATACTTATATATATATATATATATATATATATATATATATATATATATATATATATATATATATATGCATATATATATATACATATATATATAATTATTATCATTTATACAGATATGTCCACAATCTGCGACACTGACATGTCGATGTTATCAATCAACAGATGTTAGAAACAGAGATCTCATCACAGAATAAGAGTATAATTCTTCCCTTCGATTATATTTGGAAATAACTATATATTAAAATAAAATCTGTTTAATATAGAGCACTATTGTAAAGTCCGGTTGAAATTCTTTTCGTGTTCACGCCGTGGATGTTTACTTTACCGGGACATGGATTTATATATATATACTAGACCACCCGTGACCCGTTGGGTCAGTTTGTTATATTAGCTATGGAATTCATGTATGAGCGTGACACTTGTGGCATAAAGAAAATAGTTTTTTTTTTACATAACAGAAGCATTTCTATGAAAGTATATTAAAATGGAAGAAGAATATAGATAGATTTCTATGCGTCGTTCTGTTTATTATAATTGTTTTTTTTTTAATTACAGTTACTGAATTATAAGTGGTTGGCCATACTTATAGGTAAATATGCACTGAACAGGTACCATAATACTTATTATAGTTAAATTCAAATTTTTATATATCATCTTTTAAATGAAATTGTTAGTTGAAAGTACAGAAAAATAAAAGGGCGATTTGAGAAAGGAAGGGGGTACAGCAAGCTTTCTCGCGTACGTAACGAAAACAGAGGGAGTAGGAGTGGTGAAATCTATGAGAGGGAAAGTGGGAGGTGGTTTCGTTCACCCCCGCTATTATGGCTGATATTAATAATGAGTGTTGTTGTTTTTTTGTTTGTTTTTGATTTTTAAAAGGGAGGAGGTTTTTTGAAACTGCGACAGACTTTACGAAGTCCTGCCGTTGAATGTTTTTAGCCGTGGAGAAAACAAAAAAACTATTTGATGAAATTAAATGTAATTGTTTTATATTAAAAGCGATATAAACATTTCCAGAATGAAAAATTTCATGCGTTCGTTAATCATAATAAAGAATAACGGAATTGGAATAACAGATTGAAGACGATGCTATTTACGCATGGGCAACCGGATGTTGAAAACCGGAAAGCTGAAAGCTGATTGCAAACAGACAAGATCAATAGAGTTTTAGTATTATATAGATATATATATATATATATATATATATATATATATATATATATATATATATATATATATATATATATAATCACTTCAAATAAAGCACATTGCTACTGAGACAAAGCAAACTATTGGGAATCAGAAGCTAGATTTTAAGAGCATCCAAAGTGGCTAGTGGTGCAACTAGATGTCTGAGCACATCACATTTTAATCACTGCATGTTTGTATTGTCGTGTATATAGAGAACTGAGACGGAATACAAAAGGCATGCAGTGCGATGAAAGAAACTATTAGATCATAGAATCTGTACTGTAACAGTAGATGGAGCCGACTTACTTTTCAGTAGACGTTGGTGTATTATCTATGTTCTAGTTCCAATGCATGTTAGCTGTGCATGTAAGACCGAGCAGTTTGAAATGACCTATCTGTCTGTGTGCATGTCTGTATATGAACACGAAAATATATTAGAGAGTGTACCTTACATATATGAGTGTATTCACATTAACAATTTAAATGTACACATAATGAAAGTAGTTATGCCTTTCTAGTTGTCCCATAAAGGAGTTAATGACACGTTTCTAACATGTAATTCAATGAAGGTAATCTATTAATGATAATCTGAATACCTCAGTTAATAAGATATCTTACGCACAACATAAACGTTTCTGATAAGTAAACTCTCTTTAATATGATGTTGCAGGTGATGCTATCGCACACTCTAAGCCGGATAGCGCTAAGTAACCCTGCTGGTATATATATATATATATATATATATATATATATATATATATATATATATATATATATACATATATATATATATATATATATATATATATATATATATATATATATATATATATAGAGAGAGAGAGAGAGAGAGAGAGAGAGAGAGAGAGAGAGATTGGGTGATTGATTAAGTGATTGACTGATCAGACTGATAATAAGTAGGAAGAATGGAATATTAGAATGATGCATTCATTTTGTACTAGCGTCGGCTGATGATCTAAGTGTTTAAGACTTTTACTTCAGATGCGTATTTAATGGTTTACTAATCAGTCTTGCTCACAATCAACGACGAAAATAGATTCATACCCTGTCACCTTTCTCCCTATTTGCCAACTAAACAGTGAGAGAAAGAGAAAGAGAGAGATAGTTAGAAACAAAGAGAGGGAAAGAGAAATGACTACAGGTTAACATATAAAAAGTTTGCTCTTTTATAATGTCCGTCAATAAAATAAATTGCTATCAGTAGTATCTTTGCGGTGTATGTACTAACGAGTCACCACTTATCAATGCCTATACGTCACTTGAGGATAAGGGTTAATGAGTTGTTTTAGGAAGGCAATGAAACAACAACACGAAGATTCTTAGCAATGGTTGAGACTGGTCCGAATTAGATGATTTAAGAGGACACATGATAAGGGTTAATGAGTTTGTTAGGAAGACATACAACCACAACGGAAGGATTGGTAACAATGGTTGAGATTGACCAGGAATCATATTATTTAAGAGGGCGACTCAACAAGAATTTTTAAACATTGAACTTGAGAACGGTCATGTTATAGTCAGCTGGGAAGCAGCTTTGTGATATTGTGTTCTTTGGAGAGGGAATCCTTGAAAATAAAGTTTGATCATGGAAGTTCTGTTCTGTTTATGGAACACGCAAGAAGTAAGGAGAGTATTTATAGTTGTTTAGTAAGACGAGTACTTGCGGTAAATGTTTTACAGGACTGTACCAGGAACTTTGTAGTTTGTGATCTAATACCGAATTTATCTACCGCAAAACTGATCTACTTAACTGGGTGATGTTCATACTAGATTGAATCTTAAACAGTTGACTACTTTGAGATTTATAACAAAATTTAACAAGAATAAATGGAAAAGAATGGAATATGCAGGCTATATCTCTTATCATAAAGAAACTGATTCAATTACAGTTTTTTTTTTACATTTTCCGATAATTTAACCACATAAAATGCATGTGAAAATATTCCTCAATTTTGAGGTTGAGTTATGTTTGAAAACACTTTATTTGAATTGTTCTCATTCAGAATTAATTCTTCAAGTGGCGAATCTTTTACGAAAATTCGATCTATCACTGCAGCCCATTTATCACTGTATGTTGTTTAAGCACTCACTGCTCTAATTATGTGCGCCATATATCTATCTCATTTCTGTTTCTCTCTTTCTCTCTCTCTCTCTCTCTCTGTTTATTAATAGTTGAGGAAAGGCATAAATGAAATATTGAGAAGTTCATTATAAAAGAGTGTATATCACGAGAGGTAGTCATATAAGTTAACATGTAGCTGTAAAAATACCTGGAGAAAGAGAGAGAGGTAGAAGGAGAGAGAGAGAGAGAGGGAGGGAATTTATAACTAGAAGGAATAGAGTAAATCTCTTTTTAATTTGTTTATATTTTATTTGCTTTACAAACACTTTTGCTTATCTGAGCTCAACGAGTGATCAAACGGCTCACATTTTCTATCTTGAGGAACTTATCTAGTCACACTGAAGAGTTGTGAGACAGCGAAATAGTATGTCGATAGATCACTAACCCTAACCCTCCTTCTTGAGTTGATCTTCTTGAAAGTGAAATTGCAAAATGCCTCCAGCTTATCATGCAATGCCCTCTGTGTAAACAAATCGAGCTCTCAGAAAATTGACAATGTTTACATTGAGATTACGCATACTTTTAGCAGAGGCTGAATAATAGCTTAGTCGTTAAAAGCGCTGACTGTGATCTAGACGGTTGAGTTTCGATCCAGCCTGAAGCCGCACTGAAAAGCTGTGATGCAGTTTAATAGATTGTCTGTGGATGACTATATGTATATTTACACTTTCAATATCATAAATAATGCAAAATATCTTCGGGCATGCCATCGCACAATGTTCTAACACATTAAATGTAGATGTGATTAACATATTTATCTTGGCACAACTCTCATAGTTTAAAGAAGACACATGCTAGAGTACAGACATGATTTTCCCTCAAAGGTATCATTCATTGATCGCGATATTAATTCGAATTAGAGGTTGTCCATTAGTCCGTTATTCTTCCAATTATCTTAATATTGATTAATTAATCTTTCACATAATTTTGTATGAATTTAAAACTGCAAAATGTCGAATCAACCATATTGTTATAGACAAATTTAATATTATCCCCAAAGGGGGTAAATTGCCTTCAAAATACCCACGTTAATTGTTCACAAAAACATAAAAAAATATTCATTAATTAGCACAACATCATAAATATGCACATTCATGGTTATTTTACATGAAACAATTACTGGTAGACCCTATGGAAAACTGTGCTTTACAGACAAAAAATCTCGCATTCGACATCGGGAAAATGCATGTTTCACAAATATATACTTCATTCTTTTGCCTCTTCCCTAAATCAAACAGTAATTCTGATCAATGGCTCTTTACATAGATCAGGATATAATATATATATATATATTATAATAAATACAAATGTGCATTTATTTTTATATAGATACACATATGTATATCTGCTCCGTCTAACAAGAGTAAGCGAGTAAAAACGTCCCTTTTTCTAGCCTGACATTGTAATGAAAATATAAGTTGATATAAGTATATAGAATTATTGCCACGTCTGCTGCAAAGGATGTAGGCTTTCTCTACCGGGTCAGAAGGCTCATTAGTATGAAACACCCATTCTCCTGTGAATGGGGTAGTGTTGCCACATTTGAGAAGGTGTACCAGCTATTAGTCTTGGACAAGGTGCAAAAAAGAGTGTATAACCTAATAGATTTCACAAAGTATGTCAATATGTAATCTCTGTCGTATCTCCGGAATGTTGCATTACTGTGCTTGTCTCACAAGTACTTTCACGGAATATGCCTCAGTAAACGTACTGCAGTTTTAACCTTCAACGTAAATACACAAAATCCATCCGACTAGCAGTAAAAAAAAACATAATCAACGAAAGTGACTGAAGATGTTAGACGATTTTCTACTTCTAAATATTATTTTCTTAGGACCGCTAGTCTTTGGAATTCTCGTTCTGCTCCCTGTTCCCTCCCGACTGTATCAACGTGTAGATATTTTACTGTAACATGAACAAGCATTTTGCTGCCCTACAGTCTACATAGGTTGACCCTATTAATCTGAATCGTATAATCGGATAATTTTACACTTCAGTTGTGATATGCCTTGTTTGAGGTGAATGAAAGTTTAAAAAAACAATTAGTGGGGACGTCATGAGATTAAAAGTGACACCAAATTCAGATTAGTAGCTTAAACGAATATTAAAGTAACACTAAATCAAATGCCGAAATATGGGCACTAATGCTTTTTTGTTGTTTATTTATGTCTTAATCAAGTCAGGCTTATGCATAAAGCTCACAAAGATCATGCCTCAGGATTTTCTGGTCAACACGAAGTCATCACGTTGGTCCCAGCTATTGGGCTTGGCTGAATGCAGATCATTTTTCCGAAACACACTCTAACAAGGCTCAGCGGTTGAATGCGAAATTGTAGAATGTTCAGCTCAGTCCACACACATTGATACAACAGAAGTAGACTTGTAACTTTCACTAGATTAGTTTGCGGTTCAACGGCTGACACGTCTTTTCTTGCACCACGCAGAAGCAGAGGTGACAATACCACGACAGATCTTGATGCTGACTCCTCCTGCATTTTCACAGGAGCCCTGTTCGCCGGGTTGCAGCCTAATACGGTTTGCTGCCAAATCTACCTGCCAAAAACTGTATTTCCAGACAATATAGTTTTGAAACTAGTACTGTGAGGATGGCTTGGACTTTATGGAGCGACACTTCTAACAGATGACTAGCAAGAATTTGCTCACTACATAAGCTGATAAATTTTCTTGAAACTGCGTTATTTTTACAATATACCCAGACAAGTTTTTATTTTATTTAATAAAATGTATAAACTTCCATGAGAATGTTTGGATTTTATACACACATATTCGATGATATAATTACTTTTGAATGCACATGCATAGGTGATATGTTGTTCCTGTTATTATTTCAAGTAACACCGAAATAACATCGACTTAATAGAAAATATTATTTATTTTAAGTTAATGTTCTCCACTGTTGCTAAAAATAAGGACTAACATAATCTGTTCAAGTATATAATATATATGAGATCAATCAATTTATTGTCAATCAAACAGCCAAGTTCTGCAAGACATGTAAACAGAAAGTTAGAAGATATCGTATTCATATATTATTTCAATGTTTGTCGAACGCGACTTTACACCTGAATATGATAGGAATCATCACGACCCCCTCTGATAGGCTGTCAATAGAGCAGAAACACATACGGACAATGCTGATTTTCTTCTGTTGAGACAACATTCACATTTTGAACGGGTGATACGGAGACTGCAACTGGGAAGTTGGGTTAAACATTTATCTAAAGGTAGAATTACATTTCCGATTATAACGCTGAATTCTGTAATAAGGTCTTGTATCATTCGCTGTTTAGCTGAGGACGGATTTAGTCTTTGAAGCCGTTACTTTTTGTAGGTAATTATGGAGAATGTCGGCACCATCCTGGTTACTAAGAGTTGAACATGCTCTAGACCCAGGATCTGATTTTGAGGATAGGGATTAGTTTCTTAGATTGCAGACTCAAGAATAGATTGTATCAAGGTTATGTATAGGGAACGGGAAGCGTCTGCTGTAAGGTTTAGAAAGGACTCTCTAGATGCATGGTGAGGGGTTGTGTACTATGAACAATTATTTGATCATCAAATTTAAACTAATGTCAGAGAGACAATCCGATTGGTAGTATCGTTGTTTTTTTGCTAAGAAGTTAACGTTTTTCTATTTTGGCAGAGAAATAAAAGATAAATGAAATTGTTGCCAGATCAGAAAGTGTGCCCCAACCACTAGCTTCTCTTTCTTGGGCAGGGTGTAAAAAAAATGTCTAACCTAATAGGTCCGGCAATCTGTCTGCCAATCTACAACATGTGTTGCATCGCGGTAGTGTTTCATCTTTGTGCTTTTTACAAGTACTTTCACGGAATGTGTACCGAAAAACTTACTGCACTTGTCGACCGTCAACGTAAATACACCTTACACATCCGACTAGCAGGACACTACCACTCCTTAATTGTAAACGTCCCTAGATGCAGGAATATTCCTTTGCCTTCCGTGCACCCTATTTCTCTCACCGTACGAACATGCATAAATTAAATGTAATATAACAAATGTCGTGTTGCCGAACTCCCCACCCAAATTGACCACTATAAATATGGACCTTATCACGGCAGCCTTTAACGTATCAGTGGAAATATACCTTGTTTCGGACGAACAGAATAACAAAAGACACATGAAGGAACATCTACTCCCTATCTATCTTTTCGTTTTCGTGTTTACTTCTCTTGTATTCTATTTTTCTCAGCGTATACACAAGAACTATCTTTCTCTAACAGTCTATACTCTCTCTCTATCACCGACGCTCTCTTTATTTTTCTGTTTTGATTACATTTTTTTCGCGAATGTACGTTTCATCTCGACGCCATTGGTTTACTTGTTTACTTACGCGAATAAAATGACTTTACATCCAACCCCTTTCTTTATTTGATTTTAACCAGCTAATCGTAAATGAGAACCGTTACGCAGTTATGTTTGACTTCAATAATGACCGATTCTTTGTTACAACAACGGAAAGAGCAAACACACGTTGTTTTTGTTTAAAGAGCAATAAAACCTATCCATTCGGATCCTTATTTCGAACAAAATTCCACTAAAAGCGGTCATAAAAACGGGATCCATGGAAGTCAAAACGTAATAAAACGAATCCCAATTCTATTGTAGTGGCCTGCTCGAAACATCCCAGTTTACCGCACTGACGGATCTTTGTATTTTATTTCATTTTTTCGCGCATAATATGTCGAAATATATTTCCATGGTTTACATGCGTCGTAGATGTTGTCCCCATCTTGCTCGTAGTCCCTATTTACTTGCCTCCCCACGAGAAGAGAATTATACACAAAGTCAGATATTAATGTGAAGGAAGATCAACTCCTATACAAACGATCATTCCTGATTTGGATAATAATAATAAATGTCTCAGTCATGAATGATTTCTCATTCCCTTATCGAGGGCAGATAAGATGAGGTGTAATAGCAGAAAAGATAATCCATTTAAATCGTAGCCAAAAAAAACATAGAAACTATACTTCGCCCTGTTATGAATGACGGTTAAGATTTGAAATCAGATTCCACATTTCATACGCTGGGTCATTGGCCAGTTCGGGCAAACATTCTAAGTAAAGATGTTGGTTTTGTCTGTCGATTGAACTGCACATCAATCATTGTATTAGTATTTTAATAGTTAACTACTGTACCTATAATAAACTACAAGTGTGCACCCTGCGTCAAAAATGACGAAAAAAATCTTTTGTCAATGTTTGCGTAAATGTTCATATCCGTAGAAAATAACGTTTGCATTAGTAAAGTTTTTAAAAAAATAAGAAAGAGGTGAAAAATGTAAAGATAATAAAAACGTAATTAAAAAGGGTGTAAATCGGTATAGAAAACATATATATATATATATATATATATATATATATATATATATATATATATTCGCGTCCTGTAACCGTCTGAGATTGTTATCTCCCTGCGCTGATGAGCGTCGTAAGCTCAAAACGACGTAATAAGTCAGGAAATAATATTTTTAAAAACATAATTTAATATTATAACAATCCCCTTCCAAGTTAAATTGAAAGTTGAGCACTATCGGAGAGATTACAAATAGACATTGACCTGAGGTCTCAGTGCAATACTCTGACTCTGTCGTCGAGTTCTATCGTATGCTTAAATATTTATACTCCCCGCTTTCATTGTAAATATGGCTTACTTTCTCCGTAATCACGTGGCCCCAAGGACTAAGTAAACACTTATAGAGTCAAGGTGTCTCTGTGAACCTGGTTTGCTCCCTGTGACCGTCTGAGATTATGGTTTCCCTGTGCTGATGATCACCGTTATCTCTAAACGACGTCGTACGTAGGTAAAATATAAAAGAAATATAATATAATATCATATATATATATATATATATATATATACATACATATATATATATATATAATTTATTTAGATACTGTATATTACATATTTAAGCAATGTACCACGGTTTCATCCAAAAGGGCAGAGTTAGACATCTTTAGGATGAAACCGCGATACCTTGCTGAAATATGTAATAAACAGTATATAAATAAATTATATTAGCTCTCTTATATGATCGAGCACTTTATTTGATTTCTTTTTATATACAACCTGACACTATATATATATATATATATATATATATGTATATATATATATATATATAAATTTGAAAAAGGAAAAAACAGAAAGGATGTTTTTTTTATGTGTTCATCAACGTTTCGTCTTTATGTGTAAAACTTCTTCAGGATGATAATATTAAGAAAAATGTCATGCAAGTACGTGAACATATTGGGTTGACATGATGGGTTGATGGGAAGACGTAGTAGCCACTACTAGAAGCAGTAGGACCGACGTCCGGGCTTGGTGATGTCAGTCGCGTGGAATGAAATGAATGTTGATGGTTCTGAGTGAAAAATGTGGAAGGGTGAGGGTGAGCAGGTAAGTAATTCTGAATGATAAAACGAGGATTTAAAAAATTCCGACCAGATTTTCGGGTTGGACATAAAGATTCCCGAGTTGCACAACACACACCCGAAGATATTACATCGGCCGTAACGTTTTGAAAATAATATCCAAGATGAAAAAATCAGTCAATATCATCCAAGCAATACGAACATATCTTCGTATTTTATTTTTATTTAATCTTTTCGTGTTGAATTTTGCGGGATATATTATTATTATTAACATGCTTCTGAGATGACGTACCCATCTTCCTAAGAGTTATGTTAGCAACGTTTTCGTTTCTGTTACAATCGGTAATCCTCCGTGAATTTTGAACTGAACCCTTTAGTGGCAGTATATATTATAATAAAATAGTATATTATGAGAAATTGAATGCCTACTATACACCATCATTGGGCATCTTCTACGAACTAGGGGTTGTGAAAACACAAGACCAATTATACAAGAATTGTGCGCGGTCACCTCATCCCATCCAACACGTTCCCAGATTTCAAATGAGGAGAGTCCCTTTATTACTATGTAGTAGATTTGACTAAACAACAAGAACTCGATTACATTGATAAAAATGAACCTTCAAGTCCTTTACATAAAAGGCGGGAAAGGATAGGTAATGGTTTATAACCACCTGCCTCTGGAAGTTGCACTCCAGTCAAGTCAAATATACTTTCCTTATCTCTACCATATACAGCCACAAAAAAGTAGAGGCCTAAAAACCCTGCTATGGTCAGTAGCATAAGCGAAGGTGATGTTATATTGCTACCACTATTCTTAATCACACAAGTGATCCATAAAATATAAGATCTGATATATAGTCAGCTTTAGATATTATGAGAATTGCAAAACCAGAAGCGGCCACTATCCTCAAGCAATGAACCCCTAGTTAGTAACCCTTGCTTGAACCAATAAGCGGATATATCTGTTTAAAATAAGATCAACGTTAATTGGTGAAAGCTAGTAAACCATATACAATTAAAAGTCCCTCCTGAGCAGCTAATACGACATACGTGATTTCCAAACATCGCTCCAACTTTCACGGAGATGGTATTGAAGGAGATGGTAGGTATTATCTTTTATTAAAACCTAATTGCTCGCAAATTCTATCAGATTTCACTATGCATATATGTACACTGTCACTGATAGATATGAACACCTTAAAAATAGGAGCCAATCATTCTTCTTCCGTGTTATCAATCCAAATGGCTGTCAACATAAACTTTTGTTGATTAAATTACTTCCCACTGCAACAAGTTATGACACAAAACCAAAAGGTGGGGAAACTAGCTCCCTGAGGAAGCCTTCTATTTGGATAAAAAAAATTGGCATGAATTGGCTCGTTTACATTACCCCGATACTGGCGCCTCCAGTTACCAGCAATGATTTTTACTCTCATAAAGACGATGTAATACATGGGAGAGTAACCTCTAAAACCATGCTTCATATTGACAAAAAAAGGTCTGCTCTTTTCAGGCAGTTCCAGATTTTAAGGATTGATTAGCGAGAGTGTATATTCAGTTGCTATGAATAGAGTTTAGGAACAACAACTTATTTCCGATCTATCAGAGAAAAAATAATTATTTGATTTTTGGTAGACAATTCATAACATAGCTAACAGAGTCACAAACTGTTTTTGTAACATCTTTGTATAAAGACAATAAAAACTCTTGGTACACTGATTAGCAGTTGTTCCTATGGAACGGAAAACTCTAATAGTTTCTTTCCTCGGACACTGTGCCTTTGAAATTCCATACCTACTCCCTGTTTCCTCGCCTGTACCAGCATGCAGAAATTGTAATGTAACGTGAACAAACATTTCGCAGCCACAATTACGACTGATCATCCATCCTCTAAATGTGGCCTCCTAATACAATCAGCCCATTAAGTCTCAGTGACAATGTGTCTTTTTGGGGGCGAATAAAAATGTTTAACAGAAGGGGAATTGAAATTAAGAGGAAGCAGTATGATGATTGATATATTGAAAAGAACGCGCAGAAAAAGGGGGAGCGGGATATAGATAAAGAAAGAAAATAAATAAGAATGAACAGAGGAATGAATGGTGAGGAAGCAGAAAAAGCATACAAAGATGAAGGAATATAAATAAGGTAGTTTTAAAGTAGAGGATATAAAGGAACTTAGAAAAAGTGATGATCAAAGATGTTTAAGTACAAATATTTCCTAGTTGAAAATTTTGAAAATGCAACGACATCTCATTAACAATTTTCTAAATTCTATTACTGACGTTCTTTAATAATTTATAATTTTATTTTATGAAAGAGAGCATACGGTACATCATGTAAGTGTATAATTGCTATACATTCTGCAAATGTAGTCGATTTTAATTGTTGCTTTAATTCAGCTAAAAAGTGTGTTATCCTTGAAATAATTTAGTGATGTGCTAAACAGAATTGTCTACACTCATTTCAAATATTATGTAATGTACGCAGTTTGAGCTAGTTTACAGTAAGGACGGGCAAGGAAAGGGAAAGTCATTTATTGATTAACCATAAACATCCATTTCGCTGATTGAGGAACATACATAAAAACAGAGAATCGTCCGATTTTAAAGAAACATTACAGATTTATCAATTAATAAATGAACGTTAATATAAAGTATTTGTTTGATTACATGAAACAATATAGATGTTGTTGTTCCTTTAATAACTCTCCCATGTCCATTCAAAGACAAGATCATTTTATAAAGGGATAACACCCTGAATGAAAATGGTAATTGTAAAGGCAGATAGTATTTAAAGCTGTCAAGACATTTACTTTTTTGGGATTTAAAGTTTCGATTTTTGCGTATCATTTTCCACCGAGAGCTGCTTTATTTTTTTACTTTTCATTCGCATCTTCAAGGTTTCATCTATTCGTTAATTTGGTCAGTTAGATTCCACAATGTGTATACTGAGATGCATTTCGTTATTTATAGTAATGGTGTGGTAAAGTAATTAACGTGACTTAAACATCAATAACCATGTGTTTTACATTAAATAAATACTTCATATTTACTTACATTTATTAATTAATACGTACTGAGAATTAAGACTTATCTTTGAAGCACTACGGCGGTCATCGTGAAATTCCATTTTACAGTGAAAGGATTAAGCTGAATAACATATAAGTAACGTTACACTGGCTTTTGTATGCTTGTTCGAAAAAATAACATTTTTAAATTACAAGTCTCATGGAGAATATCAATAGAAAATACATAGATCCTGGTACTCGAAAGGCAGACATTATTCATTCGATTGATTGTATCAGAGTTATGCTGTCTTGAACACCGGTTCCTGGCAGAGATATCAATGGCGAACATATTTGCATATGATCAATACTAGCTCTGCTATTCAGCCAATAGAGGTCTGTTGAAAGTAAAAAAACTAACAGCAGTAGGCGCCAGCAGTATCTGTTAGTGTTCAGTTGTCTATTTCTATGTGTGTAGCAAGCAAAGATGTGTCAGGCTGGAACGTCCAATTAATGGACTGAAAATGTCAACGTTGCGCTATTATTTTTTGTTTTGGGGCCAAACCTTCCCTGACTTCGCATGCGCACGTATACACCGCTAAGCCTAGCTGCGCCAGGTGTCGATTTTGCAGGTTAACGAATAGCTGTTCGCAACAAAGGAGATATCATGCAGACCAGACAATCATGAGGCACGACATTCGTGAGCTCTATGCACAAGTTCGATTTGCTTAACAAACCAAATACAATTGATTCAGCGGATATCCAACAATTGCGATTGCAAGTATAGAAGAAAAAAAAGAAAAAATCCCACGAGTTGAAATCTTCATCATTCTCCTCCTCCAAAATAATCTCGGATGATGCAGTAAATTCAATATTGCATTTCGAGTGATGACTTTTATGCTGACATTTTGATGAGGGGTTTTGTGTTGACGTTCTGCTGATCTGACTCGAAAGAAACATCGTAATTCCAGTTGAATGGTTTCTGGGCGTGCAACGATAGAAGAGTGAGTTCAAACAAAAGAGACAAGAAAGAAGATTAAAAGGGAGAAAAAAACAACCACAGTTTGTGGAAATAGATTCTTTGAGAAAAGAAAAAATCACGAAATACGAAACAAAACATCATAAATGTTGGAACATTTTGCTCAATGTATTTCGAGACAACATGAAGGAATGTCCAGACACCAACGTTTGAAGTTTTGGAGAACACATATAATCGACACGCATGCACACACACGTAACGCAAACGTACAAAAGCGAACACATGATGTTCTCGCTCTCTCTTTCTCTTGTTCTATGTACACGTGTTGAACGCCATCTATGATATGAACCCATCTTTTACTCTATACTTAAGGTTATAATAGTATATTTTCACCATAAGTAAATGTTCTAGTCACTTTTCTAGCGTATTGCACTCGTTTATCAACACAAAGCATGCAGTGAGAGTTACTACTTTGTAATGAATTTTGTAATAGATCCGATTCAATAGTACTCTATGATAAATTATATTATTAGAGCGAACATCTCTATTTTTATAAAGTTAGGCATTTTTATATATTTGTATATACATGATTCACTCCTAAACTGATATTATGAATTTTCTAACACGGCTTATCAGCGTATAAGTTAAATTAGTTGTATGCAATGAGGGCAAAGAGAGGGAGGAAGCGCTTCGTGAAAATTGAGATACGGCCGATTTTTTGTGACATTTTTACATCAGATATTTAACAAAATTAATAAATATTCTCAAAATGTAAGTTTCATTGAAGCATTTCAAAATGTTATAGCAGGTATGATATGAGCACAGGATTACATTTATAATTTAAACATTTCATATTTGCATCAGATTTGTGATATGATTAGTTGACCCCAGTTAAGCTAGATTCTCTTAATTTCAATTTCGTAAGATCTACGTTTTTTAAGTCAATTTCTAGTATCAAAATCACGTAAGAGATTTGTATCATAATTGGAATAAGGATTATCGATATAAGTTTTCGTCCCATTATATCTTAATTTACACGTTTCCAAAATGACATAAACATTTGTAAAAAACTGTTCTGTTTGGATAATTCATTTTACCTGTTCTTGGACTGGTATTGTTCTGGTATTTTTTATAAATTGTTTATCTCATCCAGGGGGATATATATTTAAGTTCTCAATCGATGTAGTCTAAACATATACAGGGGGCCTAAAACACGTCATACATGATCGCGTTAATAAAATTCAAATCATATCTGCAATACACCAATAATTTTTACGAATAAACGTCAAACTATGGCTGAGTTAGCCACAAATGACCAACACTCATTGTTTTATTACTGTTCGATCATATTCGGAGACACTTTTGGTATATTCTAAGTAGAAGAAGCTGGATTTTGAATGAGTTTGACACTAACAGGACTTAAACGTACACATTTCTATTTTAAGGGTTATTTCAAAAGTAAAACTTATTTTATTATTTTCTAGTCTATTATGATTATTTACAGTCATATATGGTAGTGTAATGTTATACATGTATAATGTAATGATTTTCGTTGCATATTTGCAACATGATTTATTTTTGTTTAATTAATATATTAATTTTTTTCGAAAAGCATTTATATAACTTTATATTACATTTATGAAACGTTTTTCATATGATATTCTTTTCAAAGCAATATGAAAAATACAGCATTTAATGGTTTAAAATGTTTTTCAATATCATTTTGATTTCTACTATATTTCAATTATTCTAAACTTTACAATTTTTAATAAATTATTTGTTTATTTAAAATGTTAAAATATATAGACAATATATAAACAACTTAAAAGGTGAAAAACTTCGTTTTATTTACAAACATATTAAGCCGACAGGTAGTTATATGGTAAGAAGAAAGAGAAACTGGTAGGTAAGCAACTGTGGGATTTCCACTGGGTCGTAATGCTATTCTAATACTAAATCGCATATTCTATATGATTGAGTGTTGGGTACATTTCCAGGTACATTATCCAATAATGTTACTTTATAACACACACCAGACAAACGGTGAGTGTGTTTCTGTCAGGTTGTCGTATTTTCAGTCCCAGTTGATCTTTCCTCTTTGACTATACCTTCTATCTAAGAAGGGGTTAGTTTATTGCTAATCACTTGAGAAATTCCTAACAGAGAAATACCAACAGAGCTACTCATACATTCTAGTAAGCAAGAATGCACTTATCCTAGTACACTGACTTCTCAAAACCACACATGACCTTGTGTTCAACCTCCTGCCAAGGAGGAAAGTAATATATGTTATTTTCATATTGTATACAATCTACATGACAAAAATCGAAATTTGAAGATATTATAATATTTACCCCATTTAATTTAAACTAAAACAATGTTTTTTTTCCGGCTAAAGTGAAGTAGCTGTCCGTCGCAGATGCAAATCCCCCCCAGGTATGATCTTTTATTTTCTAAGACTGAAAGCGTTACTTAATTTCATCTTCTTCTTTCGAAGGAAAATCTGTTTATTACTTCTCAGTTGAGCCACACTTGTTCATTCTATTGAGAAATTATATTCCAACTTTCGACCGATTCTGTATCTAACCTAAACTTAATACGTAGCAGATAAGTAAGTATTTGTTTTGGGCTCAGTGTTCTATCTCAAAGGTTAATCAACTAAGACATGACATTCGCTTTTCGAAAAAAGGTGAGTTATTAACTAGGGCTCTGGCGGGGTGCTATTGTACCATACAGGTGAGTTTTTACTCACTCATTTGTGCCCCTTTTCATTGAGCTGCATTCGACGAATTAAAAACCGACATTGTGTCTAAATATCCCCTTATGAGTGTGAGTAGGCAAGTAAAAGGGAAAAGCAATGGAAGTGTATTCGGATGTTGTGTAGAAGAGATTACCAAAATAATACGGCCGCCAAACTAAAACAGAAAAATGCAGCATGATTAGTCTGAAAGAGATATGTAAACAAGTGCTCCAGTGGACCATTTATTGAAAAAGAAGATTTTTCGTTCGTGTGAATCAGATGATTCTGGTGTTGGCATCAGTTTTCCTGATGTTTTTCTAGTTAGAAATCTTTCTGGAAAGACATCGGGTACTTACGGGAAGGACCACGAGAAGGTTGCCAACATCCCTAAGTGAAAGTGGTAATGTGGAATCGACTGGATTAGAACTTGGAACACCCCGATCTTCAGTGCGTGTCGTTATCCACTTAACCACCGTCACCTCCCAAGAAGAAGATGAAGCCCAACAATAAAATGGAAGTAATCAATCGAGACAGATTTGATCGCAGCAGGAAAAAGCTGGAGGTACGCTGTGGTTCTGGCTTCAAACAGAAAACGATGGGTTGCTTTAACTGTCTCATACGTCGCAAGACGCGGGGGTTCCTAGGTCTAAGTCTGATAAAGGAGTGCAACACCCTCTGATAACTCCATTAGTATCTACTTCGGAAGATGAAATTCAATCATCTAAGAAATTACTTCCACAGAAATATCATTTCTGTTGTATTTCCCCCTCAACATGAACTCACACAGACAGATGCCCACCATTAGGCGATTTCAGTCTACTCTGACGTTAATTGCGCATTTTTACCATATTACAACTACGCTGCTCAAGTGAGTCCTATTTATTAAAAGATCAGCGACCAGGATGTATACAGCGCTGCATGTAAAACAGGCATTAAACCCAATATCATTTATACATAATAGATATGCAATATATAAATGTGATTACTGTTATTTCTAGAGGCATGTACATAATCCGCGACACTGGCATATCGAAGAAAATAAGCGAAATTCAAAATTTAACATCGGAAGGTTACCTTCTGGTGTTGAATGTTTAATTTTTAATTTTGTATTTTAGAATTAAGTTTCTTTTACTTATTTTACTTCATTCTTTTGAAATCTGATCTGAGCAAAATATCAGATTTTCTCTCCCCCTGATGAGATCTCAGTTTCTAATATAAATATGCAACTGTCACGGATAATGTACATATCAGTAGAAATAAAAATAATTATATATAAAAGCTCTATTTAATATTGAGCACTCTTTATACGACCGCTTATAATTAGTCGGATTTTTATCCTGTGGATGTTAACTATACCTGGAATATTATATATATTTATATACATATGTATATATATATATATATATATATATATGTATATATATATATATATATATGATATAGATAGATAGATAGATAGAGAGAGAGAGAGAGAGAGGTAGATATATATATATATATATATATATATATATATATATATATATATATATATATATATATATGGTATACATTTTTAGTTATACAACTTTTTTTGGTTTCATGTGTCTCAGCTACTTTAGACTAAGCTTCTTCAGACTAAGTTATGCGAATGACGATGAAAGGGAGAATAACACAATTATCTATTGAAGAAAGTAATGAATGATAAAATCGATAAAGAGACTAACTTTCCTTTATATATTTGACAATCTTATCGACAAAATGACTGATTATTTGAGTATAGATACACAAGAATAAGCGCTAATAAAACATTGTAAATTGATTATCCCATAAAAGTAGTTATTTTCTTTTATATTTAATATTGGTTAAAATCTGCCATTTTATTTCCTGTTTTCCGTGATAACTGTGATATTTTAGGCCATTATGTGACTATTTTAGAGCAATTTATATGCAAACGTTAGAAAACATTTCTAAAATAATATAGAAATGTCTATACTAGAATAACATTGTTTTGTGACCGACCAGAATAGTTACTTGTGCCTTGTATTAATTAGTAAAAGATAGCTTATTGAATGAGAATTTTCATTGATTTCATGATTAAGAAAATGTTTATTAAAAAGTAGGCCAGAAGTAATTTACAATTTAAAAGACACTTCATTACTTCTTAATATTCTTAATAACTGGACGATCAATAACAGCAGAATTCATTCTTTGTAAAAAAAACCCTCAACCGATGTTTAAGCCATTATTACTGATTTTATTACAAATACATATGTTTTCTGACTGTTTTATCTATGTATTTATATTGTAACATGAAATAATATAATATATCCCATATGTATGTGTTTTCAATATTTACTTCAAGAGTGCTCAGTATGTGGATAGGGCTTAGTTGAAGTATGAAAATATACTTTTTGCAAGTAAGCTTCACAGGAACGTTTATTTAAAATTTCCAAAGACAAACATAATTCAAATTGCGTGGGTTCACACTTCACGGTGGTTTTAGACACACGCATATATATATATATATATATATATATATATATATATATATATATATATATATATGTGTGTGTGTGTGTGTGTGTGTATTGAGTAAAATAAATCATTAAAAAAACAATTAAACACACGCAAATATAAAAGTCAACGGGAGATAAACCAGTTGTTTAGGATGAACAAACGTATTCAGAAAAAGTGTACATTTACATTTATTGAGAAAAACGTGAATATATAGTAAAAAAAAAACGTGAAACGGGATATTTTTTCTATTTGAAAACGCATCGTGCGTGAGAGGAGACGTTAAATTGAAAAACATAAAATAAAATGAAAATAAATAGAGTATAGCATTAAAAATGAGCACTAGTAAACAGGGTACAATGTTCATAGTGTAGTGGGGCTATATTACAGTGTTTGTGTTCGATTTTTGAAACATATTTGGTGGAGGAGCAAGCGCCAAGCCTAGGTTTAATGTTAAATGGTGATAAGACAAGGATGATAGCGCTTTACCTGCACTTGCGACATGGGAAAGACGATTTAGCTACAAAGATACTGCCGTTTTCAAGGTAAACATTTTAGTTAAAAGTATTCCGTGTATGACTAGTGCGTTAGTAAGGTTATATCGTCTGCGGTTCTTTATATAGTCGTTAATACGGGATTTTATTTTGTTCTCCTATCTTGCTGATACAGAACATCGGAATTGACGCAAATTATATTTCATAGATTCCGTCCTGGGAGTAAGTGTCTTTTTGTGGTAAGGATAGCGTTTGGTGTTAAGTAGATCTTAAATTGTCTTTTAAAGATGTTTCCCTATTTTTAGCTCATGTTTGAATATTTGATGCTGTAAAGAGGTGGGGATGGAGTTTTTTGAAAAACTATATAACATTTACTTGTATTAATGTGTGGATATTGAAGATATTGCGTTTGGCGTTGGGGATGAAAAACTGGGAATATAAAAACGTCTCTATGAGCTCTCGATGTAGATTCTATTATTTTGGAACTAGTCGGGGTTACACATTCTGTGAGCTCTGAAGAACGAGTCGAAGATCATGCGAGATTTTATTCTGTCGTTTTGATGGGAGCAGTAGTATAGGGAATCCCTTCATCGGTTGTTTCTAAATAGGCAGTTGGCGTTATTATGTTGAGCAATGTCAAAGAAAACTAAAAGTTAGTTTCTAGTTCGGCGATGAAGGAAATTATCTGTTCAATTTTATTATGTTTGTCGACAATGTCAAGGAGGCCAATGTAATGAGGGTAAGTGAGGAGTGTGACATATACATATATATAAATTAGTGCGAGTCTTGGTTTAGAATAAGTTATAGACAGGGTAAAGATCCGCAGCAGGAGTAACCGATGGTTAATCTACATCTTTGTTGGTTTTTTTTTTCATTTTTCTCACTATATTCTGTCTCGACAAAATTTGTATTCTATTCTCATGTATGTGCATAAGATGAGGACGTAATAGATTTTGTATTTTCACAATCTTTATTCTTTTCTTTCATTTCTCTCTCTCCCTCTCTTTCCCCCTCTCTCTCTCTCTCTCTCTCTCTATATATATATATATATATATATATATATAAAGTATTTAGCTTTAACCATTGTTGAGCTTTACAAAACGATAGTAAAAAGTAAATCTACACACTATATATATATATATATATATATATATATAGTCTCGGAAGTTCTTTTAACCTTCAAAACTGGGAAGAAAAAAAAAAAAAAATTTGTTGAAAGATTTTAGTCTAGTAAGTCAATCAATCTACTGCAATCACTATTTTAGTTTACTTCCAAGAATATACTCTAATATAAATATATTTTTATATATGTTTTTATATATATGGGATCGTCAGTTGTTTACCATGAAAACTGTTTCGGGATTTTAAATATATATATATATATATATATATATATATATATATATATATATATATATATATATTAACTTCAAAATACAGGTTTAATAGATGTACTCTGTTGTGATAGTCCCTTTTTGTTTATAACAGACTTTTAATGTTTTCCGCCTTTTATTACTTATTACGGTTAGTAAACACACAGAGGGGAAGAGAGACACGCATAACAAACAGACAGAGACTGACAAAAGCGATAGTAATAGAACAGATTTAAATCAAGTTATATAACATTGAATGATTGAGGGTGAAAGTGATAGATAGAAAAATAATAAGAGATGGCGAAAGGAAGTGAGAATGAGTAAAAGGAGGCTAAGTCTATTTGTATCGATGCCATGAAAAGGAAGAAGAAGCGTAGAATGAGGAGTCACGTTGTAGGGATGCCGAACACTTGATTGCCGAAACAAATCGTCTATGAACAACTTAAATAAGAAAAAGCCCAGACAGGAGACCGTTATGATTAATTTTAAAATCTTCGTAAAGCCAACCTGAATAAATGCACTATCAACGAGAAGGCGTGTGTCTCCAATGTTGAGGATAGGCCACCTGCAGTTAGGGAATATCGAAAGGTGTGCGGTCTTCAAGGAGAAACTTTGCAGAAAGAAGGAGAGAGAACAGAATCGCTGTCGTGCCGACTTTCCACCCGGATTAACTGGCAAACACTTTCCTCATTGTGGAAGAGTATGCAAAACTAGTATCGGGTTTATAATCCACCTCCACACCCACTGAGGCGTACCTCCAGAACAAGAAACCGACCGCCATACCACCGGTG